>OU015497.1:113390346-113452846 GCA_907164885.2 Dolomedes plantarius | reverse complement strand
TTTGGGGTTATTTTTCTATTTTAGAAGTATAGAGAAAAAAACACTAAAAATTTTGAAAAACATCTGTTGGAGTAGTTTCACATATATACTCTGTGCTCGATATTCTTTCCAACAGTACTGAATACATATTTTCCTTTTCAGACGTTATCCAAACTCGATGATTTCATGCAAACAACAATATTTTAATTTGGTAGATAGACAAAAAGTCAGAACTGAAAACAATTTTGATAATTTCTTTAAAATATATAAACTTAAAGTTTAAAATTTTGTTATCTGCAGTTAAATAAAAGAAAATGTATTAAATAAGTCATGAGACGCCACAGATTTATATTATGCACTTGTGACCATAAACCACAAAATTCATTAAAAATCAACTGATATTTCAGTAAAAGTTATGAAAAATGACTAAATAATAATTCTATTAAAAGTATATTTGCAAGCTATCAAACATTAACTTTATTATGCTTATCAGTTTAAACTGAATTTCTAGGTAAAAAGATCAACCTTATCTATTAAAAACAAATATTGCAATCTCTCAGTTTTTACCGTTGGTCTAGGAACGAACTGAAGCCAAAGACCAATTACTTTATGAGGCGGTGAAAGGCAAAGTGGTGTAAGTCAGTAAGTCAAGTAGTGTAAGTCCAAAGCATTTTACAGCAAAAAATACAAGAAGTTGCACTATAAATTGAACAAATTATAATTCATAATAATTATTATAATATTGCAAATAATAATTATTTGCAATTATACTATAAATTGAACATGGAAATCACATTTCTGCCTTCAAATAAAAAAAAGTTGGAAATGCGACTTACACCACTTTGCCTTTCACCACCTCATTTGTTTATACAAACAATCTAATTTATAACTTTGAGTCATTCTCTCAAGTATTAGGCATATCTAATGAAATCTCAGATGAGTGTCAAAACCCATTATCAGGTTAAACTCTCCTAAAATATAACAATTAATGTCAAAGATAAAATTGCTTACCTGTAGAGAATCAAAATCTATAACTGGGGAAAAGCATGCTGAAAGAAATAAAAATTCATCCTCACTCAGCTCAACAGAGAGCCTGACTAACATTAGAATCAAATTAGTTGCACAACTTAGAGCACAAGAACTGCTTTTTAACTCTCTTTTATGTCTGTCCATTGTTTCTGTTACAGACATAATCTGAAAAAAAAAAATGAATTTAGCCATAAAGTAGGAGACATTAAAATTGAAAGTTTAAAAGAACTTTTGTAACACATAATAGCAATATCCAATATAGACTGATCATACTTAATCTAAAAGCTGAAAATTTGGCAAAACTTTTTTACCATTGTCCTGAAGTCATAACTGCCAAGTTCCACCTGAACTTATTATTATTGGAATAATGTTATAACATATACTGAGTGAGCCAAAAGTTCGTAAAAACTTTAAAAATTCATAAAAAAGAAGAAATTATGATAAAGAATTGCAGTTTGCAAGAAAGGGCTCACAAAGAGGTCGGATTTTTTTTTAGTAGCAAAATAAAAATTAAAAAAGTCACTGGTAGAGTTAATGGTCCAGCTTTGCAAGCTCAGCAACTCCCCGTGGATGATTCCTCTGCCATATCCTTCATAACGGTTTCCACCGCAGTAATGGGGCCCTCCACCAATGAGGATCTTTCACTTTGTGGACGATCCTCCAAATTCTCATGTATCATGGTTTTTTTATTGCAAGATTAATTTGCATAATTCTGCTGAATCTCTCGCACGTCAACGTCATCTACCGGTAACTTTTTAAACTTTTTTTGGCTGCTAAAGAAATCCGACATCCTTGTGAGCCCTTTCCTGCAAACTGCACTTCTTTATCATGATTTCTTCCTTTTTTATGAATTTTTAAAGTTTTTACAAACTTTTGACTCCCTCTATATATTTAAGCATTAAATAATAACACAAGAGTAACATTTAGGGAAAATGATTGCTCATCAGAAGCATATAAATTTACATTAAAAAATAACAATGATGCCAAATATTCACACTTTTTTGCATAGGAAGTGCAGTGTGAGATTCCTCCTCCTCAGTAAACATAACTTTGTTTTACGCATAAAATTATTAAAAGATTTATAAATTACATTCAGACTATGCACACAAGGTGTATATGAAAAGTGAATGAATTTAGTGTTTTAATATGCATCCCATCAAAAAGTTAAAAAAAAGCAAATGCTTCAAAATCTATTACACATATAGTTCAGACAATATCAAACGATAAATACTTAACTATACTATTATGTACAATATGATGTTACACTTCCTCATACATGATAAAAAATACAATTTATACATGGATAGAGAATGACGAATCATATTTACTTAAAAGAAATTCTCATTCAAACTTTTCAGCACACATGAAAATTATATCTAATACCGAAAAAGGTTTTGCCCATAAATCTTATGATATAAATAATTGATAAATATTCCATAAGTGGTAACAAAATAACCAGTGTGAAACTGCAATCAGAAAATTGATGCATAGACTGGATTATTTTCAATTTTGGTACTGCATTATAAAAAAAACTTAACTTTGGTATTGTAATACAGGGTGTCTCAAAAAACTTTGACACATTTTCAAAATTTATAAAAAAAAAAAAGTATACAAGGTAGGAACTGGAAATTCACAGATGTGTTACCGTATATATTAGAGTTTTTTCTGCGTCAAGAAAGTTCAACAGAGGGCGCTAGTTGTTCTGTGAAAGTGAAAGTTGTAAAATGGCTGTAAAAGTTATAAAATTTTGGCTGTCCCACAAATTTCTAATTTACATCCCCAAATAATTTGGCAACAAGATGGTGCACTGCCTCATAGTGGTATGATTGTACGAGACTTTTTAAATGAGGAATTTCCAAACAAGTGGATTGGACGAGATGGTCCCATCCAATGGCCACCCCAATCTCCAGACATTACAACTCTTGACTTTTTTCTTTGGAGATTTGTCAAAGACAAAGTTTATTCGACAAATATGGACAGTCTTAAAGCACTTAAAATATGGATAATTGCTGCAATTTCATATGTTACAGAATCAATTTTGGAATGCACATGGGCTGAAATAGATTACCGACTGGATATTCTTCGTGCCATAAAGGAGTACACATTGAAATTTATTGACTATACTAAAAAAAATAATATATAAGGTAACATGTATGTGAATTTCTAATTCCCACCATGTGTACTTTTTTTAATAATAAATTTTTAAAATGTGTCAAGTTTTTTTAGACACCCTATATGACAGAGAATTGTAATTACCCTCTGAAAAGGTAGTTACCAAAGTCTTTTTACCTCATCAGCATTTGGTAGGATGTACAAAGCCATAGATTTAACAAGTTGTATTCTGTACTGATAATTTATTAATCTAAGAATATTTCTATTCCGTTTGACTGATTATACATAAGTATAGCTTTTCTTTATTAATTTATTTAATTAATTTTAGACAATATATAATTATAGTTATAAAAATTTCAAGGCATTTAACAGCTGGATTATGTTGTGGTTTCAATATTCCACAAAAGCTACAAGTGAAAACAAATAAAAAATGCCTTAATACAATTTCAATTACATTAAAAGTGCTTCCAATAAAAATCAAATTAGATGTATTAAACAAATATTATAAACTCAAAAAACAAAAGAGAAATTAAATCATAATTACCTGCCGATGGGTTGCTTCAAGTAATGTGTCTAAATTGTTTAGAGGAGTTGGTGTTGTATCTTTCAGTTTTGTCAAAAGTCTTTTTTGTACAACACGAAATTGTAAAGATCGATGAGCAATTAGATCTTCAACATCATTTATAACTTGGCGATTCTAAAATGAAACATAGAATTTTAAAAAATCATGAAACTGAGAAGCACCTAGTAACTAATTTTAAAATGTGATAAGAAATCAAATACCTTATTAAATAACATTTATTATTCACATTGTGCCAGGCAAAAGCCAATACATACATCTTTAATTTCAAAATGAAGTAAAGTGTATGCACAATTTGTTCAAAGAAAGGAAAAATACTTTTGAAGACAGATAGGCATTTTTAAATTCACTTTATTTTCAAAAATTAGATTTTGTGCATATCTCTTCAACCTGCCAATTTTACAATCACAAATATTGTTAAAAAAATGGTTTAAATTTCCTGTGATTTATGTCATGTTTAAGCATATGATACAAACCTAGGAGCCCACATTATTTGTCGTTTAATTCTTTTACTAAAAAAAAGTAATTCCGATTTTATTTACTACACAAGATTAAAAAAAAAAAAGGGAATGTCTCAGGACAAAGAGCCTTCACATTAGACCAGTGATGGGATTCAGCCGGTTTGCTACCATTCTGTAGAACCGATACCTAATGTAGGTATTGGTTCTGCGAACTATTTGCTAATGAGTGCCAGCTGCATCATTCCCAGGACAAACATTTTAAAAAAAATAAACCTACCCTACACTGGGCGGCCAGTCCGTTCTGTGATGCAGAAATGGCAATTATTTAAATAGATGGTCCTACTAAGCTTTATTGTTCTCTTTGTCAGGTATTTAACATTTTAAAAGTCTTTCTTAAAACATAATTAGTTTTGTGTACTTCTTTTATTGTTCTTATTCGAGTATTTAAAGCATGAATTAATAAACTTTCTTTTCGTATATCTTTTGGCATTCTTAAAATGGTCATTAGGACATAGAACCTGTTTTTATTTTATTTGAATCCGACCAATGCATTAAACCAAAAAAAGAAAAAAAAGATTCAGAAAAATTATGAAATTCTTATGATAAATATAAAAAAGATAGCTTTACTTCTGCCTAGGGATTATTTTAACTATAAGAAAATTTTTATTCATTCTAACAGGGGTTATTCTGAACATTCAGTTTAAAATAAACATAGTATTCGTAGAATGACTAACTTGTTTTGGATTTAAATTCAAGAGACTTTTCTTATCAACTATCTTTCTTCTTTACATTAATTTTTTCATTACAGCATATCACAAATGTTAGAACATATGGTCAGAGGAACAATTAGAAAAATATGTTATATCATAAACAGACAATAAGAAATTGAACAGAAAAGATTGTGATTCAGTGTGCAACTAAATTGCATTTCCAGGAGAGGGAAATGAAAAACAATCAATTTGTACACTGAATTTAATATTATACATTGTAATGACTTCAATAGTGGCCTGCATGAAGTAGAAGATAGTGACGTAACAGCTGCAACACTTATTAGTGTTGTTTTCCCCACGCGCTGATTCAACTCAACTCCAAAAATAATATAAGAGGATTTTTAATAGATTGTATAAAAAATTTTTTGAACTCGTTGTGTATCAACAAGATTTCTGGTGAATGGATGTTAAATATAATTTATTTTCATAAGAAGAGAATTATTCCTTTCGCCACAAAACACAAACACGCTACAACATCATTAGGATTACTCTTTCTTTGTTTTTGAAGAAAATAGCTATAAGACTCCTAATCCACTCCTAATAGTTTCAGCACTGTTGTGATTTCAGACGTACTGTAAAATCTTGAGTATAATACGCACTTTTTTTTCACACTTTAGTCAGCAAAAATGATAGCGTGCATTATAATTGTGTGCCAAAAAAAAATAAAAGTTTTAAACATTGAATAAACAACAAACAATAGATGAGCTGTATTCTAGTGAAAGTGATTAAGACTGATAATTTCACAGTATTGTTTGTTTTGAATTAAAAATTTAAGTTTTTTTTCTACTGAATTTTACGTTTTTGTTTACTTTTATTACAAATTTTACTCATGTTAATAAATATTTGTGCAAATTTTTAATTAGAATATTGAAAAGTTATGGGTGCGCATTATAGTCGAGTTTTAATTTTTTGCGAAAATTTCATGCAAAATCAAGCATGCATATTATATACGTGTGCGTATTATAGTCAAGATTTTATGGTATCTCTTTGTTGATAGGTTATAAATACATGGTATTAAAACAAAACTTTTCTGTATTATGAAGATGAAATCAAAATCATTTTAAAGATATTAAGAGCTTTAATGATTTTCAAACAAAAAATAAATTCAAAATTTAATTTCAAAAATTTAACTTTTAAAACAGACATAAAAGGTCTTTTTAACTATTAAAGAAAATAATTTTAAAATATTTAAATTCCCACAAATAACTTTATAACATTCTTATCTAAGTTTCAAAGATTGTGTATAAAACTTACTGAAACAATAGCAAATTAATAGCTGAAAATTGCTTATTCATGTAGTCAGGAAATTAAAAATGAATGGCACAAGGAGTTTCACTTACAGTAAAATGTTCTTCAATAACTTTGAAGTATTCTGGTAGAGGAAGAGGATTTGTGAAACTACACTTTAGTTTAGCATTATCAGGTTCTTTTCTGTATTTATGATGCAATCTCCTGACAAGTTCTGATACTGCTAGCCAAAGAGCAGGCAGCTGATCACTCTGTAACCTATAACGTTCTAAAATAATACAATAAAATAAAAATATATTTTAAGTTTCAAAGTAAAGAAGATCGACAATTAGAAACTTTGTATAGGCAAATTCAGATAAATTTAGCATATTCAGTAAAATACTGCATTTCATGTAAAAAAATTAAGTTTTGCTTCACTTTGAATTTTTACAGCCCAAATAAAGCATATTTTTTCCTTAAATAACTTTCTCCACAGTCAATTAATACTATTTACAAAACATGGTTAGCTTCTGAATTACCCTTGGAAAATAAATAAAGAGAGGGAGAGAGAGCATTATGTAACTTGATTACTTATTCTACAGTTTTCAAACCATTGTTATCTCCATAGGATATCTTTAAAAATTTTTTATATACATTTTAAAAAATTAAATTCAGCATTTTTACAATTTTTTTCCTTTAACTCACTCCATAATAAAGGAGTTTCATTTTTCTCCCTTAGAAATACAATACAAAGTTTATTAAACAATACAAACAGAAATCTTACTTAGAACATAACAGCTAACTGTAACTAATTTTAAATTTTCTATCAAAAATATTATACTTATAACATTTTCTATCCCTTTTCAGGATTAGCAATAAAGAAAACTTTTACACGTCTCACACATTTTCCCATAGAGTTTCATAAGAAATTTGCCAATCCACCACACACTAACCATTGCCCCAATCTCATTTTTTTTCTTTAGCAATAAAGCAAACTTTTACACGTCTCACACATTTTCCCATAGAGTTTCATAAGAAATTTGCCAAACCACCACACACTAACCATTGCACCAATCTCATTTTTTTTCTTTCATTACTTTCAGATCTACATGTTAAAACCTTTATTTTGATTATCCTTTAATTATGACACAGATTAGAAGCTTTATCTTAATAGCTTGGAAGAATTTTGTCATATGCAATGCAATTGTGTACACACAATTGAATAAATAAAATTAAACTCTAAAAGGCATACCAAAGGAAAATATCACTCATAAAATGCTCTTTAGGGGGAAAGAAAATAGATTTTTGTCCAAATTGTTTTTCCATGAAAAAAGAATAATGTACACCTACGCAGATGTTGCTAAGAAAGAAACTTATTAATTAATTCATAGAATGATAATGAAAGCAAATGATTTTAAAATGAAGAGCGAGAATGGGGGAAAAAAAGTAAGTGTGCACACACCATCTAACAGAAGAAAAAATGCTTATAATGTTTATACTTTGATTTTTAAATAAGCAATACAATGTGAAATTCTAAATTAACAATTCATCAGAAGTGGAGATCTTAATCTTTAAAATGGTACCTAATTTATCGATTTTGGTTAAGTATGAAGGGAGAAAAAGGGATTGTCAGAAAAACATTACCATCAAGAAATAATATATAGAGACATTTTAACTGTCAAAATATTCTATATTGTTTCAATAAAGAGAGGTAATAACTTTATTGAACATTGTAGATGTTGATAGTGTGAAATTTTATATTAGAATTACTATTAAAACTGAATTGAAATTTCTAAATATTGACTCGGTTACTATGAAAACAAAAGCACACTTTCAACTGTTTATTTTTTCTTCAATGCTAACATCAGTATTAAGAACCAACTCTAGAAACAACATCACTTAAAATGTTAATATTATATAAAATCTTCAAGATTTATTATACTGGAAATTTTCATTGTCATCAATGTAGATTCTGTAATGTGTAATTTTAAAAGTGACCAAATGTATGAAACTAGGATAAACATTAATTAGGGACGGTAAACAAATATTGCTTTGAAAATAAAGCCGACAATAAAGATATTTCTATTAAATAATGTTTCAATCTTTACATCTAAAATTTGCCACTAACAAAATATAACACTTAAAATTCTGATCTAGTATGCTCTATTAATTGATATGCTGAACAGCATATCAATTATAGCAATACATGAGATGTTTCACTGCAAAGGCAGCTATATAAGCTTGAAAATCCTCCATTTCCAGCTTATTTCAAAATGTGCAAAACTATAAAGCTTGACAAATACATGATGAGGAATATTACTGAACACTGGATGTACAAATCAAACAAAATAATACATCTATCTTTCTTTCACATACTCTCTCTGTATACACACACATATACACATGGATATATGTTATACACACTTGCATGTGTGTGTGTGTACAACATTAAAAAATTTTAAAAGTAATTACACCCAACTCTATTTTACACGAATTTGAAGTTACATGGTCCAAGGAAAAAAAAAGTTTTTTTTAAACGCTTTATTTAGTCTAACACAATTTCAAAATCATTGTCTTGTAAGTACATATTTATTTACATATTAAAAATCTATTAGCACACTTAAAAAACTAGCAGCACTGCTATTTTGATGATAAAAAGAAACTGTGTGTTTCAACAGAAATGTATTCTGACAAATATTTCCTTACTGTAAGTGGAGGCAAGTGTTAAGCTACTTCTATTATGTTGCCATTTTTATGTCAATTATTTAGAATCAAATTATGTTTTTGGTTAAACAAAATTATGTTTAAAAATATTCATTTTAATAAATAATATAATCACTAAATATTATTTTTTTTATTTCTATTTTTAATTTGAAGTTTTCCATGCTTAGTTTTGGATTAACCCAGTACTGTTTATGTGAAGTTTCCAGATTTCTTTTATTTTGTTTGTTTGCACGACTAATTTTACCTATGAATTATGTATTTTGAACTAAACTTCTCAATAAAAATGCATGTTATGTACATATGTATGTATATCAAAACTTTTATGGTAGTTTCATTACTTTTTTTACATGGGTTTTTGAACTAAATATAGTTCATTATTTCATCTTACACAGTTTTTTGGATGACATGGAACATATCCCCCATTTTACTGTAGGAAACGTATCTTTTTTTTTTTACATGGATTTCTGAGGAATGTATCTACCATATAAAAACAGAGTTGGGTGTATATCAAAAATTAAGAATAAATTTTTTTAACAAAACTTACGAGCTGTCTTAGAAGGTAAAATTGAAACTATATGTCCTGAATAATATTCAATTCCCATAGCACCACCAGGATACATAGTACTATCAGTTGTTAAGTCTGCAGAAAATAAAATAAGTTTAAATACAAAAGCGAAAAAAAAAATTAAAATCAATTTATAATAAAAGATAATGAGTACTTAAAAGGTTATAAAACAAATATGTTAAATAGTTTAGAAATATAGTGTGGTAATGCTAACAGTCCTAATCTAAAATAAGTTTCCATTACTATCATGCTCATATTAGTTCAAAACTGTTGTATGAACATACTAAAGCATGCAAACTTTTTAAAACATGATTTAATGCACTTTGCTGACATTAAAAATTTTCCATTGACAATACAGTGCTGAATATCACTAAAGATAAAATATTCAGATTTCCAAATATTTTCCTGCAATGGCATATTAAATTCCTCTTAGTACTTTGAAAGTATTCACCGATGTCTAAAAAATTAGCACAACTGTTAAAACAGAGTAAAGGCTTCATATTGTGTAAAACAGCTGAATTTTTTATGTAGACTAAATCGCTTTAGCTAAAGAAATCTCTGTACTTTTTCAAATGCCACCAAATGATGCCAGATACTAAAATATGTTGCAGTTCAGTATTACACTTTAAACCATCTTAAATGTAAACTGTCTATTTCATTCTGATTTCTCACTTTTACTAAGAAAAGAATTGTTGGTCTTGTTAGTCAAGAGTGTAACATTGAACAAAGATGCCACATTGACAGTTTAAAGCAGGGGTGTCCAACCTTTTAGCTTCCTTGGGCCACATTGAAAGAAAACAAATTGTTTGGGGCCACACAAAAATATTCTTAACATTAAAAAAGTTAATGACTAAAAAAGCATCATACAGTAAACATATTTCATTATAAATTTTATATATAATTATAAAGATAACTATAGGAGTCATAAAATTAATGTGATATTTGGTATTGAATATGAGAAACTAATGCTTCAATATCTGGGTCAATTGAAGTGGGGACTAAAAAAACATTTAATTTGTCGAGGCGGGCTATTGATATTTTATTTTTGCTTTGAGCTCTCTTTTTGGGCCGCTCTACTACTTGCTTTGGACTGCATGTGGCCCACAGGCCACAGGTTGGACACCCCTGGTTTAAAGTAAGAGCAATATACCTGAAAGTCTCTGAGCCGGACAATCACATACTGAGGTTTCCTCAGCACTGAATGTGTCATAGTGCAAATTTCAGGCTTTTGAGAGGGATTCAAAGTATGAGAGAGGTTAGAAACCTGTCAGTAAATGGCTGTCCACAATTCACAACTCCTCAGCAGTACCAGAATCTCAATGATTCTTCTCTTCAAGAATGGAAAATTACTTACTCAGCTCTTTGAGAACTTGATAAGACATATGAGAAGTTGAGGTAAGTTTGCAAGGTTCACTCCTCTGATTATTTATAACACACCAGCTACTGCATAGTGTCATATAAACAACTTTAAAACTATGTCTTCTTTTTCTTTAATTGCATAACTAATGCAATAATACTTTTTATTATTTGCTTTTTCTTTTTTAGCACTTGCAATATATTACAAGTTTTATGCGGTTTCAACTAACAGTTTACTATTGAAGGAAATATTAAGAAACAATCACAAGTAAGTTGATTAAGCTTAAGTCTCAGACTTCATAGTATAAAATGTAGGTATAAATTGACAGTCTCATGCAATAAGTATAAAAAAACATTGCTTTTACAGTGAAACAAAAAAAAAATGAATAATCATAGATGTTTCATGATAGTAACTAACTAAAAAAATCAATCTAAACCAATTAAAAAGTGATTAGAATAATGTTTGAATTGTTATAAGGCAAGTACAAAAACTGATAGTTAACCCTTAGACCATTGAGTTTTCGCCTTCCGGTTCTTCCTCCAGTGTTGGGTTTTTTATTTGGAAGTGCGTTTCAGAGGATGCACGTTTTGAAGGAATGTTCGAAAACGTGAGTTCAATACAGTTAAGTTACTTAAATCAAAATAAATAGTACAAAATAAGTGAAACATAAAATTTTTAAGAATACATATGTATATTTATATTACGTACAGATATTTTTGCTCATAAATTTCTTATAGTATGATATATTTTAAAGCAAAGTGATATGGATAAATCCACTTCACATTCTTTACACCATACAGTCTATTCAGCACTTAGTCCACTATAGACTTTTCATCACTTTAGTCATCAAACAAATCTGAATAATCACTCTCGGAATCACTTGAAATGTCAGTTCAAATAGCCTTTAGCTTTAAAAATCCCAAAACTCACACCATTTTATACTGCATGTATTCTGAAAATAATCACCTAAAAATCTACTTCTTATCAGGAGAAATTGTATTTGAATGCCATTAAGTGCTGCCATCTATTGATGAATGAAAAATCCATTTAGAATGCATTAAACATGTTTGTAACATGCAAAACATTGGAAAATCTAGATAAACATGTCCAGCATGTCTGTAATGCTGTGGGAGAGAGACACTGATGAACGTGCTGAACACATTTGTAATGATCTAAGGGTTAAAATATAGTAGCACAGCAAATATATCATTCCTTCAGCATCATAATCATAACAATGTATGATACAGTCCATAATTTGAAATCTGAACCTAAAATTAAGTAATATGCACGTTACATCTTTGGGTACAAAAAACTAACTAAATTTTATTTCATGATTCAAAATTATTAAATTTGAAGTTCATGGAAGAAAAAGACTTAAGAGAGAGAAAATAAAAACAGTAAAAAAAGCCCCCAATAACTATACAGTTTGATCAGAGAAGAATGCCTTGAATAATGCACGTGCATGTGGTTAAATTACAAAGTAGACTTTAAGAGAAATGAGAATAAATTATACAGCAGATACTAAACACAAATAAGAAAAGGAAAATGATAAATAGGAAAAAAAATAAAATTTCTATCTTTACCTGAAAATAACTCAGATAACAAAAGGGGTTTTTTGTTTATATCAATCGTAACTTTTGCATCTCCATCTTTGGCTGGAGGGCAAATCTTGGCAACAAGGTTAAATGGAAGTAAAGAAGTTGCAACAACAATTCTTGGTGCCCCTAGAATACAAGTTTGATATGCTTTTCTAGTTAAAAATCTATAACAGAATCATAATCTTACATTAAAATAAATAATACATAGAATTAAAGAACACTGTCATGAAGAAATTCTGTTATAAAAAGATAAGAATGCATATTCAAAACTACTTGCAATAGTTTTTAATTTCATTGAACTAAAATGTTTTATTGGAAGGAAATAACTGTTTGAAGCAAAGAACAAATAAATAAATAAATGAAGATACTTTGTAGTTAAAAACAAAATTAATCCCCCCCCCCATACCATCTACAAAGTATAATCATGATATGATTGTGTAATATGTATCATAATTATAATATATAATATATATCAGAATTATAGAATTCATTTGTATTGTTTTTATAATATACATTAGAATTATAATATAATAAGAATTCTTCCTAATTTTTATACATGATTTTTGTAAATAATTAGTAAAAAATGGTCAATAAATTCATAATTTAGAATTTTTGTATGCATTAAAAGAAGCTACAAACAATTTTTTTAAAGCAAAGTTTTTGTTATCTAAATTATAGAAAAATGAAAAAATTGATCTTAAAAACAGGCTTAGCTATTAACAAAGGTGATAACAACAGTGATTTTTCTCCTCACATTAGTGATTAGGGTAATTTAATTAAACTTATGAAACTTTATAGTATCATTTTCAAAATTTTGACAATTTCTTGAGTTTAGAAGCTCTCTAAGAATTTGAAACACATTTCTCCATTCCCTGAAACACTTCATAACTACTTATAACAACAAATTTAAACATTCCTGGACTCAACATACTTATTATTTCGATGACTTTTGAACAAGGGAACAAATTTGGAATCTTATCTGCACCATTCCCATTGCCAAGTAAAATTACATGATTTTGAACAACAAGATCAATATTCTTATGCCATTATAATTAATAAAAGATACAGAAGATAACATGAAAGTGTAATTATGCCCTTTATCAGTAAATTAAAAACCCAGTAATAAACAAAATTATCCTCATTGCACTACAATAAATATAAATAATTAACAAGTGAAAGTTGGAATAGAGTAAACATACATTTAAAAATATTTCAAAGAATATCTCTCTTCCCCTAAGAAATCACATAAACTATTGAAGCAAATTAACATGAATTATTCACTCATTGGGAGCAAATACTTTAATGCATAACTTAAAAAAACACTACTTTATCAATTACCAATTCATAATATTAATTGTCATATTTCATTATTACTTTTGAGTTGTAATCTATTTGGTTTCCTTGCATTTAACTTGACAAATTTACAATAAGTCATGGTAAGTAATTTGAGCAAACCAGTAGTTTATTTTTTCTATTTGGAGTGAAGTGAGAGGGATAATATAAAACAAGCACTTTCATTCTGAGTAACAACAATACAAAAAATGTCTGACACATACTAAAAAGAAATTAGCTACAACTTTTCAAAATCAATCTCTATCATAAATATTATATTGAAAATTTACATATTTCACCTAAAAAATAAGTGCTTATTCTATTTTTTTTTCATCCTACATCCAGAGATAATCAATAGACCCCTAACTCTTTATAAATAGCTCCAATAAAAAACAGCTCTGGAATAAGTACTTATTAAGGATAAGAGGGAAATCCTTATTTTTCTTCTTTCCAGTCCTTAATAAATGCTTATTGCACTGGTGATCATGAAAGTGGTCACATATTTTTTGTTTCCAGATATTTGAAAGTTTCAGTTTGAACATGAATTGAATACTGTTTAAAGATGCAACAACCAACTCAATCTAACCATTCAGTTTTTACAATTTTGGAAAGATTGCTTCAGATTACAGTTATGTAAAAGAGTGAGATACAAAATAACTGATAAACTTTTTTTTATTTTTATTTTTTTTAGATTCTTGACTTAGGCCACTTTCATAATCAATGGCCCAATTAAGGATCGGAAAGAAAACCCCAAAAAATAATCAAATTGGAAGCTTAAACGGGTACCATTAAAATACTTCTTAAGAGCCCTTAAAAAAGAGAAAGAGAAAACAAGGAATTCTTAAGGGCTGTGTTAAGAGTGTATCGTATTTATGGATTCTTAACTTTTGTAAGTTTTTTTTGGTAGTGATTTGATCTTTTGGCTCAGCAGACAATCACGAATTATTTTGTAGCCAAACAAATTTCTTTTGCTTTTTGTGTGCGGGTGCTTCACTTATTGTTTTTTTTTTATACCTTTTGATTCCTTGAATTTTTCATTATATATATGTGTATACAATGGTTGTTCTCATTAGTAGTAGGTATATGTGGTCCTGTATAAGTTCATAAAAATTTTTTTTGACAAAAAATTTTGTCCATCAGGGGGAAGTAATAATGTTGTGCTGACATTTAAAGTTTTAAATACATGAAATTAGTGTAATGACATTTAAAAGTTTAAGATATGAATTTATTATTACTATCATTTAGGTGGCTGGTATATTATAATTTTTTTTATTTTATTTTATTTTATTGGCTGGAGAACCTTTGTTTTAAATAATAGAAAACTAAATATTTTCTAAAGTTGCTACTCCTTTTTCCGTTTCAATCCTGTCCCTTCCAGCTATGGGTAATTCAATACTTTCAGCAGTGCCATTTTGTCGTGAATCCGTGAACTCTCCCATGATCTCAGGGATTAGAACACCAGAACATTGGAATTTTAATGCTTTTAGCAAATCCCTGACTCACCAGAAAGACCACCGAAGATCGAGATTCCGCGAAAGGGGTTGTTTACGTCTGTGACGCGCAAGGATACAAACAGAGGCTTGGCGAGACTCCCCAATAGGAGAAGGAGACGCAAGAACTACTTTTTTCGACGCGGAGGTTTCAAGTGAAAAAGTGGCTCCGGAGTTGACAACAAAAAAAAGTCGTGGAGAGACAGAGAGATTTTTACCTTGAGAGAGCAGAGTCGCCCCCTTTTGACGCCCTGATGGAGAAAAAGATGCGTTCCTGCAAGATGATGGAGGACTTGAATTTACGAAGAGGCCTATAACCTTTTTTTTTAAATTGGGCATGCCCTCCCTTAAACTCCCCTAAACTTTAATCTTTCCTTAAGGCCTTTCTTTCCTATTTCATTTCTTTATTTTTCTAGACTGCAGTCATTAAACCGGTAATATGCATTTTATTTGATTTTTTTTATTATTAAGGTTTTATATGAAGTTTTTTTTATTTATTTATTTTTATTTTATATATTCTTTTGGGTTCTAGCCAGCCACCAACTAATTTTTGTTTTATTATTTCGTTATGTGTTTAATTCATTAATTAAAAAAAATATATATATATATGTGTGTCATCGAGGAATTGTGCCTCTTACTTGTCAAGTTTTTAATTTTTGTTAGAGATTACGATAAGAGTAATAAGAAGTTAATATTTAAATAAAATTTGTGTTTTACCCCTAAGCTTGTGTCTTGTCGTCAATTCTTTATTGAAGAGTAAGTTTTAATTATTTCTTTTTTTTTGGTTAATTACAGAATCGTTAAAATACTCGCTACTCCCTTTAGAACTTGGTTATTGCGGTTAAAATTAAATTCTTATTCTTTTTGAGGTTTTCACAACGCGCCTCAATCTAACGTTAATCCTTAAGATTTTCTAAATTAATTTAAATTAATAATCTATACGTTAAAACATCAGTTAAAATAAATTAATAAGAAATAAATAAAAGAATACGGTTACAACAGAAAGGTCCACAGACACTCCAGAAACATATAAATAAAATTCTATTGTAATTGTATAATATTTATAAAAATTCCATACCATAACTATTTATATAAACAGCATGAGCAGTAATTTTAAGACTAGAAGGTAAAAAAGGAGAATTTAACATGACAGCAACAACAGCTTGAGATCCATCCAAGACAGAGCCAAACACAAAAACATTCTGTGAAACTCTCAGAGGGGGTTCAACAAAAATCATCAGTCTAACATCATGTACCACTGTTCGGCATTTCAAACTTATCTGAAGAAGAAAAATAAAATTTATCTTTTTTTAAAAATGGCTCAATAAAGGTGAAAATATAAGTATTTAATTATATAAAACCATAAATGTTGTTATTTTCAATTAAATAATCAATAAACATGATATAACATGATATTAACCCTCTAATGGTACGGTGGGGGTCGGATCCGACCCAGTAGTGTGTTTTACACCTCCCGTTCGCTCCACTCTCATTGCAAGAATTGAGTTGATAAGGAATCCTACCAGGAAGACTTTCAATAGGTGTTAGAGTAATTGCAGTTATAAGTTTGCAGTAAATATGAGTGTCTTTGTTGAAAAATGTTATTCATGAACACTAGTCTTTTTTTTAGATTTTTAATTTTTTAATTTCGATTTTGAAGGCCAAAAATGTCAGTATATATTATTTTTTAAATTTTTGTGCTCGGAAATTTGGTTCAGTAACTTCTAAAACTAAGTACAAGACTAAATTACATATAAGACCTAATATATACAACATTCTATGCAAATGCCAGAGAGATTTTCTTTGTTTAGCAAAATTACAATTCGTTGGTCTTTTTTTCTACAAAAAAGTTTTTATTTCATGTAAAATGCTATCAATAAATGTTATTATACAACAAAAATGCTTATTGTGTACTTATTTCTACCAAATATCTCATCAAAAAAGAGATCGGGCCAGATCCGACCTGACCGTACCATCTATTTCGTCTCAAACCACTGTACCGTTTGAGGGTTAGTATATTCAACATTAATACAGCAACCTATATTATATATAAAGAAAGGTAACACTTAAAAAGAAAATGTCAGCTATTGTTTAACCAGATGTTAGTTCTATTTTTTCTGTAAATGTTCCCACATACTTGCCAAATATAACTAATTTTACTTTTAAATGTCACAGAAACTGAAAATAAGCATCAAAAAATCTTTTTTGAAATCTTTACAGAAGAAATATGAATATTTCTCTACTAATACAAGAAATAAAAAAGACGTAAACCAACACAGTAAAACACAGTAAACCAAGGGTTCTCAGACTGTGATACTCGCACCCCTTGGAATACATGCTGGACTGTTCGGGGGTACACTGAAAACTTTTAGAAATAGCAGAAAAACCCGCTTCCTCTACTAAAAAAATTATAAAAAGTACTTCCAATTTGTCTGGAATTATCACAAAACTCCAGCTGAGAAAAACCTTCTATGGCTGAAGCAAGATAAATTTTGAACATCAGTGCAGAGTTTTTGTGTTGATTTATGTCACTTCCTGTCCAGTCCCCAAACCAATACATTAGTCATTGATAAACTGTGCAAGGGTAAACAAACGCAACCATCTCCCTGATTACCAAGTAAGATGTTTATGATTATATAACATTTGTTAGATTTTATGTCAGATTTTGAGTTTATTTGTATAAGGAATTTATGAACAATTTAATGTATTATACATAAAAACATACATATATATGTTTAACTTTATTCACATTGTTACACTAAAGCTCTAGTTCAGGGATTCCTAATGGAGTCCAGGTGAACCCCTTGGGGGTCGATGGAAGTTTAAAAAGGGTCTATAGTATTCCAGGGGTCTATTGGGGGGGGGGGGGCTATGATAATTTTTTTAAAAAATTTAATTTAATTTTTTAGGAATGTAATTACTAGATAATAATACCCATTTTAATATATATAAATACAGATTTGTATGAGGTGGAGTGATCTATACATCTAAAGTCGAATGTCATGATGCTTTTGTATATGCCTCGAATGTAACCATTGGCTTTTTTGTGCCAACATTAGGCAGAATTGGGGTAATTCACTGGACCTTAAGCAGAACATGGGTCCTCCTGATTCAACCATGAGAAGCAGTTTTGTTTTTTCTCTTGGCGATGTTTGTGTAATTACAATCTGTGTTTATGAAATCTTGTTTATACTTCTGAAATTAAAAATGAAAATAGTACAAAATTAATAAAACATAAACCTAATGAACCACCTTTTCTAATTTTTTGTTCATATTCTTAGTCAAATTGTTATCTTTAAGTGTTTTATGTGCAATTATTAGTATTGAAATTATGTTGTATGCTGTATATTATAGAGAAAAATGGGAGGGGGTCAATGAAGAAAATCATTCTTTTAAACGGGGTTGATGTAGGAAAAAGTTGGGAACACCTGTTCTAGTTTATCTGTCTATATAAAGGGTCCACCAGTTACATACCCATTTCCAGGGAGTATACAAGGTATAAAATTTTTACCACTGCAGTAGATGGACAAGATTTAATTTTAATATCAAAGCAAATTGGAGCAGAACAGTTTTTTAATATGAAGTATATGTTAGAAAAAAAAGCCATTTTTACTAAGTGAGCCGTATGTTTGACGTCACCAATACCGTCGATTGCTTCACCCATCGATAGCTATAACGCAATCACCAACCCAGTGACATACACCTTCATGATGGCAGACACTTTAACCAGACCTTCAACCTCATCCAAATATTTGCATATTTCCACAGCCGAGCGCGCCACCAGACGGCGATACACACACCAGTCGAGTATAAAAGCCGCAGCAGCTAGGCAGCGATGTAGTTAGTTAGTGAGTTGGTTGAGGGTAGATAATGAGTTGGTTGCGGTGGTAGTAGGTCGTTGGTTGTGGGCAGTTGTTGAAGTCGTTTATTCTGTAGTCAGTTCGACGTTGAGTTTCGATGGTTACCCAAAGCCAGTGACAGCCAGCAGTTATGCGCTAGGCAGACGCACTACCGATGCACTCAATGTGAGGAAGTAAAAGCAAGTTAGCTTACAATGCACTTGGTGAACCACGCCCTGCCACCAGATCCTATCCAGGCATTTCTAAAAGTCACCCAGTTCTCCCATATAGCCAGACTTTTGCATGGACGGATCTCCAGTTAAGCACCAGCAGATATTCCAAAGATCTTTTGAAGCCGTGTCCAAGTAACTAGCATCGGAACTAGGTATCTGCGTATGTTTACCCATACAGAAGTAAAGTACACAAATGTCAACCAGGTTGTACCTAACTTTAATTTTTACTTCACCTCCGTTAAACTTACTTTAAGTAAACCTTTGAAGTCAAGAAACTTTATCTTGTGTTACAAACGAGACTTTCATCTTTATTTCTGAATGTTGTTTGTTTTTGTTTTCAGTGTCCACTAATGAATAAACGTTAGCTTATTTTTAAACTTATTTTTGTTATTCTTGTATGCTTGCACACCACACACTATTTCCGGCTAATATAGCTACTTTTATGAAACTTATTGGGTTATCGTCCACCTTCCACTGCGAGCAAATATGTCTCTGTAACCCCAAGCCATAAGTGTAAAGCTATTGGCACTTTTAGCCATATTACACGAGTAGGGATTCAGCATTCCTGCCAAATTCCCTAACAGTAGACAAGATGACTTTCTTAAAGGTATCATATAATTATGCTAGAAAATTTTTTAGGATTTATAGAACATTTACTTGAAATCAACACTGGCACTCGCAAAAAAATAAATTCATATAGAACATGGAATATTGTCACCAAACAAAAGAAATATCAACTTAGTTTATAAACACAAAAACTTTGATGTTGAAAATTAATATAAAAAGACAATCATTAGCACCTTAACAGACACTGATGGAACTGGTTCCAAGGTTGCGCTTTGGGAATCTTCAATGTCGCTCATCTGATAACATAAAGAATGTTTTAAAATTATATTTTCTGCAGATTTAAGAATATAATATAATCATAGAAAGTAACACAGATAAATGCAAAATTAATTTTCAAAAGTAAAGCATACTACTCAGTCTTTGAATTAAGATATAAATGTATTTTTATTGCTACATAAATGAATGAACAAATATCTTTTTCTCCTGTCGAAAGAGAAAACTACTGTTCGGCGATTTAATGCCAAAAATAAGAAATGAAACTATAGCATGTGCAGAGCAACAATTTATTTAAACATGTTTTATAGCAATTACAAAGCTATGCCTGAGATGTAGATTTTCTTCTACCTAGTGACAACAAATCTAGCAAATTTTTTTTACTTCTCTTTATGTCACAGGATTTCTGCATGATGTAAATTTTTTAAGAGTACAGTAGAAGTGAGCACAATCAAACATGTTTTTAAGTGTGAGCTTAAATTATATATGAATTTATTTTGTCATAAGAGGAATTGTATTTTTTTGGGGGGGGGAGGAGAGGGGGTTTAGACCACTGAGGTCATTCTAAAATTTTGTTTGGATTACCCAAGCTTGAGTGACATCAACCAAACTTAAATAAAAAATTAATTTTGGTCATGAGAAGTTACTTAGTAAAAGCTGAATGTTTGATCATAGAAATATTACAACTCTAAAAGAAATTTAATTTCCTATTTCAGAGAACTAACAGTTTATTTTATTATTACAATTAGATTAGTCTTTATTTTGTGAAATAAAGTTATTTAAGTTACAACATTCAACACAAGATAAATTTTATTTTGGGTTATCAATTAAATGCAATATTGGAAGTATTCTAACATAACTTTAAATCTTTTATATGATGGACCTATCTTATCTTCTTTTTAGAAAATGATATGAAAGAAATAAAGTGTGTGAATAAGTAGATTAACATATCACATCTATTCAAAGTACTTAAATATTGTAAAAATATAAATATAATATATGAATGCATAAAAATATATAATAGCACACTTACATCAATTGGATTCAAATGGTGGGAAACACTGACTGAAAGAGAAATTTCATTTCCCAGCTTCTGTGTACCAAGTAAGCCTGGAATTAAATTATACATATATTAACTGGGTACTAGTATTACTTTTTTGCTATTATTATAAGGTAAAACACTATTTCAATGTATACTTTGTTAAATAAACAAGCTGCTGTATGATTAAACAAGATTAAAGTAGAATACCTAACCATGTTATAAAGATAATTTAAACAAGAAAAGTAGCCTATGATGATAGAGACTACAGATGTTGCATTAAAGAGGAGGCATATGTCTCTTTAAACCCTTACAAAAGCTTCACTGCTAACTTTATTAGATGTCCACACAAAATTACTTCCCAGATTTTTCACAACAGGAAGACTGAATTTCATCCAACCACAGTAAATCAATTTGATAAATTTTGAATAACAGATGCTGGTGTAATGATATCATTAAAGTTCTTTATACTGAAAAGTAGCAACCTATATGACATAAAGCACACATAGCAATAATAAAATGTATAAAATATTAATGGCCTAAAAAGCAAGTTGAAAGATAAGTTTTCTATATCATGGCTTTCATGAAAGTAATCTTCCTTTCCCAGGATTTAATTGTTACTAAGTTTTTCTTCTTTCAGTCACCAGCTGGGTTTTGAATTTTAAAGTCAACTCAGAGGAAAGAGAAAGAAAATTGAATTGGCAGGAAAACTAATTTTTATACACCAAAGCACTACAAACGTGAGAAGAAAGGGAGCTTTTAAATTTTACTAAACTTAGTATTCTGATTTCCCTCACATTACCTTGTTTGGACTAGAACTAGGTTGAAAGAGATAAAGCACAACTGATTAGGAATAATATTTAAATTGTATTTGACAAAAGAAAGGAATGCATAAAGTGTCTCAATGTATGATAGGTCTTGAGACTCTATCAGTAGTAGGATTAATATCAAGAAAGTGGAACTTGAGGATGTTATGTATTTATATCCAAGAGACAGACAACTCAAACATCTGAAATCTGGCCTTCAATAAAAAAAGTGCTATAATTTAGAAAAAAATATTGAATGATTCAACTTAAACAATTTCACTGTGTATGCAAAGTTATAACGCTGTGTCAAACAGAAAAGTATTTTTGCAAACTATAATATACTACTTTATGTTGCTCTCTTGTGTACTCACACACACATATATACATTAACTCTCCATCTTATATGAAATCATATTTTCTGATTGTAAATGTTAGTGGTGCTGCTAAAAAACTGAAAGTCTGCTGTTAAGGGATACTAAACAATAGTCATAGCTAGATAACTAAAACATAAGATACTCTAGTCACTTTCAAGGGATTAATTAATATAAACCATCAGACTTCCCTTTTCTCAATACAACAAGTATAAAGTTTCAAACATTAATATGAAATTTAATTAGGTTAATGCATGTGTTATATTGGTGCATTGTGGTAAATTAAATATTCAGAATA
The DNA here is from genome assembly GCA_907164885.2 of Dolomedes plantarius. Lineage (NCBI taxonomy): Eukaryota > Metazoa > Arthropoda > Arachnida > Araneae > Dolomedidae > Dolomedes > Dolomedes plantarius. The sequence goes on along the minus strand of OU015497.1, from coordinate 113,430,196 downwards.
CCATACAAATAATTTTTTTGCACTGGATATAACTCAAGTCAAATAATTAAAACAGACAAGTTTCAAATAACAAATAATATATTGCTTAAGCGCTCAATAATCTTTAAACAGAAAGATTTAGCTTGTTTCCAGTGTATGATTTTATATGCATTCATTATAAGCATAAAAAAGCCGTGAATTCATACAAGCAAGAAGCATATAGAAAGTTTAGAAGTACTTGCTAGAATTTTTTTTAAAAAATAAGTTCGATTTTCTGCCATGTTTGTGGTGATTCCAAGGTCACTGCTATCAGCTATCCACTTCTTCCCTCACAAAACATGAAGAAATTTCTTACAGTGCAAGATCTTTGCAATCTTTTATGGATAACAACTAAAAAACTATCAAAAAGCAGTTTATTTTGGAAAGTGACAGTTATCTTTGCTACAGGAGGTCTATACTAATTGCTATTAAAAGGTTATTAAGCTATTAAATCACCAAAATATTTATTATTATAGAATATCTGCTCAAGAAAAGATGCAACATAGCAGGCAGGGGGGGGGATATCTAGCTGCAGAAAGAAAAGAATTTCTTTGGGAACTAATTAAGGATAACATTCTAAAGTATATTTCAGTGAAATAAAAGGAATAAAAATTATTGATCTGTAAAACAACAGCTTCTGAAAAACTACCTAACAGCAAAGAGGCATTAAAAATAGAATAGTATGTTTACTGAATAACAAATTCTGAATTATTCGTTCCCAGAAAAGTCTGAATACATATATATTTTGATAAAAGATAAAAAATTATAAATATGATGTCAATATATTAAAAATTAATTATAAGGAATATAGAGGCTACATGAATGTGCACATGAACAATTACACAGGAAGTATAAATGGACCAGGATTACTTTGAAGGCTAATTTTTTAAACCTCTATACTATTATCTATACATGTATACAGATATATACAATCAGGGCTACATTCAGCACTAGCTGAAGGTTTTTGTATTAGATGCTAAGCCTATTTTATGACTGCCCTTCCTTGTGCAGGATAAGTTTTCCATTTATAGTCTATATATATAAAACAGTTCCGTAACTGACTCACTCACTGACTGACTAACTGACTGACATACAATGTACAGACCAAACCGCTGGACATAAAGGGCTGAAATTTTGCATGGCGATTCTTCTTATACTGTAGGGGTGCACTATGAAAGATTCAAAAAAAATTCTTCTTAGATTTTTTTAAATTAAATTTTTAAGCTATTTTTGTAACTTTTTTCAAGTTTGAATTTAAAATAATAATTTGAGGGTTATAAAATTTATATCACGTGAAAGATCATAAAAATTCCTTTAAAATGAAATCTTTTTCGAATCTTTACCTCCATTTCCTGATTTTTGGTGAATTTTTAAAGATTCATTTTTAGAATTTAATTTATTAAATGCTGATCACGTGATTTCTTTTTCTGGTACTTTAAATAAATTTATCGTCACGTGCATAAAAACTAAATAGACAAAAAAAATATTTTTTTTTCTTGATAACACAGCAGATGATTGGACATTATCCAAAAAAATATTAAAATACAGTAAAAGAAATGTTCTACAAACTGTACTATACTAACTGTACTATATTCTTTAGTATTCTTTATATTAGATTTAATTTGAATATTTTCTTCTACATTATTTTGGCTATAAAAATATCCTTTACGATTATTTTATAAATATATATATATATTTTTTTTACATCATTTGTATACATTGATCGTCGTATTTATTATTAATATATATATATATATATATATATATATATATATATATAACAATATATATATATATATATTTATTTCTATTTATTTTTGGCATTAATTGCATACATTGACCGTTGTATTTAGTTTGATTGTACTCCGTAGTGAAGTGCGGGTTTTAAGCTAGTATATTATGAAGGTGATAGACAGATTACATGGATCATTTTAACAATTACTAACTTATATGTATAGATGAATAAATGCAGTTCTAAATCATATTAAAATATGTAGAATCTAATAATTTTAGGATCCATGAAATTACTTAGCAAGAAAAAAGTTCAATGCTATATGAATAAAAGTATGAGGCAACAAGTAACACATTCCGGATCTGAAGCAGGTTAGTGGTTAGTGCGTTGGTATTTGGTGTTGAAGAGCTCAGTTTGAGTCCTGACAAACACCTCTGAATTAAATTGTGTTTATGCTGGGCATGGGGAAATTTAATCTTTCAACAGGAGAGTCTCTCTTAGGGGGTTTGTAGGGGTAAGAGAAGGGTACGAGCCCCCAGATGTTGCCCCTGAGGTGCTCGGTCTAAATTGTTGTGGCACCCTCCTACGGAGTAATGTTGGCTCTCCTAAATGGTGCTTCCATAATGAAGAAACCAATAAATTTGTTGTGTATGGGTGAATGTTTCCATACAAGTGCTAACTGCATTTGAAAGAGAAAAAAAGTAACACATATTTGCATACATATGAGCAATATATTTGTACAAAAATATGCAGTAAATAAACATCATACACAAGAAATTATTTATGCCCATCAATGTGAATCTACTACATCATGTCTCTTTCTCTCTTAAAACTGCTTTAAACAAAATATTACATATAGAATTTTAATTTTAATCAAACAATCAAATGAAGAACATTATTTTGCATTTCTACTTTTAAATACAGTAAAACTTCATTTATCCGGACTAACTGGGACCATAGGCGATCCAGATAATCCAGGTAATATGGGTAATAAACAAAACAAAATCCTTAACCAAGCAAACTTACCATTTATTATGATAAGAAACTATATTTTGTAACAAAATTACATAGTATTGTTTACAAGATATTAAAAATATAAAAGTTTCACATCATTTCCTAACAAAGAACTGGTAAGTCTGGTAAAGCTTTCTTAAACTCAACAAAAAGCATTTTATTACCATAATTTATTGTACAATCTATGCAGGAACTGTACATTGAATCAAACTAAAAAGCAAATATTTGGGGTACTTGTAGTTATGTTCTTGCCATCATAGTTAAAAATTATTATCTAATGTTAACATTAAGTAAAAATAATGTCTACAAATCTGATCTGGATTATCTGGAGATCCGGATCAATGAGGGCCAGATAAACAAGGTTTTACTGTAGTAAACTAAGTTATTCCTATTTTCTTAGAGTACATAGAGAATTTTTTACACCAGAAACTATTAGACAGAAAATAAATTTCGAACATACTTTGATTGGATGACTTGATAATTTTTTTCAATTTATTCATTTCGTCTTCAGCTTCTTTAAAATCAATTTCCTTGGGTTCAGATACAGGTGATACAAAAAGTGAGGGCTCTGTTCCAAGATAGCAACAAGCTAATGCGCCTTGCTCAGAGAGTATCGTTAATATACCTTTCACATTACTGTAAAACAATAAACAATTTTCAAAAAATTACTTTGATGAAATAAAAACATAAAAGAATACTTCTTCATTTAAGATGTCACTGAAAATTGGGTAACTGATACATAAAAGCAGTTGTAAATACTTTATCAGTACTAATAAAATAGATATTATGTAGGATATAATAAGATGGTTTAAGTACTGAATTTTTTAAATTCTTTATTTGTTCAGGCTACTCCACACAAAAGTAAGAACTAAAATAAGAATACTTTATCATTCTCACAGACTGTAAAAATTTTCCTCCTCACTAATTATAACTAATGAAGCTATTAAGATGTTAACACAGTTACATTTACTTTCTCGAACATTTGTAGCTTTGAGAAAACTTTTAAAAATAAAAGTAACATGTTTAAATAGATGGTTTCCAGCTTTAGACAGTTTTTATCTCTATGTGATTTATAATTCATTTTTTACTTTACTGTGTGGCTCAAACAATGCTTCTTCTGCCATGCACTCAATGCTAAAATCATGACATAATATACACATTACATTTTTATTATAGATATTGAATACACTCAGTAATATGTATTGCACAGAAAATATATAAATGCATTTACTTAACAATAAACTTGGGACATTAAAAGTTTTATTGGGGTAAATTTATGTTGCTAGTAAAACAAAAATGAAGATCCAACCAGGGTTCTTTAAACTGAAAGTGAATTATAACAATAACAGTTGAAATACTTAACATTATGTTAAGCACGTGTTCATCAGAACATTCACCGTCCTTTACTAACAAGTCCTAATATTAATCTTAGAAAAAAAATTAAAGCATTGAAAGAGGTTAACAGCCAAGTTTCAATTGTGGAGTGAGAGAACATTAATTGGTTGAAGAATGATGATTTCATTTCTTCTCGACAAGGTTCTTCATAACATAAAGATATTTCCAAAGACCCAGCTGCATGAGTTAAATGGAGCTATGGAAATTTTTGCAAAAGAGTTCCTTACTAGGATATATTTCATGCAGTTATTGGTTTAAAATTGCAATAACTGTATGAAAAAGTTTCAAGTATCAATTTCTTAACTTGTGAAATCAGGAAAACAATTTTCTAACTAATGATACGAAAAATAGAAAACAATAAAAATGTTAACTAAAAAAATAATACAGTCAAACCCTGTTATAGCGAACGCAGTATATAACAAACTCACGGATATAACAAAAATTTTGGTCCAGCCATTTTCCTTTTGTACGTAATTTAATTAGTATTGTGTCAGTTTAATGTAATCAATTTTAGTTGATTTAATTCATTAATGATCATTTTTAATAGATTTATCATTTTTTAATACATCATTATTGAATACACATTGTAACTAATGAGTTATACATTTTGTGAACTCTAGCATTTTCTTAACGGTTTGGATATAGCGAACCACCGGATAAAGCGAACAAAACCATTGTTTCCTTGAAGTTCATTATAACAGGGTTTGATTGCATTGCAAATTCAATACTTTAAAAAAATTTGGTATTTTAGCAATTAAAATATATTTGAGCTAAATAAAAACATTATTTTCAGAAAAAAGGCTTTATAAAAATTTAAATTAACTTTAATGGATGGCAATGTAAGTTTCATTAGTTTATGATGAATTGAGAAATTCTTATCAACTCTCTAGATTGGAGAATGGGGGAATATGTAGGATAAATATATTATAAATAATAATTATTTTATTTACAGTTTTTAATTCCCAATTAAAATTACAGAACAAAAATCTTTGGCATATATATTAAATTTCAAATTTTCATATTATTTACATATTTTATAGGTTCTAGGATTTGATGTCCATTTTGGAGCACAAATATTGATGCAGGCAGTTAGTCAATTAATCTTAATTTGATATTATGCTAAAAGTAAAAAAAATGAAATTTTATCAAAAAACAAACTTTGATGTTTGCTGTCACTTCTGTTGGTAATATTTGATTAGTATCTCAAATAGAATGCAATTTTTTGATACTTTGAAGACCACATAGTGATATAGATTCAAATACTACAGGTCTAGTAAGTATTCATGATTTTTCAATCAATTAATCAACACTAAAGTTCTTAAAATTACTTAATTTTATTTAACAGTATCATAATGTATCATAAATTTTAACAGATTACAAATAGCCTCAAAAGGAACAGAAAAAGGAACCAATATAAAGAGAAGATGCATTAACTCTTTAGAATCATATAATTTCAAAGCAAATTTTGTCATGCAGATTAACAAATAAGCATATAGTCATACTTAAGATAACAGTCTTCATTTTCGTGATAAAAGGGCATTATTTAATTAGATTTCAGCAAAAGATATGCCATGATGAAACAAAACTTCAAAACTTAATTTAGCATATTATAGAGTGGATGTTCTACAACTTAATGCACATATTTTCAGATTATTTGTTTGAATAATATCAACAATGTTCTCATGGTCAAGGATATGTTAATACATAAAATGATTAAGATTTGCAATGCTTTACTAAAAAATGAATATTTACATAGCATATACTATACAAATGTAAAAAATAATATAAAGAGATAGTTATTGAATATAATATGGTTTTCTCAAAATAATTCTAATTTGAAAAAATGTAATGAAAGGGGAAAATATTCATAACCAATAACATAAAATTGTAATAATGAGTACAATCTCTTTACTTTAGTTGATTTTTCATGGTTAAGAGGCTTCTGAACCAGGTACAGATGTATACTTGGTCACTGCATTAGCAAAACTCCTATTTTTTTTTCTTTAAGTAGTTTAGTCACATAAAGAATACAATATTTTATATATAATCAGCTACTTTCATTCTGTATGAATAACAAATAAATAATATCATGAAGGGAAACTAAGCACAGGTTTTAACCCCTTACCCTGCCGTGGGCGTATGCAGATGCTGTTCGCACATTTTTTAGACGATTTTGGTAAGCGGTAATAAAAAATTGTTTGCTGCAAAAGAAATAATTGCAATTGTACTATGTTTTTAAAAGTCAAAATCATCGTCTGCGGCTTGAAAGTTTTGTTTTTATTCAAAATGGCGTTTTTAACAAAGCAGGCTACATTTATGCTCTTTCCGAAGAGAAATATGCATACTCCGTTATCCAAAAACGATGTGAGAGTCATGGTTTTGTGATATCTAAAGCGTCGATAGGTAATATCGTCAACAAGAAAGCAAAAAAAACGTCAAATTGGAGCCTCAAGTGGGACAAAAATTCCAAACAAGTATCCAAGGAAAAAACGGACATCTTCGACTATTGCAAAGGTACGTTGTTTAATGTTAAAAGAAAATCCCCCTAGTCAAAGGACAGTTGCAAAATCATTAAAATGCTCGGTGTCCACTGTAAACAAAATCATAAACGTTGATTCAAATCTTAAGAAAACAAAAAAAAGCAATGTGCATCGTCTTCTTCCAAATCATATCGCTGAACGCAGGACACGCTGAAGAATTCTATATGAGAAACACTTATCCAAAGAAAAGTGGAAAACAATTGTCACAATAGATGAATCATGGGTGTATTTAAATGATTGCAAAAAAAAAAGAGCCATTTATTATCATAAAAGGGGAGAAAAAAATTTAAGTACATAGTTCAAAGAATCGAAAGAAAGTTTTTCTAAGGGATTCGTGATTGTTGCTGGTTTTTCTTATAATGGCAAGTTAAAAATAAAGAGAGTGGAAAAAATGTCAAGATTAACTCCAAATACTATCAGGAACATATTTTATCGCCAATATTTCTGAAGGAAATACCATCGCTTTACCCACAGTGTCATCAATCTGTGAGACTCCATCAGGACAAAGCTAGCAGTCACACATCAAAATCCACTGTAAATTTCCTAAAAGAAATGGAACAAAAAACTGGTATCAAGGCCATACCCTTCACTGATATCCTTACTAAATCTCCCGATGTATCACCTATGGATTTTTGTGCTTTCGAACTTTTAAAATCTGCATTATCCAAACGTCGTCCCAAAACCCTTACAGGACTCTGGAAAGCTGTTGAGGAGGAATGGGATAGAATACCTCTTCTGACACTTCAAAAGGCATTATTATCCTGGAAATTGCGGTGTCAAAAGATAGTTCAGAATAAGGGATGTCAAATAGAACATTTGAAACACAAGAATTTTATGTAATTTAGTTTTGTGAATACAATATACATCGTCTAAAAAATGTGTGAACAGCCTCTGTATATACGCTTTGTGAAGTCGATGTGTTAACTGCCCCTGGCATATATATATATACGTCTTCCCAGAATACTTGACATTTTAATTTGTTTATAGCCATATAACTACGCCCACTGCTTTGGAATGTGATATAGTGACCTTGACACCTCGAATTATCATTTGACAGGATCATGCTAATTTTTTACAAATGGGTAAGGGGCACGTCAGGGTGAAATTTGAAAGTGGTACTTCATGTGAGAGCATACTTGAATAGGTTGTGTGATTTTTTAATCTTTTGCTCTGTTTTCACGTAGCATTGTGTGATATGAGTTATTGTGATACCGTGAATTGTCGTTTGACAGGATCATGCTCATTTTTTACAAATGGGTAGGGGAGAGATCATGCATCTGAGAGTGAAATTTGAAAGTGGTAGTTCATGTGAGAGTGTGCTTGAATAGGTTGCATGATTTTTTTCTCTCTTGCTCTGTTTTCGCGTAGTATTGTGTGATACAAGATATTTTCAATATCTTGTACGGATATGTCTGACAGTGAATTAGATGACTACTCCAAAAAGAAAGTTTGCCGTGAATACCATTATCATTGTGTCGAATGTGATGTTGGTTTATGTATTCAACCATGTTTCAAGATATATCACACAACAGTTAAGTACTAACTCTTAACTTTTACTATAATCTGTAATTTAAATTTTGTATTTTTCCCTTTTTCATTGTAACAATATATATTATGTAGATTGAAAACTGTGTCTCTGTTTTTCTTCAAACGCATTGTGTCGCTAAGGGCCTGTGTGGAAAATGGTGGCACTGGGGAGCGCATCACACGAGATTTCGTCGGCAATTAAGTGGTTAAATGTGAAGTGTCACAGATCTTAGAGAACAAAAAATAAAATTTCTAAGTCTAGTTCAGGAAAAAACAAGAGAAAGCTAACAGAAGGAACATTCAATGGAATATCTAGGAAAATCACACTTTAGGTAGATATTTTTAACAATGCATTAGAAAAAAATGACACAAAGCAGACACCTGTCTTGTGTGAAGTGTCACAGGCCTTAGAGAACAAAAAGTAAAATTTCTAACATTAGTTCAGGATAAACAAGGTAAATCACAAAACTGTAAGTTTCCCACCAGTAAGGCATCAACTATGATTGAACTGACTAGTCACTACAGAAATTCCTGTATATGCATTTGAGGGTCCACCTGTTCCTTCAATTAGTATGGGCCTGGGCGCAGGACGAACAGTACAGATCTGCCGACCAATTAAGGCAAAGGAATATTCCATAAAAAATGTTGAAAAATCAGAGTTTAGGTAGATATTTTTAAAAATGCATTGGGAAAAATGACACAAAGCAGGCACCCCTCTAGAGGTTTTGATAGACAGAAGAGAAGTATTCCCCAAGTCTCCCCACATTAGTTTCAGATTATAGAGCTCTAAGATTTTGAGATGTTTATGAAGAAATACAGGAGAAACTGTAAGAGATTAAGGGTGCTTTATATATCTTGACAACTTTTTAAATAAGTCGTTGACACATGATATCAAAAGCCCACCTTACCAATATTAATGAAAATTTCTTTAAAAGTAGTAAGATAAAGGTGAGCAGAGAAAACTGAGTACCTTCTCTTTTTATCCTGTTATAATTTTTTCAATAAAGTAATTATTATGAAACAAAATTTGTAGTCTTACTGGTTACATTCATTATGAAAAGTAAAAGGCACATTTCACACAAAATAATTAAAAATCAAATAACTTCTTTGAATGAAATAAGTTTTTAGACAATTAAATATATAATGTATATGTTGTGTAAAAAAAGTGATTCTGTATTATACTGGAATTTTTGAACTACTAAATACCTGTATTCAGTGTACTAGTACCTGTATTCAGTATACTCACAAAATCAATAAATTTTAAGAGCATAATCAGGATTATGAAAGAATAAATTTCTATCAATAACCTTTTCACAAATCGTAAAATTGTGCATCACTTCTAAATAAAATACTGAAACAATCCCATAAATATGAAATATTTTTGCACTAGAGCAAAGTAAAATATAAAATATTACTGCACATTTACAAAAACAATAAACAACACTAATCAATAAAGTTATCTGCTGTACATTTTTTTTGAAAATATTAAAAAGAAAAACAAATATAAACTTCCTTACGAGAAAAAAGCTCTTGTTATACATATAGGAGAGAACATTAGCTGTGCAGCCCATTTCAATTGAGTTTCATGATATATCAAAAGAGTCTGATTAGATGTTACAATAAGAATTATTAAAAAGCCATCAGGATCTGTGGGAAAAAGAAACAAAGTCCTTATAGGAAAATTTAAAAATGAATAGTACATCATTATTTCTTAAAAGGGTAATAAAAATTAAAGGATTAACTGAAAATGAAATCATTAAAAATATATTAATTATGAAAAAGCAGTTGAATTAACATAAACTTAATTTTAAAATTTTTTGAATATCAAGATAATATTATATAAAAATTTTCAAATATTTTTTTAAACATTATTTTAGCTATAACTAAAAAGATTCTTAATCAAATGAAACTCATTTCAGTCACAAGAATCAAGTTAATGATCCAATGAAAGACAGCGTAGAAAATGTAGAGTAGAGAAACATTTATATAACAGCATTTAGCTCAATAAATCAATTATAGCAATATTTTTAAGAAGAAAAGTATTAAATTTTCTTCTCAAAATTAAATTTTAACACTAGTTTTTTACTTACTACTTTAAACAGACTGTTCATTAAATTACTTTGTAGTTTGTTTAGTTTACTTTAAACTTAATATAGTTAAAATATTTTACAGTAAATACTTAACAGTTTATAAATTATTTAACAAAACAACATCTAAATAAATTTTGATTGAATAAAAATTATTAAACAAAATAAAATTTTTTAAAAGCATTATGAAGCATATACTGGTAATAAATAATAAAGAATTTACCTGCACGATAAGAAAAGGAACATCTAGGCGTAAAGCTGAATTTTTTTATAAACTTCACAGAACCATGACAATTTAAGGCAGTTAAAAACCTTTCACCTAAAGAATTATAAAATGAACAAAACTATACATTATGAGTTGAATAAATGGTGCTTTTAGGCAAAAATCCCATCAGTAAAATAATACTAACAATATGCAAGAAAAATTACCTAGTCTACGCAACATAATATTAAGTGAAATATTTCACAAGTATGCAGATGAAATAAATAAACAGTCCAACAGGAATTAATATGTTTTTTTGTTATATACTCCTTAGGTTTAACCATTTGGTACTTTTGAAGTAAATGGACTGGTTAAGCTGAAAAAAAACTTTGTTATCCAATGGCTATGTAAAACAGGGTATGACTGATTACATTCAATTAACATGCAGAAATGTGCTGAACGTTACTACTGTAAAATTTAAATGAGCAGCATTAAATTTTTAAAGCAATTTCTGCACTAATTTGTTTTCAAAGTTAAGTGAAAAAAAACAGTCTTTAGTGAAATGCTTTACAAATAAATCAATTATAACCATCATTTAAAATTATTTATGTCTTGCTATTTATAAATTTAGAATAGAATAATTTCTGAGCACAATTAGATATCACACTCAGCTAGCAGACAGACAGAAAAAGCAAGTTTCTATATTTTAAGGATTGAAGCCCCTGAAATCTTTCGTATTCATCAAGAAGCAGCAACTGAGTGTTTCACTAATACCAAAGATTTTTACATTCACCCATAAATAATATTACTGATCCAATATGAAAAAGCTTTTTTAAGCTCTTATTAAACTTTGGTGAATGAAACATAAAAACCTTCATTCTTTGTTTTAAATGATAAAATCTTATCTTAGCAAATAAACACATATTGATAAACGAAATTGAGTTAGAACATATTATTCCATCTTATTTGTAGAAAATCAGTTTTCACATGCCTGAATGAATAATGTTTCTTATAAACCAAAGAAACTCTGGAGGGGATTCTAAGTGAATGTTAAAAGTATATTTGCCTTTTCCATAGTTTGAATTTGAAATTTATACTCTAATTAGAAAGACAGTGAAGAACATTAATAACTGTTAATGTATATTGGCAATTTGCTTTAAGTGATGGCAAATTATTAATATAATATATTCATAGTTAACATATTTCAAACACACAGAATAAAGTACAGTAACCAACGCTTATAGTGATCAGTAGTTATAAGAATCAACCGTTTATTAGAATCAATATCGCGAAAACAAAAACAAATGTATTATTTCCATGTTAAAATTTTCGTTTTAAAGAATCAATGCACCGGTTTTAAGAATCAGTTTACACTCTTCGCTTTCCTTTCATTTTTTCCAAAAAAGCCACTTAAACTCTCAAAAGGCACGAACTTTACCCGTCCGGGTCCGATTTCACTTTTCTCCACTGACAAACAAAAATAGGGACTCTTTTTTCCCGCCTCCCACATCCTGGTTGTGGCATCCTGGACCCTGAAACACATAAATCTTCAGCGAAGTGTCCACTATCACTTAGGCAAACGTGGCATTAGTAGATTTAGCATGTTATGAAACTGTGAAACATAAGCTAGAAGGTGAATCTTCGTCTGAGACTATTAGTATTGAAAGAAGTATAAACAGCCTCCTGAAAACTTCATTACGTCAAACTAACATAGAAAACTTTTTCTTTCTCCCTTCCTGTAGTTGAAATGTTAAAACTGTTAAGCAGGTATGTTGTAACAAATATTGGATTTTTCTTCTCTTACTATAACCATGTGTATCTACTTATAGGTCTAAAAATTAAGTTGTATTTTTAAAATTATAAAAAATAATTTTAATAAAAGATAATTAACGTAAATTAAAGAGTATTTTATAGTAAATTATCTAATATATGTATATATAGGTGTGTGTGTGCCTGTCCAAGAACCTAAATTTCGGCTATAAGAATCAACCGCTTATAAGAATCAAAAACAGTAATAACAAACGTGATTCTTATAAGCGGAAATCACTGTACTTCATATAAACATTATATTGAGATCATATCCTAAATAAAAACATTTCATTAAGCTTCAATGGGAACTAAGAATTTCCTTGTGTGAAAGTATTGTTCCATTGTTAACTATCACTTAATAGGAATTTCACTTCTTGCTCTTTTTCAGATTTCTATTTGAGCAATATACTTCATAAATGAAGAGTCAAAATTCAAATAAACTAACAAAGAATTATTGTTACTTTTCCATTAGCTGGGCACAAGTGATAAATTGTCAAATATGGTTCATGAGTTGCATTTTCTCATTTTTCATTTATTAACTGCAACTCTCATGATTAATGAGCATAAATGAGCAAAATATATAAGTAAACATAAATCTGATTCCTTATAAATTAAATATTTAGTTAGGATGCCAAGAATCTTTAATGTCCATCAAAATGTCTTCAAAAGGATATTTTTTCTGCTATCACCACAAAAATTCAGCTAGGTATGATTTCAAATGATGGCATGGCATTCCTCTATGTTTTTTATATGGCCATTTGGTGTTTTCTCACATCGCTCAAACTTTTGTGGCTTCTAGTTAGTTTATAATTTTTATTCATGCGTATTTGTCATTTTCAGAGTTATTTAGCAGAGTTTCCAAACTTAATCATGTTCTCCCACATGATTCATATATATCATGTGTTGTTTTACTGATTACTTTGCCAGATTTAGGATGTAGCCAGTGGTAACCATGGGATGTAACAGTTTTGCCACAGCATAGTGAGCATGGCAAATTCAGGATATGTTCTCCCACATGATACATGCCCACTGATCAGACACCTTCTTCCAACAATTTGTATATAACGTTTCATCAAAATTTAGTCCATGTTTTATCTATCTAATTATTTTCATAGTGTTGCCAGGCTGGCTACTTTTCATTATCGCTAATAGCAATATTTGTGAGCATAAATGCCAAATGTGCCCAGCTAACAGAAAAGTACCAAATGTTTTAATATCTTTCATGCAATACATAAAAAATTATTTGAAATACCTAAAATTACAAGAGTTGGTGATGTTTTGTCCTCAACAGTAGAAATATCTAAAGCATTATCAGCAAGTATAAAAGTCCATTCAGGCTGAAAGCAAAGAATTTTTTTTAAATCATAGAAACAATATAACAATATAAAAATGTTTAAATGATATTATTATACAAATTATAAGCATAAAACACATTTAAAACATACCATTACTTTCTTCCCTTTGAATGTTACATTCTCATTTTCATTACTTTCATCAGTCGCACTAGCCAGGGACTGGAATCTAAATATTTCACACAAAAAATTTATTATCGACTGTATGAGAGAATAGGAATAAAATTTCATACATATCATAATTCAACATGGAGCATATTTTATTAAATTTAGACTATTATTAAAAAATTGGTTTGGTTTGGTTTGGTTTGGAGTGCTACGGTCAATTATTTGCTACATGAGGGCAAATGTCTGGGACCTATTGCTTAAAGCCGATTCTAAATGGCTACAAACGTCCATGCCAAGAGTGGACTCAAACCTACACTCTGGTAACGAATACCAGCACCCTAGCCATTCAGCCATCATGTCTGGCTTATAATAATTTTTTTAATAAATTGTCTAAGGGTGCAGTGTTTATGTTTTCTGTGTAACCAGTGCTCTATTTTTAGAAATAGAGTTGCCGGAACGATAACTTTCCAGGGTGTGTGTGGGGATATTCCAAAGTAGGTAGTAGGTAGTGCCAGGTATTCCAAATTATTGGCCTGAAAAAAAAAATCTTTGGGTATACAAGAACTTGAACATTTTATTTAATTCCAAAATTTTATTTTGCAAAACACTGCTCAAACGCAACTAACCTCAGCAACACAACAGTGGAAGGAAACAGCAAGTCTGAGGCAGGAGAGGTACTAGTAGTGAGAGAATTGAGGATTAGTCAGACTACCACCCCGTCAGCCGGCCAAAGTAAAGCTACACTACCACCCGCTACAGTGAAATAGTCACAGTTTGCAGTACTCAATAATAATGCACAACAAATTACCCTAGCCTCACATCATAATCAATCATTACAACCTGCGAATGGTTCTTTTTTATGTGAACAAGTTGTAGGCCAAACCCACTCACTATCAACAAAGTAATATGTGATTAAATAAATGTTTTTAACTATCGTAACTTTTTTTTCCCTAAAGAGAGGTTACTGGAATGTTGTTCAGGCTCGCTCCACCTCAAATCGAACCCTGTGTGTAACTCAAAAATCATATTGGATTCAGACTTGATTATAACCACAATTTTCAACAAAAATATGCAACTAAAACTTCAAAGTTGTAATTGATAGCTTTTAAAAAGCTATCATTTATAACTTTGAAGTTTCAAGAAAATTCACCAATAATTTTTATATTACTTCAATAAACAAAAATATGTCAGCAAATTTTTAATGAATTCTAAGTGCTTGAAACAAATCTCTCACTTTCAGTTTTTTATTATATGACTTAGTTTCAGTTCCATTCAACATAACTATGCTCAAAATTAAAATTACAGTTTTATTTTAAGAGAACTCCACAAAGATAAAATTTTGGATATTTTAATGGTAAAATTAATCTTTATGATTAAAAGCTATTGTAGAATTCAAACATGACTGAAAAATACACAGGCAATTTTCCCTATAAAAGCTGTTGAAGAGTAAGTGTAAAAAATATCTATTTAGGAGCAAAATTTTAAAACAGCTGCTCATGATAATTTATTTATTTCTATTCAAAACTTTTATGTTATATTTTACAATTAATATGTAATACATCTTTAGTCGTATCACTCAAAATATAGCCAAAATTTAAAATTTGGATTTTGTGAGAGGAAAAATGGAAAAAAAAGTTATGCATATCACTGCTACACAATATGTAATACAATTTTTTTTTTTACATTGTTAATTTTTTCAGTTTAATTTATATTCAATAATAAGGTTTCTATTTGTAAATAAGCTAAGTATATAAATATTTATGTATTAACATAACATAACTTAAATGAAAATTAAATTATACTTGTGTTTGAAAAAATATGCAGATAGTCATTAATATTTAGCAAAATGAAAGCATACTGAGTATTTTAGGATCTAAAAGATAGGATTTAAAATATATAGGATATTAACTGCCTTCATTAACCTGTAACTTTCAACAGAGAATCCATTTACTGTCACAAAAGCATCGGTTTTAGACATATAGGTAATAGGACCAGGAATCAGATTTTTAGGCAAAAATCTGCTGAAAGAAAACCGCTCTTGCTCAAAAAAACTTAGAGTACCATCAAGAGATTGGACACACATCATGTCTTTTCCTAAAAAATAAAGAGATAGAGATACATAGATATACATTAGAAAGAGATACATTATATATCAATTCATTTAAATATATTTTAATAGCTAAAAAATGTGAAACAGAATGAAGTAAATTAAAAAATATATCAGACAGTCACTCAAATATCACTAAAAACAATGAAGAAAGTTCTAAAAGTTTTTCTCATATACAGCAAATATCTTTTACAAATTCTTTTGATTTGTTATGTGATCATCACTTTTCAGCAATTAGGAACACACATATGTGCAAAGCCAAAACATGAAAATCTCTTTTTTTCAAGGAAGACAAAATTACTCATATCCAAATGTCAGTTATAAATGGCTTTTATTCCAGTTCAGTTGGGCCTAAATGCAATGAATTCACATTTGCAACAAAAATTTAATGGAGGCTTCAATGAAAGTTTCTTTAGCTAAAAATTTTTTCTTTAACCCTTCAGCGGGCGCACCAATTTTTGGAACACCAGCAGGCCCGTGTTGCACAAAGTGCAACGTCTCTTTCAACCTTGATTATTCCTTTTGTAATAAACTTTTTTTTTTCAAATTGAAAATAATAATTCTGTGTTTTATGACAAGATATAAAATGTTGATAATATTGAGGTTTATTTATAATTAAAGGCCAAAGAATGTAGATACAATCGCCTTATTTCAAAACTGTCTGGTTTAATGCATCTAAGCACAACTTGTGAATCGATTCCTATTATTTCCAAAAACCTAAAAAACAATGAGATTGTCCATCTTCATGATAGGCGGATTACTGTGTAATAGCTGCACATTTGATCTACTACATCAACTCATAATTATGTTGTATTGCCATCCAGTATAATCGCTGGTTTACCATGGTTAAATCATGACTAACAATGAATGGAAACGAATACAAGGGTCAGAAAATCAGACCTGCATTAGAAAGGGTGTAGCTATAAATAGAAACTGCTTAGAACATTCAAACCTTACTTGTAAAAACAAACCATTCATAATTACAAAAATGTTGCACTTTTTGCACACGGGCGTGCCCACTGAAGGGTTAAATTAATTAAACTATTTTTTGTTCATAGAGGATATGAAAGGATTCAAACTGAATGCTTCCACCTTTTGCCCCAGTTAAAGTTCCCCATTAAAGCAAAATATCACTGTATATTAACATATAATGATATGCAGAGCAATAGCAAAAACATAAACTGCTAACATCGATTGTGTGGTATTTTGAAACTTTTCATTTCACCAATCTTAAATGAAATAAAGTAGACATTTGAGAAATTAGGAGCAAAAGTAAATATACTTCTTTTGTATATATTATTCTTAAATGACATAAAGAAGAAAGTTTAGAAATTAAGGAGCAAAAATATAAAATCTCCCCATATTTTATAAAAATAACAATGAAAAAACCAAAACAATGATTTTGAAAATTACATTTGATAGAATGAAATCTGATCATTAATATTCAGATAGAATCAGACAGAAATATTAATTGGCAATTAATTCTGAATATTTTATTTTTTTATGCTCCCAAAGTCAAAACAACCTGATTAAGATAAAAACTGCTGGAAATAAAGAAATGGGAAAAGCTAGAATTTTCATTAATAAAATACCTAAATGTGAAAACTAACAATGCTAGATGAAATACTTATTTATATCCATCATCTGATTATCTATATACAACTTCAAAAATGCATTAGAACATACTAGCTTATATTTTTAAATTTTCTTCTTCTCATACTCTTAAAATATCCTGCAAGTAAAACTGCAAAATAAAATTAAAATAGATAGATAGATATTAAAAAAAAACTAATAAAATTTATGTCATGAACATAACAAAAAATCTGATAAAGCCCTTTAATACACCTAGTGTACATGTCTCTAAAAAATTTAGCAATATAACATTAATACACAGCAGTATGAGACTTTCATTTCTAAACTTCAAACCTAAAACCAATATTTCAAGAAAAAATTCAAGTATGTATAAATATATAGACACAGGCAAAATCATTAATAAAACATAAGAGATAACAAACTCTGTAAATTTTATCAGTAATCCTACAGTAGCTCTACATTTACAAAGGGTAGCAAATAAAAACAAGAAAACTCTTTGAAGCTCATCGTGTAACTGAATAAATGAAAAAGTTTATAAAATTACAATAATTTTAGTGAGCAGCTATTTTTAAATTCTTAGATACAATTCAAATAATGTGCTTTAGAAGTTCATAACTTTAATGACAGCATTGCATCTTTAATATATATTAAATTTTTCAAAAATATAAAATTTCCAAAATTAATGAGATACTTGTGTATACCTAGACTATTTCAAGCACAAATATTGATTATTTTGATTACAAAAAATAATCTTCCAGGTGTAATAAATATTATAATCATTATTAAAGCTTTATCATATTCATAATTTTCTTTTAAAACCTTTTTAAAATTCAAAACTGATATCAGAATTGTATGATAACTTAAAATACAGATCAAAAATATAAAAGTAACAAAACTGTTTGAAATTTTACACTAAAATTTGGACAATTTTATTTCAGATTAAATAATAATGAAACATTTTTTATACATTTAAAAAGTATTATACATACATAAAAATCATATTAAATATCTACTCTTATAATTTTTTAAATACTTATGAGTATAATTAGTTCATTTTAAATACTCATCTGGACTCACCTTGAATACCACCAAACTTTCCAACAATAAGAGAAAAAGCATGCCTTTGCAAAGTATGTTCATATATAAGGGATAGTTTCGTTTGAGTTCCATGTTCAACACTACCTTGAACCGCTGTAAATAAAAATTTTTAAAAATGACAAATTATTCTTGAAAACTTTTGCAACTTATCACAAAAAAAAAAAAAAAATCACATCTCCAATAAAAATTTTCTTCCACAAAGTTTATGGAATGTATAGAAGGTATAATATTTTGAAAGCATCTAAACTTTTAAATGCCTGGAAGAGTGATGTGAAGTAAACTGTAATCAATAAAAGCTAGATGTGATTACTCAGCAAAACGGGTTAGAATCAGCAAGTATAAGAAAAGTTACTCTGTCTAGTGAGGAAAATTTTGTATTCAAGTATTATTTTGAACAGCAGTTCAGAAAAGGGGTAATTAAAAGCTACTAAAGAATAAGTAAATGAGCATTTTTATTTGTTTAGAATATTGAATATTTTACCAACAACTTAACTGAGGGTACACAATTTAATCATTTTTTTTGTAACAAATACATATAGTTATTAAGAATGTCTAAAACTCAAGGTAATATTCTCTTTACTAAAATAAAATTGATAAAGTATTATACTGCAAATTTATTTGATGAATTCTAGATTATTTAATGAGTCAAACTTCAGATAACTCATAATGTTTTGTTTATCGAAGCCAATTCAGCTTAACACAAACTTCCTGCATTTAGAAACTCCTTTTCCTCTCAATTTAATTATGATGATTAGTACACTGGCAAATTACTCAGGTCTACATATATTTAAAATATATTTTCTGCATTTATAATATGCCTTGTAAGAATACCTAATACGGACTTAAGATAACAGAGTAGCCAAAAATTGATTATGCTTATCTATTCATATATTGCATCTAATACATTTATTTAGAAAACTTTAACACAAAATATATATTATGAATGAAACTTATGCAATATTTATCAATTATAACATAAAAGGTAACATCTACAAAGTAGTCCAACAATAAACTTAAGATTAGGGTAGACATCTGATTTAAGGTGGAAATCTATTATTCTTTTAAAAATTTATTCAGTTAGTCAAACTGTTTCAGATAGTAGTAGAACCATTATAATTTTTTTTTACCTCATAAAATCTGATTTTTTAAAGAAAATTATTTGTAAATAATACCCAAACCCAAACTCTTCCAAATAAACTCACCTAAACAGCCTCTAAAGGCAAGTTAGTTATGGTCAAATTTTATCTGTTTGCAGTTAGTCATCCACACATAATAAAGCACAAACTCTGAGTAACTATATCACTAACAATCACTTAAAAAATCAATTAAGAAATATTCATTTAATATTTTTTTTCCTTCCTGAGAAACTTGTTCATAAATTTAAAAGTAAAATATCAATGCAGATATTGTTGATTAAAGCCCTAATTATTTTCAATGCAGTTTCTCAGGTTAAAAAGGTGTTTTCTTTGAAATTACTAATAGCATTATTAGTAAACAGATTGCTTTGGCAGTATTAAAACTGAAACATTCAGATAATTAATTTACAAGAAACTCAATTTCATTACATTAACTTCAGCACAGCAAATATTATTAAGGTGGCAAGTAAAAGACATTTATGTCTTGTTTTACAGTAATAAATTATATTCAAAGTAGTTTAATAGGCTGAAGTGCAAAAAACTATTCATGAAATTCTAATAAAAATACTACTATCTTTAATTAATTTATTTTTAGTATAAAAAACTATAAATATCAATAATCTACCCCATATATACAAGGTGCGCCCATAAAGTAACCGGACAATTTTTTATAAATAAGAAAAATATTACTCACGTTCAAATAAATTTATCTCCTTCAAAATAATTGCCAAAGGAGTCTATACAATTTTTCCAACGTTTCTTCAAGTTATCGAAACACTGTTTATAGGCGTTGGAACTAACTGTTCGCAAAATACGTGTAACATTTGATTTAATATCCGAGACATTTCCAAAACTCTGTCCTTTAATGGCCATCTTAAGCTTTGGAAAAAGGAAAAAATCAGCTGGCGATAAGTCGGGAGAATATGGTGAGTGATTTATCACTGTAATTGAATGCTTAGCAAGATATTGTTGTACAGAAACTGCTGTATAGGGCCAAGCATTATCGTGTAAAAGAAGCCATTGCCCAGAATCAAACAGCTCCTTCTTAACTCACCTTATCCTGTTTCTTAATCGAAAAAGCCTCTCCTTGTAAAAATACTGATTAATTGTTTGATTTTCAGGAACAAATTCATGGTGAATAAGTCCTTTGTAATCAAAAAATACAATAAGCATCATCTTAGTCTTTGATTTTGACATCTGTGCTTTTTTTGTATGGGAGAAGACAGTCCTCTCCACTTTGTCTTTTTGTTTCTGGGTCATATTGTGGACACCAGGTCTCATCTCCTGCTATAATACACTTTAAGAAATTGTTGTCCTGTTGCACAGTGGTTAGCAAATCTTCACAGCAAGCTTTTCTGTCTTCTTTTTGCTGTTCTGTCAAATTCCGAGGTACAAATCCAGCACAAACTTTTTCAATTTCAGATTTTCAATTAAAATTAATCTACAGCTTTCTTTGCTTATCCAAAGCATGTCTGAAAGTTGCTGAGTTGTTACACATCTATCAGCTTTTACCAAAGAACAAATTTTCTCCACATTTTCCTCATTCTTTGAAGTTGAAGAGCGCCCTGCCTTTGGATCATCTTCAATGCTTTCTCACCCACATTTAAAACGGTTGTACCACTCATACACTTGTGTTCTTGATAATGATACATCACCATATACTGTTCGAATCATCTCTACAGTTTCTGTAGCAGATTTACCTAATTTGTAACAAAATTTAATGTTACAATGTTGTTCCATTCCGAAGCAAATTTTTTTGTACAATGCCTTCTCAGTAAATGAATATTACTACGGCATTTTAATATGCAAACGACTAAATAACCAGTTTAAACTGGCTTTAACAAGAGTTGAGATGTCACTCTTTCTAGCCAGGTAATTATTCTTTCACTTTTTAATTTTATCGTTTCATCTTTTAATTTGTCCCGTTACTTTATGGGCGCAACTTGTACAGAAAAAATAATTAGCTCAAATCTGTAAAATTTATCTATTATGTTTTAATATAATATTTAACTTTCTTACTAATTGTCTATTACTCTTTCACATGCACAAATATTGAATAAACAGAAGGGGTGTGATCTATCCACAGGGGTTGGGCAGTGGTTAGAGGCCATGGGGTGTTCTCCCTGTTAATTTTCTCAACTATTGTTTCAGTATTTATTTCATTTGCAAAGAATGAATAGAAAGAAAGGGGTAATGGGATGTAAGCTGTCTGCTCCCTGAGTAACTATTAAAAATAGTATTATTTGAATGCATAAAAAGTTAATCATTTAATTTGAACATAACTTCATCCCCTATCTGCATTATATTAAAAATCCATTTATGACAGGTAACAAGAATTATATTTATATAATATTTTCTTAAAAAGTAGAAAATCAAATAGGTTTAATCAGAAGAGAATAAACTTCACCTGTGATAGAGTAGACAGAAAGCTTAAATGGATGTAGAACTGCTAGTTGCAATAATGATGATGAGCTAAAAAAGAAAAAAAAATAGCATTAAATATATAATCCAATTAAAAACTTTTAATTTTTAAAATATACTTTAAAAAGGTAGTAAATATCATGAAAATTATCTTACGATGCCAATACTCCAACTGCTAGGTGTATAATGGGTGACTTCAGCTGAGCTTCTAAAAGCAGATCATTAGCAGAAAATGAAGAATATGTTCCATCTTCTTGCTTTATTGGTTGTGGTCTATATATTCTCAAAACACCACTCTGACTTCCAGTGATTACTTTGTCTGTAATATATTTTGCATAATTATGCTCCCCGAAACACAATTAATCTTTTCTGTATAAGATATGGGGAAAATTTATTGCAATCTCATACAATATCTCAGACCTTTTCTTTTTTCTATTTTTTTTTCAAATGTAAGTACATTTAAAACCGATTTGAGTATTTTTCAAGCAACTGCCATTGAGAAAAACAATAAGGATATGCATGGCTAAAGAAATTTAGTGTAAAAGTTTCAGACATTATATATGTAAGAGTAAAACTCATGAGGAATGAATAAATAAGGTTGAGGGAACATACACATACCTAATGAAGTTTACTTTTTTTTCTTTGCTAAAAATTGTGCACTTAATAAGAACTTTTAATTATCATGTAAATAAATATCAAGAACCCATCTAAAGGTCATTTTTTACATTTATGTTTGAATAAAAACAGTATCTATTCATGCAGTAATAAATATGACATTTATTTATAATTTTTCTATGATTTGCTTTGCTTGATAACAATAAATATGAGGTAAAACTTCTTTTATATAAAATACCAGAAAAGAAAAAAAAATCAAGTATGAAATGTTTTAAAGTCAATAATATACAAATTACATAAACTTAACCTCATAACAAAAAATTCATAAACTGCTATTTCAATGAATGCTATAATGAATAAGTGTGATAGTACAAAAGAGTTGCAAATTATAAAACTTCAGCTGTATTTTGTTACTCAATAAAAAATGATTGATTACTGAATGATCATCAACACAAACTGATGAAAATTTTATAAGATTATTATTATTTTTTTTTTTTTAAGCTGGTGTATACCTCTACTGCTGTGACAGTGAGTACAGACCTAATCCAAAAGGTCAATTTCTGATCAATGGAAACTGTTATCACCAAGTTAAAACAACAACAACAAAAAACGAAATTCCTTATATAACATTCTTTTGCTGATATCACTAATAAAAAATATGATTCATTAGCACAGAAGCTTATAGGTAAAACTGAAAATGTATACCTATTCTCAAAAATTTACAATAGATAAAAAAGAAGAAAAAAGCTTCCAATCATGCATTATTCCAAAGGTTACAAATAAAAATACTTTTTAATTTTTTGTCAAAAGTTAAGGTCATTCACATATATTAAAAGCATTTATTCAGTACTCTTAAGAATTTTCAAGGACCACGGGAACTTTGAAAAGCTTTTCTAAATAGCTAAACTAGTTAATTAGAGCAGAATTTAATCACAACACTAGCATGAAATGAAGAAATTAAATGTGTATTAATGCCTAACTATTTACAAAAATCAACAACAAAAAACACAAATTTATAAAAGGACACAGAACAAAACATTTGTAATTTGGTTTTAATAAAATTCAGAAGGTCCATGGCTTGCAAGGCTGCATTTAGTGATAAAAATACTCTAATTATCCTTTTCAAGACCATAAAACATGTAGAGAGAGAAAACATCATAAAGATTTAGTTTATTCATTACCTGATTTTGAAGTACTGTTATCAATGTTTGCAACAGTAAGGCAGCCTTTATCAAATTCTTCATCAGATCCACAGGTAGTGGACCACCAATCACATGCTTTAAAGAGTGACATCACAATTCATATACTGAAGGACCTATAAACATAATTTTAAATTTATTATTCCTATTTTAAATTTATTATTGATCCTTTAACATTGTGACATAAAAAATACTTAGCACAAAAAGAATTCAGATACCAAAAAAATAAAAATAAAAAAGTGTAAGATAATATAAGAAACTTTAGAAATACAATAAAAAGAAATTTTTTTAAAGATGCATTATTTAATTATTTTTTGACATTCTTCTTGCTGTAGCATTTTATGACATCATAATTCTTATAATATTTAAAAAATAAATATGGTTTAAATTTTTATAGGAAAATACAGCATTAATTTATAAATACTTAAATGTATTATTTAAAAACCTTTTTCTTGCTCTGCTAGGAAACATTTGACCTTGACTCTTATAAAATTACAAATACTTATTCCCTTAGCCCTTTGTTTTCATGTATAAAATTCATTTTTAAAAGAGAAAAAAATAATGACAAGCATTATTGGTAGCCATAGTTCTAAAAGAATGAACGTTAACAAAATTCTATTTATTAATGACCTTATTTCATAATTTACAAAGAGTAAAAATCATGAACAATGAATATCTTGCTATCTTGATGTCTTCAATCATTCTCTACTAAGTAGCATATTTTAAATAAGTTTCCATTTACTATTTTCAAAGTAAAATGCTTCATACGATTTGTATATCTGTTAAAAAAAAACTCAAGGTAAAAACATTATTTACCTTTAAAATACTTTTTTATATACATTTTACGGCAAAAGGAAATTTGAACTTCACCCTAAAAAAGGTCAAAGAGTTTTTGAGATCCGCCAGGTTGTTAACTTTGGTAATTAACTGACTTTCTTCATAACTATATCACCAAGGCCACTTTAATAAGGAAGTACAGATACTTATAATACTTTTTAGAATTACTAGTCATAAACTTCCAGATCACAAACAAAATTTTTGAAATGACTTGAGATTTGACAATTAGCTTTGAAATTCTGTATAATAGATAGGAGAAATCTGGGGAAAATCCAGTAAATAAAAAATTTTTTACAATCACAAAATAATCTTTTCAAAATTTACATAGAGACAATTATCATTCTTTAGAGTGAATTTATATAAAAAATTTGAAAAATATTTGTATACAATTAGGAATTTTTAATTAATTTATTCTTGATAACAAAACTGATATTATTTCCTTCCTAATTCTCCTGCTGAATTTTTGTTTCAAATTTATTCATTCCCTAAGCATAGCTGATGGATATTCATATCATAATTTAATATGAATCATTAACAATCCTCAAAGTTAATGATTCTTAATAAATTATGATATGAATACTACATTCATATCATAATTTACGATACGTTTTCAATACCACAAAGGGATAAATTTGCTTTTAAACATGCTTAATGAAGATAAGCCCCATAATGAATTTTAATAACTCAGGGAAGCAAGCACATTAGTAAGAATCAAAGATTATCCATCCCAAAGCTAAGCTATGAGGAATTTTCCTCTCAATACTTTTCTAAATCATATTAACAAATGCATATATTTTGTTCTTGAAATTCAATATGTGTAATTATCAAAAACCTTTGTCTTTTAATTTAATTGTTTCAAAAAATTTAATTTTGTAATGATAGACATCAATAATTTAATCTCTGTAATTTGTCTTGTAAAAAAATAAATTAATGAAGAATTTAATATTTTTAAAATTACATACTCTTTATTTCAATGCCTACTTTCAAATACAAAACACAAAAACTTAAAAATATCCATCACCTAATCTGTGTTTAGAATAATACTGTTACGAAAATTCCCAACAGCTGTCACATAAGGATTGAAGATCTAGGTTGGGGGTCAACTCATGTGCTGTCATTATAAAGTATACTAATTATCAAATAATCCTAAAATTTAGTACACTACATTTCAATAATTTTATGTAGGAAAATATGTTAAAGTATAAGAAAAATAATAATACCGAACTAAATGTTATGTTTCTTGTACTTTCAACTTTCTCTATCAAAAGAAGCTAACACTCATTAAAAGAAAATATTATGGTATGATTTCTTTACAGTCATAAAACTGTGAAATTACATTTGTATACTATTTTGGTTATAATTAAACTTCCCCAAACATTCAAAAGCATGATTTCATAGATTTTATTTTAAGTGATTCTATAGTCAATAACATCAGTTAACATTTATTAAACAGTTAGTATCATAACAGGTAAAGTTCAAAATAATGATTTTGTTTAATTTCTATTAAAATGAAAAGTACCTTTGAACTTTCCGTTACCATATGCAATACACCACTAAGGTTTATAATAACATTGATTGGATTTTTATTACCTTTATCAGTACAAAATACAGCAAGACAATATTTATGCTACCAAAGTTTTTAAAACAGATTTCTATTTCTGGGGATGATTACCCTTAAAACTTTCCCAATAGTTACAGTACCTTAGTATTACTGACATGAAAATACTTTATCTTGTGTAAATCAAAAATTTTTATTTTCTAAGTAACAATAACTTTATAAATTTACATTGTCTCCGAATTGGGATTTTACACATTAATAAAATCGATTATTCCTTTCATTTTTTTTAGATTGCTCAGTTCTGGTTCAGGTAGCAAACGAAATTAGTTACTCAAATAAAAATAATTGATACTTTAATTCTCAATTAATGACTAGTTCAATCTAACAGTATACAAAATTTGTACTTTAAGAAAGATAGGGATTAAGTGAAGACATAATGTAATCAAGTACATTAAAACAAAACATAAACATCATAGTAATGATGAATGAGAAAATCATTTTACACCATATGGATAGAATACTTAAAATTTTACTTAAACTCAGTTTTAGTGCAATATAGATCAATATAATAAAAAAATAATTTTTTCTTACACAGAACACCATCTCAGTTTCAACATACATGCTTAGGTAATTTCAATGCCAGAAAAACAGGATCGCAAATGAATAAAAATCCTGCACATGTCGATAAAAATTTGAGAAATGGAAATTTCATATAACACTCAATTGTTATACTTTAATTATCACAAATTAATTATTAAAAGAGCATTGAAAATTGAATATAAAGTTGTAATTCAACACAGAAGTGAGGAACAACTATTTTTGGCTGGAATCAATGGTCTGGAAAAATCTCTTGTTCTTCTAATAATAAATAGTTCAATTCATATAACTAAAAGCTAACATCGGTCACTGTATTACTAACATATATCTGTTACTATGGTAACAATTTAAAAGTTATCGATTTTAAGGTAACAATTTATATCGATACATAAGAAACTGAATATACAAATGAAAGATAAATTTTCCCAATTTCAGTTAAAGACTACGCTAAAAAAATTGTTAATTGTACCCTATTTGAGGAAATTTTCTTTAGAACTTAAAATTCTGTTTTATATTGATCAAGTAATACTGAAACTAAAGTCATATTTGCACAACTATTATTCCTGTCTATATCCCCTTGTGGCGATAAATATAAACACTTTATAACGGATCGTAGTGTGCGAGTTACCAAATTCTTAGGATGCACTTTTAAAAGAATAATTTACGTACTTTGCATAGTTTTTACAAATTTTATATTTGAGCCCAGTTACTTGTTTTGAACTGAAAACATAATCAGTTTTCAAAAAATTCGTACAATGCGTTTGAGAGCATTTTGAGTATGCTGAAAAGTAACAAATTTCTCTTTTACTAAGTATACAGGGTATGTTCAGAGTTAATTGTATAATTTATGTTGTGAATTAAAACTTTGAAATAATTTTCATTGAATCAATAAAAAAATTGAATCTCAAATACTGTTGCAAAGATTTTATAGAACTTGGGGTATGGCGCTCAAGAAGAAGATTAATTGTAAATATCTCCGACGCATTCAAAGACGTATTCTCTTGCTAGTCATATGTGGATATCGCACCTTAAGCTATGAATCTGTTTATGCAATTTCTGGTTTTCCTCCGATCGACACTGCCATTCTTCATAATATCGCCTTTAGAGAAAATTTCTGTACTTCTTCTACTTCTGGCTACGATTATGTTTTACCTCCATCTGATCTTCCTCATCCCTCGGAGAGAAAGACTATCAATGTTGTTAATTATTGCAACAAAACTGCAGGTGATTTCCCTGTTATTTGCTATACTGATGGCAGTAAAATTGATGGCAAGGTTGGTTTCGCTTTTGTTGCCTTCAAGAATGGCATTGAATTCGAGCATTTTCAATTTAGAATTCGAGATGAATGCACTGTTTTTATAGCTGAACTATTATGTTTAAACTTTGTCATTAAATGGATCATGGATCGAGATAGTGCTGACAAAGATTATCTCATTTGTACCGATTCACTTTCATCCTTGGAGACCTTAAAATATATTTCTGCTGCCAATAGCATTATCGTCAAAATTCAACGGCAACTCAAAACCCTTGAAAATAAAAACGTCTCTGTTTTCTTTGCTTTTGTTCGTGGACTTACAGGTATCCTTGGTAACGAGCAGGCCGACTTCCTTGCCAAGTCTGCCACAAAGCGTGAAATTGACATTAGTGTCAATATTCCCAAATCTTTTTTTAAGAAGGTCATGTTTGAGAGTATGGTGGAGTCATGGAACCAAGAATACGTCAGCTCAAATAATGGTAGTTTAACCAAGAAATTTTTCCCGTCCATTAGAATGAGACTCTCTTGCCATCACTTCTTTGCTAACTACAAATTGACTCAGTTCCTCACAGGACATGGAAATTTTAAGAGCTATTTGAGTAGATTCAAATTATGTTCGGCGACCCCCTGTGACTGCACCGTTGGTGGCGAGGAAAATGCTGAACATGTTCTGTTTTTGTGTTCGAAGTATCGCAAGGAGAGAAATATTTTTAAATTGGCTCTTAAGGACTTAAATATTAACTGGCCTCCCAATTTCTTTCTGCTCGTTTCTGGGAAGTGTGCTTTCGGCTTATTTTGTAATTTTATTGTAAATATTTGTAATTCTTCTTAATTTCTTTTTATTTGTTTTGTTTTGTCTGTTTCTTCTGTTTTCTTAGTGTTTTATACTTACCTCTGTAAGGGCCTGTTCACATAGGAGTCCGATGCGTTGCGTTAAGGAAAATATAACGTTGAGACGAAAATAAACCAATCATATGCCTACAAACGATTAGCAATGAAATTTTTAACGCCTATGATTGGTTTATTTTCGTCTCAACGTCATCTTTTTCTTAACGCAACGCAACGGACTCCTATGTGAACAGGCCCTAAGTCCCGTGTGATACTTTGTGGTACACGGGAATTTTATGTGCTTTTTTTACTAAAAAATAAATAATAAAAAAAAGAGATTTTATATTGATCCTAATTTGGAACAGCACATTTAAAATGCTCTAAGACCCAATAAATAAAAAGTTCGTGACGGAAAGGCATTCATGAAAAGTAAATGCTAGAACATTGTCAACAATGAAGTCTTTGATTCATCGAGAAATCCGTGATTCATCGTAAGACATATTCTGAGAAGTGAGCTATCGACTCTTGGATGTACAAGCAGTTTGTATAGCATCCATAACACTAAGGGCCTGTTCACATAGGAGTCCGGTAGCGGAGCGTTAAAGGAAAGATGACGTTGAGACGAAAATAAACCAATCATAGGCGTTAAAAATTTCGTTGCTAATCGTTTGGAGGTTTGTCATTGGTTAAATATATTTCAATACTTTAACGCTCCGCTACCGGACTCCTATGTGAACAGGCCCTAAGTATCAAGTCCATGGTGTGTGCAATGGGACAAGAATAAGAAAATTCCAGAATTAAAGAATGATAACAATAATTCCTAACAATAATTATTTATCTGATTATTGTTAGGAATTTCAAAACTTTTCTCCTCTTACATGTTGTCCATGGTGTTTTTTCCCTATGTTTAAAAGGTTTGTATTGTTTTCTGTGACAACAGCGATTTGTATTCTAACGATAATAAAATTTAATTTAGACACGGCATTTACAGTCCATGATATGGTGCTAGCATAATTATTCCCTTTTATTTGAAATTTTTAATGTGATACTAAGGCCACACCATGGTTGGGAAATACAGACATAGCATTCCATGTAGTATATATATATATATTTCAACTCCTGGACATTTGAAATAATATATCTTTCAATAAATTTATTACGTACTAGACGATAACAACACGGGGATTTCAACGTTAATGTTATTGTAAATGCTTTAAAAGTAAGGGGTCTACAGAATCATTTTGTGATGGATATGAAACGTACATCTCACCGTACATCAAGAGCGTAATAACAGTAATAACTCGATGTATAACGATGCATTTGTTTTCCATTCAATACCTCATTAATGGGTAAATAAATCTAACGATTAGCAGTTTCTGAACCATTCACGTTTTTCAAGGGGTTCAAAACAAGTCCAAAATAATCTTTAAAAATGAGATAATTTAAAGCATTGGTGAACATTTTTCTAAGCAATGAAAATGTAGTTTTACTTTTAAAAAATTGATGTAATTTATTTATTAAGGTACAAATGAATTCATCGTAAGACATAGGCATTTGTTTTAGGTCTGTCTGCATATAACAGAATATTATGTCAAATATTAATGGGATTTTACCATAAAGCATAATAAATTAAAACCTCTTTGGATGGACTTCTCAGCTATGGGTTCCCCTCGCATGACCAAATCAACATAAGGACGCATAAAAACCTCCCAAATTGAACTCATTAGCATAAATTTATTTGCAACATCTGCTTTGCGAACACCCCTAGATGGAACACTAATTTCACAGTTCACGGCATTGGAATAAAACTTCTAAACGGACACTATTCTAATTTGCCGCATATATCAAGGACCCCATGTTGCCCAAATTGGTCGGCAGACCTGTACTGTCCGTCCGGCGCCCAGGTCCATACTAAACATAACCGATCAGGGGAAATAAACCTTCGGCTGAGTTTGCAAATTTTGCTATGCAGCGTCTAGTCTTCAAGTTCAACAAGGCTTATAACTGAAATCTGTGGTAACCGTTAATATTGTCGAATTGCCAGATATATCAATGATTTATCCATTTTCCTAAAAATAAGATGGGATAAGCTAAGCATATTCAAGCGATAATAAGAGGTAACAAATTTTTCAATTGTTGTTGTCGTCGTCGTGTCCAGGAATAGTGCAGAAAAAAACAGAAAAAGAATGCACTATCCATAGAAGAAGGGTACCAATGCTCGAAAGAGGATGGACTTCTACCTGTTGGTTCACGGAAGGTATTTTATTTTCCTTCTACCACCCAATGGAAATTCCTGTGGAGGCATTCGCCGTCGGCCACATGGGGACGCACCCTCTAGGGTTTACAGGCTCCCCCAGTCTGTAATGCAAAAGGCCGGGTTTAGTAATAGTGCTTAGCAAGAGAATGTTCTTACGGACGATGGTATGAGTACTTTAGAGGAAATGCGGAAATTATTCATCAAAGTCAGTGAAATTTTCTTCACAAAGGGACTAATCACACTGCTCAACGCGATTAGCCACTGAGTTGTTGAACTCTGTGATTGATTAAAATATTTTCAATGCGAGTAACAATGACGCTGACTCTGACGGGTGCTGGATAACCCCTAAAATGCTGTTCAGCATTGCATCCGGAGTGTTGCGTTACGGTATTCCTTTAACTCCGAGATTGTTGACATGACTTCTGATTTCTGATTGGTTTCACTTATCACGTGGTGAATGAATTGAGCTCTGTGATTAGTTAAAATTTCTCATGCTGACGCTACGTAAAGCTCCGGATTCAGTGAGAACAGGTTCGATGGCTCTGTTCACATTGCGTCAGTCAGCATCAGTGTTACTCGCATCGAAATATTTTTAACCAATCGGAGACCCCCAAACTATTAGTCACGATATTGTTAAGGTCTGCGATTGGTTAAAAATATATCGATGCGAGTGACGTTGGCGCTGACCAATGTCATGTGGACAAGGTCTAACCCCTCTTACCACAGGCGACTAGAATCTGCCCTTCGACAATACGCTTTCGGACTCTGATTGGTCGATGGGCGGAGTCGCTCTCTTTTCTGGCTATGGCGTTGTTTTCGCCTCTTTAACAATGGGACGCTGAGTAATTTAAATTTGTCCTATCGTGAAACTCCACCCATCTTTCTAACTTTCTCGCGTGCAGCCGTTGCACTGTGCCAACATGCTGGCCTGCTGTCGCCTATGTCGTGGGTTCGATCCAGGTGGTTTCGTTTTTTCCAAATTTCCCTTCTTACTATATTTAGCTTTCCCCCTTGGAACTCTACAGTCATCTTAATACAAAAATGTATGACCTCGAAGAGGGCCTTTTTTATGATTATTTGCAGTTCATATAAATACTTAAGTATAACATCTTTTTTCTGCCATAGGCCAATTCTCCTATCTCAATAACATTTGTACTGTGGAATTTAAATTTTTTAACTCGTAAATTTTTAAACTTTTTAAATTTTTAATTTATTCTCAATTAATTTCTTACCGAAAATACTTCTTTAATTTTTAAATTATTTTTTTTACTTTTTAAATTTAACTTTTCCTACTTTACATTTTTAACTACTGAGCACACGTACCTTGATATTAATAACTTGCTGACAGGAGATAAAGTCTTCAAGACCTAGGCATTCCACTTGCAAATACACAATTTGATCTGGATTTGGATTTAAATTTGTGTAATTTCTAACTTTGGTTATTCAAACATCACTTACTAAGACGAACTTTATGATGAATATATTATATTTACCAATTTAAATTTGAATGGATAATGGAGATAAATGCAAGTTTATAAGTTTTTTTCTTTTCTTTTACAAATTACTGCGTGATTTTTTAAAAATTGTTTCATTTGAAATCTCCTCATGCACCACAAGGTATAACACGAGGCTTACAGAAGTAAGTGAAAAACACAAAACAAGAAAAACTAAAAATTTAAACTACAAACAAAATTTCGCAAGACAGCAAGATTTTCAACACTCTTAAAGAGATCAGAAAGAACAGGAGGCCAATAAATGGACAGACGTCTCAAATCCGCCTTTAATATAGCTCGGGCATTCGCATGTAATTAGCAGTGAAAAAGAAAATGTTCAACATCTTCATCAGCATTACCGCAAGCACAAAGTCCACTGGTCACCAAATTAAAATGACGTAAATAGCTCTGAAAAAACTTTTAACTACTGAGTTAAAAAAAATTTCCATGGCCAGTTAAAACTTGAGTTAAGTTAATGTCAGTTGAAAAGTGCTTACACTTTAAACGCTGAAAAATAGTTGGAAAAAATCTTTTTGTCCACAATGCCTTAGACGAAGCAAGAAATTCAATATTCCAGTCCAAGACAGTTTTTTCCCTAGCGACACGCTTCCAGTGAGACGCCGGGATAGACATTACTAAATCTATTTCATGAAAAGTCGCTTCTTTCGCCAACTGGTCCGCTCTTTCATTGCCAAGATTATCACTATGGCCCCGAATATAAGAAAAATGAATCTCAACAACATTTTCAAGATCGTGCAAAATTGAGTGAATTTCACTACAAGCTTTTATGTAGAAGCCGTATTACGCAAAAGAAAGAGGGAAGAAAGAGAATCTGAGCATATAAGATATTTAAGTGTTCCACTCTCACGGAAAGAATCCTTAATCCATTTTACAACCAGGTTTAAGGATAAAAGTTCGGCCTGGAAAACATAACATTCATCAAGTAATCGATGCTGAGATGTAACCTTCTCTATTCCATCTTCATAAATCACAAAAGCAAGACCAACCCTTCCATCTAGCTTACTACCATCCGTGAAACATATAGTTTTATACTCCTGAAAAGCATCCTCTGCATAGTTAATAACTATAATAGGTTTCCTACTTGTAGGGTGAGGCAAACAAGAAATAGGAAGCTTCCCATCCAGGGTGTTACAAACGCTGTCTTTTATATGGCCCCTCTTAACCTCAAGATTATTTAAGATAATTAAATCAATAGGTTGAAGACCAGAAATAACAAAGACTGCATCATAACTAACAGTCCTATAACCCCGAATAATACGAAGGAGAAATCTTCTTTGAATTCTTCTAAGAAGTCTACTATTTATTTTCTTTCTCAAAGAGTGTCCCCAAGCTCCTGAAGCATAAGAGATCAATGGTGCAATACCCTGATTATATATCAATTTAAGAACATCAGTTTTAACCCAATAAGTGTTTTTTGCAATTCGCAATAAACCAAGAAGAATTTTTTCACTTTTACTGGAGACATAAGAAATAAGCTGCTTCCACTGCAGTTTATTATCAACAATAACTACCAATTACCTTATCTGCTGTACTTCTTCAATAAGGCGAAACGTCGCAACGTCACTGGCTACGCCAGTTTTCGTCTACTATAGATCACGTGATTATCGGGTGGCAGAAAACAGAAGCCGTTCTTATGCGTTTGCATGTGTTTTTGGACGATACCTTCATTTTGAGTTAAATAATTTCAGTTTATTTATAAAATTCCTCATATTAGTTGTATGTAACAGGTATTTTAACACTTTTTTTTCAATATTTCGCAAGGTTTAAGAGAATATAATCATTCTTTCGTTGAGAATGATTATTATTATGTTGAGATATGTATAGATATCGGGATAAGTTACTTCAGGCCAGCATCTTGTATCGTAACTCCAGTCTTCCTCTGTCAATAAATACGGGTCACATACCGAATAAACCTTTCCGGGCTGTACCTGAATGATTAATTTAGTGATATACCTTTGTTTAGATACCATATCTAAAGACTTTGCGTAATCTGAGAGCACTTTATTCAACAAGCTGTAAGAATGCTCATTGAACGCCATGTTAAATTATGCAATGTTTTGCCACTCCTCGCCAAACAAGAAGTAAAATCTGCAAGAGTTGAGATGTGACATGCTGTGAGACACTGCCCTATAGGTTCCCTCCCAAGAGTTAAATGAATTCCATGAACCGGCCTCGATTTTTTATGTATCATCATAACTTTAGATTTCGAAGAATTGAACTCTAACTTATAAAGTTCCGACCATTCAAAAATGTAATCCAGGATATTTTGAGATATAACACAGGCATCAAAGTTTTTACACTGAACAATAAGCAGTAAATCGTCTGAAAAAGCAATTTTATAACTATTTTGGAATTTTGAGATATTACAGAGCAAGTCATTCATAATAATGTTCCAAACAAAAGGTCCCGTAACGGATCCCTGAGGACAGCCTTCTTCTAAAACAAAATTTTTTGTGATATTTTCCAATGCAAGATCTGCTGATAGACCCTGCAAGAAACTCTTTATTAGGTAAAAAACAATCTTAGGAACTTTAAGACATCTAAGCAAGTGCAGAATACCAGGCTACCATGCATTATCGAAGGCATCCTTAATATCCTAGAAAATACGAAAGGTCACATAATTCTTACGTTTTTCTTGCTTAACAATATCGCATAGGCGTATCAAATTACTGCGTGATTGCACTGTGATTAAATAAACGATTAAAAAAAATTTAACCGTGTTTAAATAAACGATTAAAAAACATTCAAGATATACACGTGGGCCAAAAATTATGCCGTTGCGATTTGAAGTCCTGAATTTGCTTCAATACAGAAGTAATAAAAAAACCCACTCAGAACTACCGTATACCTGTGACAGCAGAATAATGTACGTATTACAACTACAGTCAAAGTTTTTACAATGGTACCAAAATGTTGAAATTCTCAATTTTTGTAATCGTTAGAAATATGGAAGGAATTTCACGATAGGACAAATTTAAATTACTCAGCGGTACCATAGTTAAAGGGACGAAAACAACGTCATAGCCAGAAAAGTGAGTAGCTTCGCTTATCGACCAATCAGAGTCCGAGTGTTTGTTGTCGAAGAGCAGATTCTAGTCGCCTGTCTCTTACCGCGATGGGTAAATTGCTGTCTTCAGTTTGTAAAAATCCCAAAAAATGGAGACAAATGGGGATATATGAAAATAATTATGTTTCGCATAAAATTTTTATTTTGATGGAAGCCTTGTAACAACTCAAACTAAATAATAGCAATGAATGTGAAGTTGTTGTGGCTGTTGATTTCTCCGAAAATCGCATTTTTTATTAGACTTAGGCAGATCTATAATCAAACAACCTGTGCAAAATGTCTATGCATACTTCAGAGTGGTAAAATAGAGGAGTAATTAGAATTTGCCCTTGGCATCATAAAACATGGACTCTCTTAATTGGTATTTCAAAATGACATCAAAGCAGACAATCAAAATGGTTATTTTCTTTCATCAATATTTAAGTTTCAAGACGTCAAAGTTAATTAACATACATCACTTTGTCGCTAAACCGCCTAAATTACTAATTTACTACATTTTGAAAGCATTAAAAGAACGATCATATGAAATTATTTTTCATTATTGCCAGACTGTTTTGCCAAAATCATTCAATTTCATTTTCAGTACATTGCTATAAATATTTCTTTTCCAGTTAAAAATTCTTTAATGCCATCTGCAGCTTGAGAAGACGTAATAAAGTATACTTTGATGACATATACTTGAAACTAATTCGAACTCGAAAAATAGGGTAAGTTTTAGAACTTTCATGAATAAAATCCGAAATTAAACTCATAATGATAATGTTAGCATGTTTATAATGAAAATATACATAGTGTATAGTATTTTTTCCCAATACAATTTTAATAACGATTTTAAAGAAATAATTGGTGATAAGCCGAGTTGTTATAAATAATTAGGGGAAGATCGTGTTTTTCAAACTAATATAAGGTGGAGGCGTATTTTGAAGTTAATATGTTTATAATGCATGACGTCTTGATACTTGTATGGGGAATTCGGGCTTGGCTATATAAATCTTTGTTTCAGTAACTGATATGGTTAGTTTGGGGAGATTGTTTCAGTTATATTCTCGAGTTAATTGATTGTAATTATCGTTAACAGATTGTTTTTGACTCCTTGTGGGATTTAATTCACTGATTCATTTGAAGAAACTAAAATAAAAATAATCCTATGTAAATTTTTTGTTGTAATTTGTTAATTTATTTGGGCTTAATAACTATTAACTCTGGTTTCAAACGATAGAAAAAAACTTGGAAGTTTTACGCAAAGGAAACATTACGCTGAAAAGTTTAATGAATTTCTGTGATGTGGAAAGAGACTTTAGATTTTATCTTAAGATTTTCAGAGATATTTTTAAAAAGTTTCTTGATTTTCTAACTTCTTTTTTATTAACCTTAGACTTGACGAAAATGGGCGTTTGTCACTATATTCATATGAACCATTGTTAATGATTCGATTAATTTCTTCTTATCCTTTTGTTAATAGAAGCGTTTCAGTCATTCTTCTATTATCCTGAAGCTAAGGGAGTGTTTTTTACCTTTGTGTTTAATCCAAGATTTATGCATTTTTCTTGTCTGCGATTATAAAAATATAAATTTATAGAAACTAAACTAAAATGAACGAAGTAGAATCAATTTTAACTCTAGTGCTTCAAACATAGATGGAAACAAACTGCGAACGTATAAATAGGACAGTACATCGCGTTTTACATTTAATAAAATTTCGGCAGATTAAAATAACTGCCATGAGTTACAGAATTTCAGAATTAAAAATATGACCTTACTCGGAAAGCTTTTTGTGAAAATCACAAAGTAACAATGAAAATACAGACCAATTTGTTTCCAGATTTTGTTATACCCTAATTTTGTTAATATAAAAATACTACTTTCATGTTAAAAGCAATTATTTATTTATGAAATAGCAATATGGATTTTTTTAAAATACGCAATAGCATAAAATACGAACAAAAGTTTTACATATTACGGTTCTAACGGTGAAGCAAGGACAATTGTCTGAAAAATAAAGGTGTAAGTGTTCTTTTGGTCCGTCTGCATCTAATTCTGCTTTTTAGAAGATTCGTGCCATAAAACGCTTGTTCACATACATATGACGAAAAAACATCGATGAGCATAAAAATCTAGGCGTGATTCATCAGTTCGGAAAATTTCATCTTGATAAGTCTTTATTAGATTTTTCAGACTTCAGGTGATGCGAAATATTTGCCTTAATTAAAGGCTGTCTTGTGACCGAATCCATTCAATTGGATATACATGTATTTACCATCATATACGAGTTTCATATTCCGAGTTTATTTCATTTTATTGAAATAGATTTCGCATTTCACAACTCATATGTTCAACGTCAGGCGATGGCCGGCTAAGGCGTAATGCAGTTTTACACTTCTGTATTAAAAATACCCGGCTTAAAACTAAATATCTCGGTTTGTTTATCCTTCATACAGAAAAATATAACATTGTTCTACAAAACCCTATGAACGTTTTGGTGGTTGAGGTGTAGTTAATCTGATTACAAGCAACTATAACTGGCAGGATCAGTCTAGAGTAGGTGTCTTTAACCCGTGGCGCCGAAACATTTTGATCGTACAAAACGTAAGTTTGATATAAATTTGAAAAAAAAAAAAATACACCTTAGAACGGCAAATTATCTCACACAAAAGACATGAAGATTGCACGGGGAAAAGTAGCCCACGGCACATAGGCTTATCAAAATAATAAACTGGTAGTTGTATACAGAATCTTACGACGAAATAAACACAAAAAGCAGCATGCAATGGCGCTTTCTTTCCGGAATCTCACGTGCCCCTCGTCTTCCTGTATTCATTCTGTTTCATGAAATATAAAGTACAAAATACATTGATTCAACTCTCATTTTTTGTTGTTTGTAGAAATCAATCAATAAGAAATTTTTTTAATTAATAATAGTTATAACGGTACAAAAAACTTTTTTTAAACACATCATACACACAAAACTTCAGTGACGTGTTTTGAAGGAATTAATATTTCATCATCATGCTATAAAAAGCAAATCAAGCAATCATCTCAAAGGCTGAAGCTCGTTTGCAAATAATACATTTTTTCCTCTGCCAAACCACTTATTTCACAAACGTGTGGCCAGCGGAAATTTTCGAATTTATTGGCGTGGCCAGCGAATATGAAAAGGTTGAAGACCCAAGTATAGAGAGTTTGAAATGATCAATTGCCGTATAACCATTTTTCACTGAGGCCAGTCCTAAGCTGTAAATTTGTCACGATGTACGTAGCTATGCAAACTGAGACAACATGGCCTTTTTTATGTTTGGAATGCATAAGCGAAAAAAAAATGTATGCAAGATGAAATAATGAACATAAGTTACACGTAAAATTCGCATAAAAAATTCTAATTCATAGATTGACTGTGGAATTATTTTAAAACTATTTATAAAATGAAATGAAAAAAGACAAAACCTTTGTGCTCGAGGAATAAACAGGAAATCCAACGTAAATAAAGCAACAATACAGTGAGGTGCAATTTTGCATACGGCCGTTTCGAAGCTGGTTTCATGGTAGCATTTTATATTTGAGATCGGGAAGGCATACAAATCGTCATCAACGTGCAATAAGTACTTAGCCGTATAAGGATGTCAAGTACTTATTCAGTTACATAACACAAAAGAATGTCAAGTACAGAATCCCACATTCATAGATTAAAATTTCAATGAAATATACCGGTTTATCAAAGAAACATTGTATTTCATAATTTAAAAATTTTCCTTTTTTAAAAGTCGAGATGAAGTCTAGAAATCATTTGAACTATAGCGATCGGACTTTTTACGAACCCAAAATTCCCATTAGTCTAGTGTCAAACCATATATTTAAAAACTTGTAAAGGTATGCATAGCTAGTTTAAAATTTAGTACCACTAGCCCCCTTTGCAAGCGGCCGGCAAGATTTTGTAATTAGGGAAGTTCAGACATACTTAAATTTACAACTGCAGTCTCCCGAATCGAT
>OU015497.1:113257846-113385346 GCA_907164885.2 Dolomedes plantarius | reverse complement strand
TCTTTAAAACAAATTCAGTCTATGATGCTAATTGATTTGTTTCTTAATGAATACGGAAATATTTCATATATACTGCATAATTACTCGCACATATGCTTGGCAAAAATGTAGTTGGAAACTATTGAACTTTTACCTTATTTGAGAGCCATGACAAGTAATAATGTACGTTGGAACAGATTTATTGTACATCTTCTGCTAGCTTTTGAAATGGTTCCCGCCTGTACCCTAATTGAAGTGGTGGGAGGCCAAACGATTTCAGATATTAGCCCCCGAGGGGGGTGTTTCAGACATCAAAGTTA
This sequence comes from Dolomedes plantarius, assembly GCA_907164885.2. Lineage (NCBI taxonomy): Eukaryota > Metazoa > Arthropoda > Arachnida > Araneae > Dolomedidae > Dolomedes > Dolomedes plantarius. The sequence goes on along the minus strand of OU015497.1, from coordinate 113,385,047 downwards.
GTTGCCGCTGGAGAATCTGTGGAGCTACGGGAGATGCATTGATGCTTAATTGAACCTAAAAGCTGAGCCATTTCTATGCCTCTCTCTAAGATTAAACTGTAGGAAATACATTCAGTGGGTGGTACGTCATGAATGGAGGAGATTATGCTTCAAAGTAAATTTAATTTGTTTGAAAAATAAGCCATTACTATAGTATGCTTCCAAAAAAATTCAGCCCAGTGTTTTCATTGTATTTCTAAATACAGAAAGACCAGAAAGGACTATTTTTCAAATCATAGTGAATGATATGATCACAAAACCTATATCTTTATTGTATTCTAACATAAAAGCTTAGATAGATTTGAAAAGGAAAAAAATCAATGGGAAATATATTTTCTTCTTTTTTGGGATGGGAATACAAGGAGAAAGAAACGTGATTTCATACAGACTATGAAGTTGATTACCCCCCAAAAAGAATATAATGCCGGATTCTACACAAGTTTTCAATCCCAAAGAGGGGTTTTAGAATTGAAAGATTAATTCCCCAGAGTCAGCAAGTTGCTCCGCAGATACAACACCGGTTAAAAACTTGCGACTTTGAGCAAGAAATTAACGTTTGACTACAGTACGAAAAAGTGATCAGGAACGCAATGGTTCGATATTTTTCACTTATCAAAGGTCTTTACTCCGTTCCAAGAATTTATGATAGCGCAAGTAGAAAATTTTGGGTCGCATAAAAATTGGGTATTTGATTCATTTAACTTGCACAATGATGATGATGATGTTTCGAAAACGCTGAATATCTTCAGTTCAGAACTTATTAAGAGGAAGTAATATTACGAAAAAAAAAACTCTGAAGAACACCCACCCTGATATTGTTACAAATGGATGTGATTAAGACTCTTAGTCACGGGTCATACGAAAATTTCGTCATGCGGAGATGCCGCCACCGGGGCGTTTAATCTACCAAAGAGAATTATTGCCTTTTAAGTATATACCTCATGCTGACGCCATTCACATGGCGAAAATTTTCGTATGCCTTGAGACTAAGGCCCCAAAGCTTTTAATTCAATAGATACTACTGATAATTTTGATTGCAAACTGAAAGCCAGAAAATGCATTCTAGAGCGGTTGCAGGCTTCTCGCATTTATTTTTTGTTTCGGTGAAATTTCCTCTCACAAGTGTGTGTGTGTGTGTGTGTGTATGTATGTATGTATGTATGTATATATATATATATATATATATATATATATATATATATATATATGTGTGTGTATGTATATGTATATATATGTTTGTGTATTTTTGTATATATATGTGTGTGTGTGTGTAAGTAAGTAATCGGGAGTGGGGGGAGAGTGTTAATTACTTGCAGATAAAAAATTAGGTAATTATACTGAAAATAATTTTGATCAGAGTGACCCTCAAAACAAAATAGCATTCATAACAAAAGTGCTTATTACTGGATTAATTTTTCTACATAATGCCAGATTATTTCAAAACTAGTTTTATTCAGTAATACATATGTATCACTGAGGGGTGTGAAATGTCAACTCTTTTCGAAGTGGTCGAATCGAGCAGATGGTGTTTAGAATATAGAGACTGAAAGGGAAATAGATAGGGAGTCAATTATACGGAGAAATGATTAAGATGGATATTTTGGACTTTTATGAGAAATCATATTTGCAATTACGATGAAAAGACAAACATCATCAAAAATTCAAAGTTTTGTCATCCTAAAAAGCAAAAAGACACAAAGATCATATCTTCAATCAATAATCTAGCAGGAAGTAGGCTTGCTTATTCATAAAAAGGGAAATACGGAAATCCACGTTAAAAATTCAGAACGCAATTTAGGAAGGGGGGAAACTCCACCCCTGTTCCTCTGGCAAGCGCACTTCAATTGTTAATTCGTAAATTAATTAATGCTATTGTATTGTTGCGATGTTCCCCAACCTGTTTCTTTGCATCATTGGAGGGAGTGAGGCTAAATTAAACAAATCCCTTTATTCCCGGAAAGCACTTAATTTAAATTTGATTTGATAGATAAGGGCTAAACAAATTTATCTCCTTCTTTTCAAAGTCTAGCTCTAATGAAAATCAATAATTTAATAAACTAATGGGAACAGTTTAAGCAGATTTTGCTAATGCTTTTATTAAAATAATTGTTTTGAAAAATAAGAAATTATAATTTAGATATATTTATTAATAAAAGGACATGGATATTTAATTTTAAATTAAACTTCTTAAGCACTTTCCTTATTGAAGACTCTAACAGATGATTTTGATTTAAGGTTTTGATAATGTCATCAGTAATTAGAATTTATGCTTACGGCTGAGGTGTATTAACCCTATTGGATTCGCTTACCTCAATATTAACCCATGGATAAAATGTGTCTACTATTTACAGCTGCATAAATGCTGATAATCCAATATAAATGGTATTTTCAGATAGCCTGAACTTTCCTGTACGTTGAAACAGGATTCGTTTAATAAATTTCGTCCACCAAAGAAATTTATGAGCGTTTAAAACACATTAACCAGATTTTTTCCCAGAATAATAAAAATTAAAAATATTATTTGCATTTCTTTTAAACGGAAAATACCCCACGGTTTAAAATTTCTTTCTCTATTAAATGGAGTACAATTTTTTTTAAATCTTTAAAAACAAGTGGCAATCCATGGGCAAATTTTCTCCATAGGTTAACATTGAGGTGAGTGAATCCAATAGGATTAGCACACAGCAGCCTTAACTCATTGTTGACAGGCAATTTTATTTTAATATACACGCAAGTCAGCGGGAAAGACTGAAGTTTTGGAATAATGTAATGCATTTTTATTTACTGGAATCTCTTTTTTTATATGGGAGTCTGAGATTCATATTTTAAATGATAAAATGGGAGGTTTTACTCGAAACTTATTCAGGTCATTATAGTAAAGGGAGTTTTCAAGTAAATCAATGTTCAGTAGATCAAAAATTTTTTCAATATGACTTTCCTTTATCCTAAATTGTCTTCAACATTTGCGTGTAAAAACGAGTTTACTCGGTACAGTGTGTTAAAATACATATTTTTAATAAAAAAGTATTTTTTTTATAACGTTCCCATCATACAGAAATTGTAATGGATTTAATTCTGTAGTTAATTTTTTAGGAAAAAAAATGGTGTTTTATAAAAAGACTAGCTGAATACCCATGCTTCGCTACGGAATATATTCAAATTAAATACAATGGTCAATGTATGCAATTAATGCCAAAAAAACCCACAATATATATATTTATAAAAAAAAAATCGTAACGGATATTTTAATAGACAAAATAATGTAGAAGAAAATATTCAAATTAAATCCAACGGTCAATGTATCTAATTAATTTGTACATTTAATATCCATAAAACATACTAATTTGAATTGAATTCTTTAAACTTCCATCTATATTAGTCTAGTGGTTAAATTTATCTTTTACTGTATTTTAATAACTTGTTTGTCAACTTATTTCGTTGTTATGCACGTAACGCAAAATTAATTTAAAGTATTACAAAAGAAGAGAAACCACGTGATCAGCATTTAATAAATTAAATTCTAAAAATTAATCTTCAAAAATTCACCAAAAATCAGAAAATGAAGGTAAAGATTTGAAAAAGAATTCATTTAAAAAAAAGATTTCATAAAGGAATTTTTTTGATCTTCCTCGTGATATAAACTTTATAACCCTCAGATTATTATTTTAAATGCAAACTTTAAAAAATGTTTCAAAATAGCTTAAAAATTTAATTTAAAAAAATAAGAATTTTTCAAAAATTTTTCTTAGTGCACCCCTACACTATAAAGAATCGCCATGCAAAATTTCAGCCCTTTAGGTCGAGCGGTTTGGTCTTTGAGTTATGTCAGTCAGTCACTTACGGAACTGTTTTATATACACTGAAGTGCCACTGAATTAGGGATAGCAAAGCCTATGCAAATTGTGTAGCGCTGCGCATCATGTATGCGCAAGTGAGGGCGCTGTGGTAACTGCATATATAGCGCATACTGTGGTTGTTTTGAATTAGTTGTTGGAATTGCCAGTATGAGTAAACTGCCTGATTTAGACGCCTTCGATAGCGGACAAATCGTAGGTGCGCGACGCATGGGCCATTCAATTTCCGAAATCGTCAGACAGCTAGGATTTTCAAGGTCGACAGTGTCAAGAGTATACCAAGAATACATGGATGGTGGAAAAAAACTAGCGATCGGCTAAACTGCAAAGGACAATTAGCCTTGACAGTGCGTGAGGAGAGACGGCTCAGGCGTATTGTACGTAGCCAGCGAAGCCAAACATTAGCTCAAATTACCACCCAGTTTAATGACGGTGCCAGTCGTACAGTCAGAAAACGGACTGTGCATCGCTCGCTTCACCGTATGGGTTTCGGGAGCCGTCGACCTACGAGAGTACCATTGCTCTATACTCGCCATCGGGCTGCACGTCTTGCCTGCGCAAGAGAGCACAGATACTGGAGTGTAGAGGACTGGAAACGAGTAGCATGTAGTGATGAGTCTCGATTCCGACTACTTAACGCCGACGGGAGGCTGAGAATATGGCGTCAAGCTCATGAAGTCATGGATCCTGCATGCCTGACTGGAACTGTACAAGGGCATGGTGGCTCAATCATGGTCTGGGGTGTTTTTTCGTGGCACAGTTTGGGATCTTTGGTGCGTGTACCAACCTCCCTCAATGCAATTCGGTACGTAGAGTTGCTGGGTGATCATCTCCATCCGTTTATGCTGTTCTGTTATCCGCACGGTAATGGAGTTTTCCAGCAAGACAACTGTACCTCTCACAAGTGTCCCGGTTGGCTACTGACTGGTTGGATGAGCATTCCTCTGACTTCTCTGTCATGAATTGGCCACCTAGAAGCCCAGACTTAAATACTATTGAGCATCTTTGGGATGTTTTGGAACAAGGCGTGAAAGGCCATCACACAGCACCAAAAGAACCTTACTGAATTATGGACAGCTTTAGCCAATATTCGGCAAGCCATTCCCGTGGAACGTTTCCAGAAACTTGTTGAATCTATGCCTCGGCGTGTGGCAGCCGTTATCAAGGCCAGAGGAGGCCCAACTCATTACTAGGTAGGTATCCCTAATTTAGTGGCACTTCAGTGTATATAGATCACATGGCTCAGCCTTGAAATAATTGTCTGTCAAGCTTCTTGTGTTATTAATAGAGCACGATTTTTTAGAATTACTTAAGTTAAAATATTCCAGCGAAGTCTAATGAAACATGGAATCGATTATTAAGAACTAAATTTGGGAAATACAAACTTTTTATAGTTTGACTTGTATGTGTAGTTCATTACGGATTCACAAAATGAAATGGAATAATAACTTTTTAAATTATATATTCTCATTTATGATACAAAATATTCCTTGCTCGCATATTACATGAATAAAAGATACTTATATTCTTCGGAAGATGATCACGCGAATCTTGCATCAAATTTTCTCGGATGAAAGATTTCTGGGAGAGTTATGTTTTGAAATATTTGATACTTTTTTTTACTTCTTTCATGAATGCTATTGAAAAGAGTTATTTAAAAATAATTTGATAAGTTTAAGATCGCCGTAAATTTTTCAAAAGGATTATAACGTTGCTTTAAGGTATATACATAATCATGTATAGCAGTGATTGAACAGCAAAAAATCTTTGTCTTTCTATCTTTTTTGTTCCCCACGCAAAATATAACGAATAATTTTTAAAAATATTTATACAAAATTTTAATCTTGTGTTATTGATGAAATGGTTTTCAGAATTTCCATAGAGATCAGAAAAAATCTAGTCTTTCATTGTTTTCAACAGTTTTTTTTTCTGCTGAACTTGAAGTGCTTATACTATTATTTCTTGCAACGCAATATAACTGACTACATGAAACAATTATGATGTTCTCTGAAGGGGATATTGCCCAATACTTCTACGAATTATCATTAATTAAGGTAACTCTCCGGGATATTTTTGAAGTCTGTAGTTTCAACGCGATTCTACCCCGAGTAAACAATTATTTTTGGTTTTCGAATATTTGAGAATCTGACCTCGTAAGCAGCATTTTACTTAACTAGTACATTGTTCTCTAGTTTACAATTTGCAGCTGTATCTGTAATGGCACCTCTATAGTGCCTTTAAGTTCAGTTAATGAGATTCTAATGGTTTTACGCGATTGTTTCCTTTTAGTAGGCGCAAACTGATAAACTTCCTACAAGTTTAAATGTTAGGACTTCCTAATTTTATTGCTGGATTAAAGGATAGTAATAAAGTCCCTACTCATATAAAGTTGTTTTTAAACAAGGAAATAAAAGTTCAGATTGAGTTTTTTAAGGTACTTATAGGTTTTAAGATGCCTAATCAGTATAAGTTTCTGGTGTTTTTCTCTAAAAACTAATTGAATTATGCTCACGATACTTCTCATGTATCCCCTTTATGTGAATAGGAAGTGTTCTGCTGATTTTAGTGACTATGTAACGATGTAAGCACGTTATGACGATGTAAGCACGTTCATAAATCCTAAGATTCTAAACCGAAAACTATATTTTCAAAAAGTTTTAAAAGCAATTCAGGTGGTTACCAAAATGATGGAAACAATAAGCTTTTCTGCAAAACTTTTTATTAATAAAAATTGTAGGTCCATGACTTTAAAAACAGGATAAATTCGATGCTGAGTGGAGTGATATAAATTTTTTGCTTATGGAATTCGGTAGCATTCATCCTGTGACATATGTCTTAACAGTTCCAATGACTTTGGAGGGAGGAGGTCGTGATCGAATCTGTCTCTTCAAATGTTCCCACAAATGTTCAATAACGTCAAGCAATCGAATTAGCCAGGATAAATGTTATATCTCATCCTCATGCTTTTCAAACCGCATGTTGACACGTCTCGCACGATGCAGGGGGAGGGGGTAGTAATCGTCTTGGAAACATGAACTGTCACTAAGGAATAACGGCAACACTGAAGGGTGCACGTGGTCCTCTAGAATGGTTTCGCAAACTCCGATGTTCTTGGACACTGATGACCGATGAAGAGTCTTCAGGAATGCCCAGAGATAGCGCTCCATAGCATCAGAAAGTTTCCACCATGCTTGACAGTGAACACCCAAGAAATGGGCATGGTGTACTCCGGAAGCTGTCCACTGAACATATACTCTACCAGTAGCATGAAGCAATAGGATTTCAATTTATCCGAAAAAATGACATGTTGGGATCATAATCTGGATGTTTGAAATATCAGCCAAAGACCTGTTTCCAAACAAAAGCCTGTACTGCTCACCACCAACATAGTCAAAATCCATCTTTAATGAACCTCCACAATGTATCGAACTAAAATTAACGTGTTGACGAACAGTATATGATTTTTATACAAGCTCGCATTCTTGTGATTGAGCATTTGGTGGAAAACTCAGTAACAATGTTTATGATTTAATTTACGTAGCATATATTCTTTGATTTATAATGAATACTTTTATAAAGATTAGTTTTATTTTTGGTCTCAAAAGTTTTCCCAAATGCCTTTTTATAAAGGAGCTAAATACAAATACAATCAGGGTAATACATTCTGTTATTTAACAAAGGGAAGAATCGAGTCATAAAACTAACAGTTTTTTCCCCTTAAAGAACATATCAAGACTCATTCTTCTTATGTCGATCCAGAGCTGACTCACTGACACTTTGATGGGGGACATGCTTACAGATCGTGCTTCTCTCGCTTTAAGCCGAGATTAGCGCTGTTTGAGCTGCTTTCATGATTGTGTCGCATAAATACGGGGACAAAGGAAACGACAACAGGAATGTTTTTTACTCTCATTTGAATGAAAATATAAAATGGTCTCCATTCTGAAAAATGTTTTTTGTATAAAAGTGTAGTTACTTTTTGTAGGCAATATAAATAATATCCCAAATCAAGTTGTTTAATTTATGAATTGAAAAAAAATCATATGCTACAATTTTGAAGAGAGAAGAAAGTAAAAGTTTAAACTGTTTGAAAGTCAAAGGAAATAAGCTCCCCCACCCCCGTAAAGTTTATGAGGTAAACCAAGTTTCTTAACATATGTTAAATCTTAAATTTGTAAGTGTGTGGAAGCGAGTATCGAGAAGACATTCAGCATTTTAATTTTTAGGGTCTTTATCTAAGTTGTTTAAGTGTCTTTTGCAGTTCGTGAAGTTTTCAACCAATAAAAATTATCTTCGAATCAAACGCACGAATTCTGATTTCTGGATAATGTCCTAACATGTACAGTAATTGAATTTCACCGTTTTCAAGATTCGCTGTTTTTTATTTTAGAGGAATAAAGCATGTAGGTGTTTAGAAATTCACTGAACTCCCAACACAACCGAACTATTTAATGCACTGGTGGGCATGGGAAATCCGAAAACCTCGTTTATCGTTTAAAATGAAGTATGGATTGTCATTTAGAAATTTTAACTTAGAGTTTCAAACAGGATTTTTAAAAAAATAATCACACCTAGATAGATTTTCCCCTTTATTGTCTAGAGGTTCTTAATATTCCTTTGTTTAAGAGATGGAGATCTCCTTTTGACCAATTTGTATTTTTTTCCCCCTCGATGCGCAGATAATAGCTCGCGGGTAGTCGGAAGTTCAGCATAAAAAAAATTAATTTGTGAAGATATCTCTTTCGAAGAAAAAGTTAATTTTATTTGAAATAGGGAAAAAAATTTAAATAAAAATACAATGGTTACGAAAATAGAAGTTCTTGGAGATTGATGCAATACTCTCGAATTATCATTTTCATGTAGCTACTTTTAGATACTACTTAGATCATAAATATAACAATATACAGGGTTCCCACCTATATCCGCTACACCCCCCCCCCCTTAACTTCTAAACGGTGACAGTTTAGGCCATAAAGTTGGTGTCTAGGTGTTGTAAAAAGGCTTTGCGCTACTCGATGAGACAACTTACAACGCCATCTATCGGCGAATTTTGGAATTATCATTCTTATCTGAAAAACGGTACGAGATACAGAAAAAAAGTCAGTTACAAAGTTGTTCAGCATCATCGATTTAGTAAGAAAAGACACCTTGCGTATATTATTACTCCAAACAGAATGTAAAAACTGAACATTTGTTTGGTCGTGATTTTCAACACTATGGCGTCGTGAAACGGGAGCGAAGCTTGAAAAGACTACGAAAAAGTTCGAAAGTGTATAGTGACTAATGGAGAGCATTTTCAGCAACGAAAATAAATGATCCTAAAGATATAGAAGTGTCTGTTTCTTTCTTCCACTCTTTATGGTATGACAATTTTTTAAATCGTGACCAAACAAATGTTCATTTTCTACATTCTGTTTTAAGTATTAATGTACTCAGCTGTCTTTCCTTACTAAATAGATGATGCTGAACAACTTTGTCGCTGACTTTTTTCCCGTATCTCTTACCGTTTTTGAGATAAAAACGCTAATTCCAAAATTTGGCGATAGATGGCGTGGTAAGTTATCTCATCGAGTAGCGCATAGCCTTATTACTATATCTAGACACCAACTTTATGGCCTAAGCTGTCACCGTTTAGAAGTTAAGGGGGGTGTAACGGATATAGGTGGGAACCCTGTAAAAACATGTTTACACATGTAGCCGGGGGATGGCCGAATGGCTAATACGCTGACCTTCGGTACCAAAGTCTGTGGGTTTGAGTCCCTCTCTTGGCATGGTTGTTTGTAGCCGCTCGGAATTGTCTCTAAGCAGTAGGTCCCGGTCTAATTAGTCCTCGTGTAGCAAAAAATGACCGTAGTGCTTTCAACTACTATTTTAAAATTTAACACATGTAATAAAAATCTTGGTAAATCTGCTGTTGTAGATGGATTCAAATCGACGGTAATTTGTTAAGTATGAAAGCACAAATACTGAAATAAAATTTAATTTCTTTTTTCGGAAGCTTCCCCGTTATCAATAGAATAGCAAGGAATTCTAAACTACTGTCCCGATATCAGAAAATATTTAATAGCATTTAATTTTTCCTTCTAAAAAATAGAATGAGTACTAATGGCTCTATATGACAATACTTTGGATCTTTTTGAGATCGTCTGCGGGGAAAAGCTTTCGTTTAAAAATAAATTTAAACACAAATGCGAAAAAGTGAGTATGAAACATAAAAATATAAAAAAAATTGTTTCTGGCTCAGAGTTGATGATATACTTTTCTGGAAATGAAGGACTGTTTAGATTGCACATTGATACGAAAACTAAAATGCAATGAAATGTATAAGGGGCATTCAGTTTCTCCTTTTAGCTTATTGCAGAATAATTAAAAAAATTTATCAGTCGATATTCATTTTGATAAAGCGATATGTCAGAAGTGTGTACATAATTTAGAACAGAAGGGGAAAATTGTCGTACTCCAGTGATTCCAGGATAGGGCGAGTTATTTGGTAATGAGCAAGATGATGAACTAGCCAATGAAAAAGCTTTTAGGAGCAGTTTCCAAATAATGCAACCCGACTGCTAAGATTTAAATCTATACTTATATATAAAGAGAGAGAGCGATTTTGTACGTGGAGGGTAATCTTCAGAACCACTGTACCTATTTGAAAAATTCTTTCACTGTTTGAAAGGTACATTATTCCAGATGGACATAGGCTATATATTATGTATATCTGATCAGTAGAAATAAAGTTAGGGGCTTAATCCTAACAATCTCCATTGTTTCCGCTACTGTCTTCTACCGCTTTTTGTTCCGAAGGTTTCAACGATTCTTAGCGTGGTGCTATCGCGGTGGGCCTCTGTTCTGACGCTAGCGGTTCGAACCTGGCTGTTCTCCGGCACGCCTTTTTCTTTTAAAAAATTTATTTTAATTATTAACTAACGTAAAATTAATTTAAGGTATTATTTAGGTTATTATTAAGGTAAAAAAAATTTACAATTTATTGGCTATCAACTGGAAATTTATGGTTATAATATTTTGTTCAACCCGGACAAAGTCGGGACGGGCCGCTAGTCTTTAATAAAGAGGGCAATATTCCTGAGAAATCAAACTGAATTGTTGGAAAAAATTGTATCTAAGAACTGGAAAATCTTAGAATTAGCAGTTATCCTTGAATGGCCTCTTTGTGATTCTGTAGTGCTGTTACGACTCCTTACTGCCCATGACTATTTGTAATCACATTTGTTGTTGTTGTTCATAATGCCCCCTGGCCGGAAGTTTCAGACCAGGTCCGTATAGGCTTCGGGTCGAGTAGAGCGGCTCCAGTTTATAATAGCACCACAAGTGTTGGAGTCCAACTTGGCTAGGTGCCATTATAATTTTGACCGAGTAACCCCAGGGGCGACATCTGGGGGGGGGGATCGTACCATCTCCACCCACTGATTTTATAGGAGGACTTTCCGGTCTACGGATTTAACGTGCCCTAGACAAGAAGGCCTAGACAAGAAGGTATTTAACGGCGCTTGTCGGGATTCTATCAGAGAACCCTCAGTATCGAAAGCCGATGCGCTACCGATAGGCTACCTCGGGCTCATAAGCACATTTGGTGAGTATGTATTGGTGAGTTGCCTGATCCTTACTATATCGTTTGCGGAGATCACCTCATTAGGGATAGCCGTCTCATTTTCTGCTGTCGAGTCCTCCATGGGTATTCTATGATGGACCGATAGTGAAAAGTAAGAATCAGAATGAGAAAATTGCCAAAGTATGTGGTTGTATCCTAAAAGAAGAGTGATTAAAAACGAGATATATTAAGAGATAATTTCTGATTATTATTTATGAGTTGGAGTAAAGCTTCCTACATTTCGAAGTACTTAAGAAGTGGAGTGATTGTTTATTATTATTTATAGAAAATACACGATTCATGATTTCAGAGAGCACGAAGAATTCAAATTATTGAGTCTAAAATAATGAAGATTTCCTATTCCTTTTCTTTTCCGTTATTCGTTTTGTTGTCTTTTATGTATCTGTCAAGTCTCTGACACTAGAAATTAAAAAAAATACTTAACTACGCTGATCTTCAGGATTCATACATTTTTAAAGAAATGTGTATTTAAGAATTGCTTTTTCAGCTGACAACATTTTAAAACCATAATTTGCTTGTGGTTATAAAAAAGGAGAAACGGTCCATTTTTGAAATATATTCCATCTCTTTCTGCGTGTGGGCACAGACCCACCCACTCTCGCATACAATAATAATAATAATGATAATAATAATAATAATAATGGTGATGATGATAATTGCAAGATGTAAATGAAAATTTAACAAAAAATAGAAGCATACACAGTGTGTGCCCAACATAATAGTGAGGTTTTAAATGGCTATAGCTTCGGGATAAAGCATTGTAGAGAAATGAAATATACGTCAAACTGAAGAAAAAAAATCTCAAATTCTCATCTGTTCAGCAGACTTCGATGTGTGCTCCCTTAATTGCCCTGCAGACGTCAAGACGGTATTCAGTCTCTTCTCATACATGACAGAGAACATCCGGCGTGATAGACGAAACAGATTCAGGAATCTTTTCTTTTAAATGGTCCAGATTTCAGACATGAATGGAATACACTTGTGTTTTTACATAACACCAAAAATAGAAATCCATGGGGGTAAGGTCTGGAGTTCGTGGTGGCCAGGCAATCCACCCTTCTCGTCCGACACATCGCTGAGGAAATGTTACGTTAAGAAATTCCTGCACGATTGTAGCAAAATGTAGAGGAGCTCCGTCTAACTGGAAAATGGACTTCTCCAGAATTTTCCGGCGCTAGTCCCTAAGTCTGTTGGAGTCTGCATGTAAGCTTCCCCACATATAAACTTGGAGAGTTTCTCTTTCATTTAACGTATGACTTGTGTCTGCAACATGATTTGTTGCATAGCTATAGACATTTGAAACTCCACCATTATTTTTGGGACACACTGTATAATCCATTGGCCATATTTCTCCACGAGCAGCGCTTATAGGTAGCGCTTATAGGCTTACTAGTAGAAAAGACGTCTTTCAGATGAGTAGTGCATATCTTGAATATACACATGTAGAATATTCTGATTGACAAAACACATATTTTTGTCTATTTCAAATGTTTTCTTTACCGATACGTGTATGGGAACGTCTCGGACAGCGGTGGGATATCAACTTGACTGTCTTCCGCCATACGGGCCGACAACGAGGAGTGATGGTCTGGGGTGCCCTTTCATTTCATACCAGGACCCCTTTGGTTGTCATCCGCGGCACCCTTACAGCACAACGGTACTTCGACGATATTTCATGCCCCGTTGTGTTGCCCTTCATATCACGCCATCCTGGGCTTACATTTCGGTAAGATAATGTCCCCCCGCCCCCGTCGAGAGTTTCTACTGCTTGTCATCAGGCTTGCCCAACGCTACCTTGGCCAGCAAGGTCGCCGGATCTCTCTCCCATTTGAGCACGTTTGGAGCATTATGGGCAGGGCCCTCCAACCAGCTTGGGATTTTGAAGATTTGGCGTGCCAATTGGACAGAATTTGACCCGATATTCCGCAGGAGGACATCCACCACCCCTATCAATCAATGCCAAGCCGAATAACTGCTTGCATAAGGGACAGAGGTGAACCAACGCGTTATTGCCTTTTTAACTGTGTGAAGCTCTTTCTCTTAAATAAATCATCCAGTTTTTCTCAAACTGTAATCATTTGTTTTTCTGTACATGTACATCACATCTATCTATTTTCGTCCCATTCGGATAACTCCTTCTTCGTGAATCTTTTTGTGTGTGTGCGTGTGTGTGTCTAAGAGTGTAATTGCTTAGAGTAACGTTAATTATCTTAGAGTAACGTTATCAAAGCCAAAATATTACGCATAGATTTATACGTGTTTGTGAAAACAACACATTGTAAAAGAGACATGGAAAACATTTATATTTTCCATATTTAAAACACGGAAAAGAAAGCATTGCTCCTTTAATTAAATACTCCCCATTTAAATATACATATGCATAATGCTTCATATGCATAATGCTTTTCTTAGAGATAAATATATTAATATACAGCATGTGAAGAATAAATTCGTATAACTGAGATGTCAAATATTTTTCTACATAATTACGAATGCAATTTTATTAATGAAAAAGAATCAATTTCTTTCGGTTCTTAGTTTAGAGAATTAAAGTAATATAAATATATAAATGAGGTAGGATATTGACGATGCTTAAAAGTATGGTTATTTTTCCTATACGTCAAAATATTGTTTTGCTTGAAAATAAGGTACTTAGCACATTTATTTGATTTGATTCAATGGACTACCGGATGGTGGATTTTATGATTATAACTTATGCTTTATCTATTCATAAAGCATTACGGTTGTTCGGCGAAAAATATACAGTGTGATTTATTTTCATTAGCAGAATAAGCAGTTTTATAATGCTCTATCATAGTGCTTCGAAACAGTTTCATAATTACTAGAAGAATAATTACGCAAGCCCGTAATTAATATTTATTGCGCGTCTTTTGAAATAAATAACGTTATAAGTTGCTTCCCTACTGTTGATGAAATCACTTTAATTAGGCTATAAATTATTATATCAAGCAGCGAATATTACGGTATCTGTACTTAACGGTGATTTTAAAAAGAAAAGTTATGTCCAAAGTATGTGGCCATACCCTAAAAGAAGGGGAATTAAAAATGAGTAAATTTCTAAGAAGCAATTTCTGATTATTATTTATGAGTTGGAGTAAAGCTTCCTGCATTTCGCAGTATTTAAGAAGCAGAATGATTGTTTCTTATTATTTATAGGAAATACACGATTCGTGATTTTAGAAAGCACGCAAGAAATCAATCTATTGGGTGTAAAATAATGTTTTCCTTTTATCCTTTTGTATCTTTTAGGTGAATAAAAGCCTTTATACTTTTTAAATCTCCCAATATACCCACAACAAAACTTTGATAAGTCCTCACTTCAGAGGCCAAAGAATTTTGAAGCCTGAAGGGGAGTGAGTCATTGAGAAAGTACTCAATGCGTTTCTGAGAAGCCCGTGGCCCATTTTAAAGTTATCTCTCTATTCGTTAGAACAGTACAAACTAAGAAATAGAAGTAAGAACTTTTATGAATGAAAAAAGGTTAATTGACCTTTTCTTTTTAAAAGCTTCATTTGAACATGTTTCAATCGCATAAATGCATTCGTGTTCTGATATTAATTATTTCTCTAGAATGAACGCGCCTGCCAGAGCAATTTACTTTCGACTCTAAAACATTTAGCTTTCGTAATTCTCCATTTGTAGTTCCTTGAACTAACTCACTGTAATGCCGAATTTAAGTAAGGCAATGTCGGCTGTTCTGAAGGAGCCACCCAGGTGAAATGCGTTCACCCTTCATTTTCCCGGAAACTCTGGATTCCGTTGAGGTATGGGATGTGGTGCCTTTTGGACTACTGTTTTACATGAAAATAAGATGAGGATTAGTGTGGCTCGTGTCAGAATTCTTCCCTTGATCTCCTGTTGTTTTTCTGATTTTTTTTTACCCCTCAGGGATGAGTACGAGTAATGCGGTATAGTATTTGAATTAGCGACGAATGAACGGGAAGATTTAATTACAATTTCTTCCAAACGGAAGTGAAGAAAAATGACGACTCATCGGCAGTGATGAGTCATTCGTGCAGTCGACCAGTCGAGGTAAGTAGTTGCATGTCTAAAGAGAGATAATTATCAAAATCAATGTAGTAAAAGAAGCCTTTCAGAGGTTACAAGGTTGCAATGAGTATAACAATAGTGGTTGTCAAATAAAACATTTTTATATTTGAAGCGTGAAATGTTAAAAATGGAAAACAAAATTACTTAAAACTGCTCTCCAAAAATTAGATTTTAAACATTCTGAAATGGCTGAAATCGGAAATTCAGAAACATTAAAAAACAAAAACAAAATGCGACCGAATTTCGATTGATCTGCAACTCCCGTTCGCGTTATGAAGGGCTTACTCTAGCTTGTTAAAAAAATAAAAAATAAAAAAAATCTCTGGGGAGTTGAGCCCTCGCCGAGCTGTCATTCGAGGGGCGGGGGTCTGTCAAAGCTTCTAAAACCCGAGTTGACACAACGGGCCTTTTGTTACCAACCTCGAGTACGTTGCTTGCGGTTTCACCATTCTAGTAAAGTTAGTGATTGAAATGAATACGAAAATAATGGATGGATTTTTATAGAAAATTGTTTTAATCATTCACCATATGTTGTTTAATGCAGTTAATTGTTTCACCATAAGTAGTATATTGCTTGCGATGTCACCATTGTAGAAAAGTTAGCAATTGAAATGAATACGAAAATAATGGATGGATTTTAGCAGAAAATTGTTTCAATCATTCACCATATGTAGTTTAATATATTTAATTATTTCACCATATGTAGTACGTTGCTTGCGGTGTCACCATTGTAGAAAAGTTAACTATTGAAATGAATGCGAAAATAATGGATGGATTTTAGCAGAAAATTGTTTCAATCATTCACCATATCAACCATGTTTCAACCATTCAATCATTCACAGTTCCGTGACTGACTGACTGACAGATAACGCACAGACCGAACAGCTGGACCTAAAGGACTGAAATTTTGCATGGTGATTCTTCTTATAGTGTAGGGATGCACTAAGAAAGATTTTTGAAAAATTCTTCTTAGATTTTTTTAAAAAATCAATTTTTAAGCTGTTTTTGTAACTCTTTTAAAATTTGCATTTAAAATAATAATTTGAGGGTTAAACATTTATATCACGAGAAAGATCATAAAAGTTCCGTTAAAATGAAATCTTTTTCGAATCTTTACCTCCATTTTTCAAGATTATTAAAGTTAATTTTTAAAGATTATTTTTTAGAATTCAATTTATTAAATGCTGATCACGAGAGATTTATTTTCTTTTTTTGTGATACTTTAAATTAATTTTGTGTCACGTGCATAACAACGAAATAAGTTGACAAAAATTATTAAAATACAGTAAAAAATAAATTTAATCACTAGACTAATTGAGATGGAAGTTTTTTAAGAATTTAATTCAAATTAATTAAGAATTTAATTCTCTAAAAAGCAATTTCATTATTTTTTCATTGTAATTATCCTAAAATGTACTCCGTAGCGAAGAGCGGGTATTTAGCTAATTTACACATTAAAGATTAACAATAAAGTAAAAATCATACATTATATGTAAAAACAGAGGTTTACAATATTATATTTAATAATTTATTTGCTATTCATTCTACTACACCAGTGATTCCTAACCGGTGTAGTGCCGCGATATTTTTTTTTTTTTTTTTTTTTTGGGGTGGGGGGGGGTAGTAGAAGAAACCCTCTTAAAACAAGTTGATATCAAACATTTGTTCTCTAAGCACCAATCGAAAGTCTCACATTAATAAAACAAAACTATTCTTGATGATTTCTATTGTAGTCCTCTAGCGTAATACTACACTGAATCCCATTACTATTTTTGAAACTGTATTAATCTATTCTTTTCTGTTGTTTGTTACTTATATCTTTCAAAAAATAAATGAAATCAGCAGTGGAGTAAGCATTTATTTGAACTTAAATTTGACATGTTCCCGATATAAATTCCACTTTGATTTAATATATAAAAAATGATAACTAAAATTCTAACAAGGGTGTTCCGAGTTTTTAATCCCATAATAAGAATGTCATTTTATGAATCCGTAATGAACTACACACATACGAGTTAAAATACAAAAAGTTCGTATTTCCAAAATTTAGTTCTTAATAATTGATTCCATGTTTCATTAGACTCCGCTGGAATATTTTAACTTAAGTAATTCTAAAATATCTTGCACCATTAACTACACAAGAAGCTTGACAGACAATTATTTCAAGGATCTAAGTCATGTAATCTTTTTTTAAAAGACCATTTTGTTTTCCTAAAAAAATAACTACAGAAGTAAATCCATTATAACTTCTGTATGATGGGAACGTTATAAAAAATTAATTTTATAATCAAAATATGTATTTTAACACACTGTTGACCAGTTCCGAGTAAACTCGTGTTCTTACACGCAAATGTTGATGACAATTTAGGATAAAGGAAAGTCATTTCGATCAACTGAACATTGATTTACTTGAAAACTGCCTTTCTATGACCTGAATAAGTTTCAGGCAAACCCTCCCATTTTATCCTTTAAGCTTTGAATCTAAGACTCCCATATAAAAAAAAGATTCCAGGAAATATAAATGCAGTACATTATTCCAAAACCGGTTTTTGGAATAATGTCACCATTGGTCACCATTGGTGACCATTGGTGAATAATGTCTACAATGGTGACCACTTTGCCGGTGACTTGCGTGTATATTTAAATTAAGTTGCCTATTAACAATGAGATAAGGCTGCTGTGTAACCCTATTGGATTCGCTCACCTCAATGTTAACGCATGGAGAAAAATTGCCCAAGGATTGCCACTTGGATTTAAATATTTAAAAAAAAATTGTACTCCTTAATAGAGAAAGAAATTTTACACCGTGGGCATTTTCCGTTTAAGAAAAATGCATATAATATATTAAATTTAAATTATTCGGGGAAAAAAATCTCGTATAATGTGTTTTAAACGCTCATAAATTTCTTTGGTGGACGAAATTTATAAAACGAATCTTGTTTCAATGTGCAGGAAAGTTCAGGCTATCTGAAGGTACCATTTATTGTTGATTATCAGCATTTGTGTAGCTGTAAATAGTAGGCACATTTTCTCCATAGGTTAACACTGAGGTGAGCGAATCTAATAGGGTTCGTACACAGCAGCCTTATCATTAAACTGGTCAAAGATGTATTTCTTGATCATCAGTTGCATTATATGTGTAATTATCCATGTTGGGAATATCACAAAATAATATTTCAGTAGCACACAGCCATGTTAATTGGAGTAGTCTTTCATCATGTAAATGAGTGACTATATGGAAAATGTGAACTAAAAAACTTCAAAGCATAAATTGTGGTACCGCAAGTTTCCGCAAGATCAAGATTAAAAACTAGATTCTTTGTAAAATTTACTTTTGTTGGTTTAAGAAAATTTAATTACATTTTAAATTTTATTAATTGCTTTTATAAAAGTTTGGTTTCAAAACCTTTACATATTTTTCTTGCACTATAAAATTTTATAGTTAAATATTTTCTAAATTAAGTTAAAATGATGTTAAGTTATGCTTACTTTCTAGAAGTTGTGCAAACGCAGAAAATTTTATTTAACATTTTATATTTAAGCATTTAAAAATTTTAAATTTAAATGCGATAGCTATAATTTTTTTACGTACTAAGTGACGCATATGTGAATACGATTTTCGAGTGTTCTTCCTTAGGTGTTTCAGTTCTAACATGAATCAAGAATAACATTTTCCAGAAATAAGTTTTTAACTTATGTTGATGATCCTTTAATATTCAAGTAATAAGGCTGAATGTTATGGCAAAATGTAATTTTTGAGTCTTAATGTTTTCAGCCAGGAAAATTATTACGTACTGTGACTACCATCGTGTCTACCATCGTTTTTTTTGATTAAGGTCACCTTCATTCCCAGTGCTGTTCAACTAAGAACACCATTTACATTCAAAAACATACATGTAAATGAACATAAGAATTAAGTAATTATTAAATAGCGTTTTTTTTGCAGATTCGAGTAATAATATTCACGGAAAATACAAGTTTAAACGGTATGTTTATTCTCAAACTCTAATTAAGACGCCGTAGCTTAATAACTGCCTTAAAAAAAACAAAAAAAAACTTCCCAAATTGCTGTGTCTTGCTTCATCTTACACATAAAGCCCTGTTATTTTAAACATAGTCCAAAGCATGAATGTTAATAACTGTAGTTGGCACCACTTTGACACTGATTAACGATTAAGATCACCAAAGCCTTCACCCTGTAATGAACTGCTTGAGAGGGCAAAGTAGTTGTTGGTGGTCTCGCTAGAGTTTTTGACATAAACAAAAATTACTCTACATATTCGTGATGTTTTTTACTTTAACAAATTATTACGTGCTTTTTTTCAGGAAAATGGAGGATGAAAATTTAATCCTCTTTGTCATAATTTTACAACCAGGCGAATTTCCTAACTACTTGTACATTCGTTTGAATTACACAAGGTGTGCCCATAAAGTAACCGGACAATTTTTTATAAATAAGAAAAATATAACTCACCTTCAAATAAATTTATTTCCTTCAAAATAATCACCAAAGGAGCCTATACAATTTTTCCAACGTTTCTTCAAGTCATCGAAACACTGTTTATAGGCGTCGGAACTAACCGTTCGCAAAATACGCGCAACATTTGATTTACTATCCGAGACGTTTTCAAATCTTTGTCCTTTCATGGATTTTGCATTTTTTTGATTACAAAGGACTTATTCCCAACGAATTTTTTCCTGAAAATCAAACAATTAATCAGTATTTTTACAAGGAGATGCTTTTTCGATTAAGAAACAGGATAAGGCGAGTTAGGAAGGAACTGTTTGATTCTGGGCAATGGTTTGTTTTACACGATAATGCTTGGCCCCCTACAGCAATTTCTGTACAACAATACCTTGATAAGCATTCAGTTACAGTGATGAATCACCCACCATATTCTCCCGACTTAAAGCCAGCTAATTTTTTCCTTTTTTCCGAAGCTTAAGATGGCCACGAAAGGACAGAGATTTGAAAACGTCTCGAATATTAAATCAAATGTTACGTGTATTTTGCAAGCGGTTACTTCCGACGCCTATAAACAGTGGTTCGATGACTTGAAGAAACGTTGGAAAAATTGTATACACTCCTTTAGTGATTATTTTGAAGGAGATAAATTTATTTGAAGGTGAGTAATATTTTTATTTATAAAAAATTGTCCGGTTATTTTATGGGCGCGCCTTGTATACTGTATATCTCTATGTTTCACGACATGTTGTATCTCAAAACAAGTTCATTCGAGCTGATCTGGCAGGCCTACTTGTTTCCCCAAGAATTAAATTTAAAATCAATTTGACTTCTTTGATAATTGTATTAATATTTTGTCAGTAAAAGAGTTTTGGGAGTATAGTTTTAATACTGAACATTAAAATCCCTAATTGCTTTCTGTACTCGTGTACCAAAAAGTTTTTCCGAACAACGAGTAAGAAACAATCGCGCAACTCTGTGGTGAATTTTCATTTCATTTTTTTTAGGGGGGGGGGGCGCACTGTGTTTGCAGTGGAAATTTCAAGACAATACTGTTAATTGCCATTTTGCAATAGTTTGTGATTCCCTCAAAATGGGAAAAAACCAATTTGTCTGACATTTTTATAGTATATTTAAAAAATGAATCTCTGGTAAAATAGTTATGCGTGTAACTCTATTTGTTAAAATATAAAATAGCTGTAATCCTGCATAAAATGAATGGGGCGATTGTAGCAGAACTTTTTTTGTACTTTCATCATGAGGAACTTACTTAAAGAATTATAATGATAAAGGATAATTGGTGGAAGGGAAAAAGTTTCTAAGTTCGAGCTATCAGCCCTCCCCCCCCTCCTGAAATTGTACTCGGAGGGAACAATCACATATTGCCTATCTAGGAGTTTTGAATTAATTGATACTAGATTATTTCTGTTTTGAATTTTTTTAGAGCTCCTATCAATTATTTTTTCTTTTTTAAAAAAAGTTTCAAACCTTAAAAAAAAAACAAAAAAACAATGCGGAGGTATTTGTTGTCAAACATTCACCTATACTGCGCTGCAGTTTACTGTCCATTTTATTATGGGGGCACCAAATAGGCAAGCAGCATTAACCCCTATGAAGGGACGACACAATCGGAGGCATATTTCGTGGCGCGACGCCGGGATTCGATCCGAGCAACCTCAGCACCGAAAACCAGCGCGCTGTTCCACAGGGCTGCCACAAGCCTCTTGTTTTAAAACTAATTATTTATATTTTGCTTTGATTAGAAACGTTGTACTTTTGACAGCATTTCCCTCTTCTATCAAAATTTTAGTTTATGGCACTTGATTTTAATGAAAGATAGTCTAGATTTACAAAGTATATGAATCCAAAAAGGTTCTCTGAACACTCAGATGGGTGTGAGAGCAAACGCTAAATTAGTTGTCCATAATTAAAAGTCTGAAGCTGTCATGATCTCAAAATTACTTGTTTTCGTGGTCAGACTATTTTCAAAGTATTAAAATAAAAAAAAGTTTTGAAATTGGATTAATAGAATGCAGGCATTAATGGATAACAGTTTAATGCATTATTGCTAGAATGAATTTTGACAAGCGTACGTCACGGCAAGTGTTTAAAATGGGGTTTTTAACGGCATGACAACCCGGGTATAATGACAGTAAAGAAGAAGTCGTGCATAATTGGATTTATTCAATATAAGTATGCATTTTTTACTACAAACGGGAAAATCTTTTTTGCTTTGAGTTTTTCAAATTATAAATAGTAGTGGATACAAACTAGACCAATGATCTGCTATCTAATGAACCGCAAATATTGGGCTACAAAGTCGTTGACAAAAAGATGGACCAACTCGCGAGAAAATTCACACGAAAGGTCACATAAATGGTGTTTCTAAAATGTTTCATGAGTGTATACAGGCGTTTAACTACAGGGAAGATACATGACAGCCGACCCTCTGGTCTGAACCAACTATGATAATATTTTTATTCGAGTCTTTGGGCTCTCTTTCATCATTATCTTCTATTTTAAACACCATAAGCAGCTTATTTTGAAAGTGGCATAAGTCACTTTGTTTTTAAATCGAGATATTTTAGGGTTTGCGTTTGAATGTGTTTTAAAATTTCTTCTTTCGAGAAGATTTATTTGTATTTGCTCTCTCGGATACTTATATTTTTCTCGGTATAAATAATTTCGTATAGTTGTTTCGTATTACCGTATGAAAAATCACCATTTTTCATTACGGTAAAGAGACTTATGCCATTTTCGGAATAAATAGTTTAGAAAAATTGCTGACTTATGTTTTGTCCGATGTATCTTCCTGAAGTGATGTTTGAAAGGGCAGTGATTTAAGAAAATTGATGAACAAATTATGTAATAATTTGTATCATGTATTTCATATAAAGGTTTATTCAAGAATATTTTAAATTTAATATTCATAAAATTCAAAAATAATACCAAATTCATTAGTACATTTTGGAACATAAGTAATTCATATAACATTTCATATAAGAGAACATCAGTTCAATTTAATAGAAGTGATTTAGTCCTCGGAAATGAAATCGTATGTTTTAAAATTTAAAAATAACTGTACTATATTGGGGGAAGCAAGTCCATCGTATAAAAAAAAAAATCGCATTTTTACATGTATCTTTTCTAGGTTCATGGAAGTGCAAATTAAAGTCAATTTTGAAAATTTTTCACACGTTAACAATTTATCATTTTGACATTTTTCAAGATAGAGATCATACATTTTGCTAATGTTTAGATCTAGACTTAATATTTTTTATGGGGATTATGAGACATTGTGTAATGGCTAGTATAGACAGGGAAGCTCTTAATCTGCTCTTTGATAGAAATTGCAAAAGATTGTTCCGGTTTTATTTTCCACGCAAATCTTCTCCAGGAACATCTCATTTAAGAGCACGAGCCAGTAGTCCTCATGAGATGGTTAAAGTATCCAGAAAGAAATTTTTACAAAGCAACACGCTTACATTTTCATGTGTCAATTAATATTAAAATTTGCACGTCTTGTCTTTGATTTGTAGTTCCTCGGTCTTCCTTTTTTTGGTATTTCTCGTTTAACTAGAGTATTTAAAACAAATTTTGTTTACTTAAGTTTGCTAACTTCCAAAATTTATCAATGATAAATTGTCCAGTAAATAAACTTTTTTTAATGTCCACATTTTTTCAAACAACAAGACCTAATACAATTTTGTGGGGAAAAATAATTTTGGAGTTTGCTGTTATATATTTTTCACCACTGTTTCTTTTAGCTTTATTAAGGTTTTGAGTATGAGGTTTTCGTAAACAACGAGTTTCTGTTCCTTTTGTTATGTTGTTTCCTTTTTCTGATGACTCCATGGAAGTTGTTTCTTCATTTGATGAAATTCCTCTAATATGGCTTTTTTTTCATTATAGCGAACATTTCTATTAACTAAAAATGCGCATTGAAAACCATCTCATTCCATAAATAAATTAAAGATGTTTTGAATGATTCACTGTCTTATAACATCATACAAAAATAATTCTAATAAAATTATGCTAATTATGAGTTCTGTATTAGATATCACTATAATATAATTTACAAAACTTTGCTATTATTTCTCTTATAAAATTATGTCCACTTATAACAGTTTTTCAAAATATACTGGAAATAGCTCAAAACAACACTTCACACTTAACTCACTTTTGATAAATTAATTCTGTCATTTTTCCATTAAGCCCTTTAATTAATTTTTTGCGTTCTGTTGTTTACCATTCCTAAGTACAGCGATTTACGCCATTTTCAAAATGAACTTGTTTATTATACGTTGATTAGCAAAATTTCTCTCAAACAAAATCCCAGTAGTTCCCACCATATTGACTGCATTTTTTTTTGAATGAAGAGATACCGTAAAATTTTAATGTTATTATTAACTTGATTTTTTTGAAAAAGTGACTTTTGCCACTTTCAAAATAAATAATTCATATATCGATCTTTCTGAGTTTCATCTGATTGCAGACAAACTTTGTGAAATTTAACTCTCAGTTACTACTTTTCGATGAAATCAAGCTGACTCTTAATTATTCTATATTAATAAAATTAAAATTATTGCTCACTCAAAACTGATTACTGGCAAAGACCCCAGGCCTTACTTACATTTACTGGCATTTAGCATATAAATTACTAATGCTTAAAAGAGAAATTTCTTGAAAATTTCTCTTTACAATTGCTTTGATGCTTAATGGAGAATCCATTGTGCTGAAAACTCAAAGGAAGTGTTAAAATTATTAATTTGCATGTGATTTAAATGAAGCCAGCAAAAGTGCCTTGGACAAAATATTCCTCTCCTTTTAACAACTACTCATAAATATTGTAATTTTCTCAATAAATTGAAAAAATAACCATTTTTTCTGGAACAATAAGGGCTTTACTCGGTTCGTTCAAGTTACAAGAAAGTTCGAACCTTCGAAATCTTCCCGCAAGAAAATTAAGTTTCAAAGAGAACTTTTTCATATTTGAGTCGCTCTCTGTTTTAAAAAAAAATATTGAGAATGTCGTAAGTATTTAAGAGATATATAAAAATATAAAGAAAATAATATATCTATAGAAATAAGTCAACTTGTCATTATATTCTAATTAAAATGTCCTTTTTGTTTGAATAAAATAAAATCCCCCCTCCTCTAAAAAAGCAATATATTTCACTCGAAAAATATTTTGAGGAAGTGGATAAGAACATTATAAAATATTTCAACGATTGAAATTTTCATAAAATAATAATAGTTGTAAGTTACAAAATAGGTATTTTTTCCATATTTTTATTAACTTGCTTTCTTGTTTGTGTGTGTGTGTTTGTGCAGTACAAATCTTGCAATCGATTTTTAACTAACTTCCCGACTAGCTAGACATTTGAAACTTTTAGAATAGCTCAGAACACGATGAAAATGCATTTTTAAATACTTTTAGCCCTCTTTAAGCAGATTTTTACCATGTTTTTATTATTTTCAGTTAATTTTGTTTTGTAGACTGGTGCAGCCATCTATCGACCGGAACGGGAATGAAAAGTTAAACGCAAGTTAACTTCCAATTAACTTCATTTTCTTTCAAGTTAATGGGATAATTCATCAAAAAAATTTTAAAAAAGTATTTATTAATAGTACTTAGAATTGTCAAGTTTATATGATTCAACAGAAAATTTAAAAACATGGTTTATAAAAAGTTCTTTTTATCTTGCAATTATTAAAACATCCTTTATTGTGTTTAAGATATCCTTACAAACATGATTTTTTTAAAAAAAGCTAATGGATTCAAAACCACAAATTATGATGATTGGCGACAATTTTATTAACATTTAATAATCGTATAAAATATTCTTAATTTTTAAAAATTTTTTAAATATGTATCTCAGTTCGTTAATTTGGTCATTTTTAAGTTTAATGCAGAAATTAAAAACTTAAATATAAACTTCCTTGATATCTATGATTTAGATTTTTCATTTTCACATCTTTAACGAACAGTACATACTTTGGAAAGCCCAAAACTGCAGTTATGTCTTTAAACAATGCTCTTCTGTGAAAAACAAAGTATCAACAAAATCAATTTCTTCGTTTATAGCAATATTTCTGACAAGGCATCTTTTTTTATCACAGTTGTGATTCATTACCTTAGATCCAGAGCTAGCGAATCTAATGACAAAAAGCTGCATTTTTCAAAACCTTTTTCTTCGTTTTTTTTAATCTTTAAACAGCGGATAAAGATAAGTATAAAGGAAGACAAATTAATATTTCTTTTCTTTTCTTTTTTTCTCTTTAGGATATTCTCTGTATAGAAATACTTGTTCTAACTTGTAATCTTTCGTTGTTAGAAATCTCCCGAACATTGCTTTCAATCAGTTTTGCTTTATTACACGTAAAATGTTAGTTTGTCAAAAGAAGCAAAATCTGAAAACTTCTAGAAACAAGACTTATTTTCTGAAGTTAAGTTACCGCTCGTTCTACGATCGAGTGGTTTGTATCCACGACACACTGAAAATTGCGAATGTGTAACCCATCAGTACCACAGAAAAATTTATTTTCAATATTCGAAATTATATATGTTAATTTTTATACATTTTTTAAAGTTTTCCTACTTTTTATTGTGCATGATAGTAAAGAAAATAAATAAAATACTTAACTTTATTAAAGAAAACTACATATAATTAATATTCGAATCCATATATATGGCTAAGATTTACTTACAAGCATTAAACGAAATATTATTCAGAGAGACAAGAAAATACATGTGCTGCCAGTACCGCAAAAATTGAAATTTTATACGCACCAAATGTTACTTTAACTGTTAATACTAATAAAAATAAATAAAAATATATTAATAGATTTTATTTTTTTATAAGTCCGGATTCTAAAATTAGTCAATTACTTTTATTTTACAAATCAAAATTTTGATTTTGCTACCATAGGTACTTTTCAAGTTGGAAGCATTTTTTCATAAAACTTTAGGTAATCAACTCCTCTTTGCCTTTGTTATCGCTGAATATATTGTTCCTTTGTCATACAGACTGAAAATCCTTTCTTACGTGATCCTCCGGGAATACACAGATATATAGATGGCATACTAGACTTACTCAAGAAAATAAGATTTGTATTAAAAATATTTAGCTATTTCTGAGAACATTTTTCTACCGGACTTCGTATATTTCGGTTTCAATAAACATTTGATAGCAAATCCTCCTTGCTTTATTGGTAGTTGTCATTACATAAAGGATTTTTTCTCCGATGAATATTTTTTGAACTTCAGAGCGATACTGATTGGTCGCAGGCTAGCGGTATCGGAGTCATCAGTCTCGAGTGCTTCAGAGGTACGGGTGTTTGTCGTTGTTCAGTATTTGCTTTAAACTGTAGGTTGTAGTCTGTTTTGCCACCTGATAACTGAAGACGAGAGTGGTGTTTATTAACCTAACCAAACTAACATATCTTTTAAAGGAAAATATGGCATGTTTTTGAGTGAATGACCCTAAGATCAACATGTATTTGAATTTGAAATATTTAAGCTCAATTTCAGTTTCTTTTGCTACAGTTCATTACATAGAGATGTAGTACTATAACATTACATTATACAACTTTAGTAAAATTTCTGTAGAAAAGTAGCTTGTGAAATTTTTTTCAAATGCTCTTTTTTGACGTACATTATCTTGTCCCTTACGTTCTAGCTTGTGGCGGGATCTAAAACAAAGTCAATTGAGCAGTCAGTGACCTGGACAAGTCGAGTGCTGTGGATACTGTTGGAGTGAACTGTTGGCTCACCCTGTGCCTCAAGATCATTCTAGGAGCATTGTCACTGTTAATTTTAGACTTGAGACTTCTCATGACATTTTACATGGACACTTGACCGATCATCTCTTTCCTATTGGCAACTATAGAAATATGATTGACCTTTACTGACCTGCTCGAAGGATTATGGTCACAGGACATTTTCCTGGCGTAGGATTTTTTAAAAGCATAAATTATGGTTTTCATTACTAAGTTCCTAGAAATCCTCTGCAGTAGATGAATAGCGGGTGTACCAGAATTAGGAAATTGAGCCATTTTGAGGTATTAAAGATTAAAAAATCTAACAGTAAAAGCGATTGCTTTAATTAGAAGTTGATATTTGAAATATAAAGAAAATAACTGAAGTTGTTCCTTTACTACTGATGTGATAATAATGATCAGGAAATATAATATCATGAGAAATAAAAATAACTTTTGATTAATTGTAAGGTTGTTTACATACAGAGCATTTTCTCTTTAGACATAGCACTGCTAAAAATTAAACCATTAAAAAAATAAGCAAAAGTGAGAACTGTGTGCGTATTGCAAAATAACTGTGAAAAGATTTGATGAAGAATGTCATTAACAGGAAACTAATACGGTTAATATTTGTTTTATTACAAAACGTGCTTTTTTTTCAGACATAGTGACAGTGGGTGGAACTGGGAGAGAAAGTTCATTTTACGGAAATAGTTCTGTAAAGTATATAATGTTTCTACTTGCGGACTATTTCCAACAAAGATGAACCACGCCTTTACGAAGTTGATCCACCCTTGTTTGCTTTAATGTCGCTTTAGATAAAATAACAGCTCAGATCAGCATTCTGGGCGTAGGAAAGTTTTCCTTAATACACATATTTTTGGGAAGAAATGCAAAATTTCTTTTTCTCACCGCATTAGAAAACTAAAACAGAGTTCTGTTATTTGAAAACCTTGTTTATTTTTTATAATTTCCGTCCAAAGTCATAAACTTTCCACGTAATTGGAGTTATTGATAATAAATTTTTTCCCCCCGCATCCTAGGTTTTTAACTAAGAGCGTATATAAAATGACAATCATTAGTAAAATAAGTTTATGGCTTTCCATACATAGAACTTAAGCCTTAATAATACAAAATATTATAAATATTTCAATCATGCTCTTTTATTTTAAAATAGACTCTTTGTTTTGAGTTACCTTGCGAAATCTCAGTGAAAGCTGATAATAAGAAGCAAAATTTGTTCAATCATTTTTCTGATTAAACCATTTCTAGCAGCAGGTTTGTAAACAAGTAATTATTAAGGCAGGATACAAAATAATTTTTTTTGTCGCTTATTCAAATTATCTTAAATTTCGTTAGTCAAAAAGATGGGATTTATTGAAGCTACGACGTTAAAATTTTTCTAAATATAGGGGAATACACATATTTTTGAGAAGAAATGCAAGATTTCTTTTTCTCATCGCATTAGAAAACTAAAACAGTTTTTGGTTCTTTGAAAACCTTGTTTATTTTTTATAATTTCGTACTATGAAGTCAATGACCGCCGACATAAGATTTATATTTACGAATGTACATTCTAAATCATTGACGAATCATTGATGAATCGAATGTAAATTAAAGCACCACAAAAGGTCAATTCGATGGCTCTGAACAATTACCTCAGCGAATTTTGAGCTATATATAGCACATTTTATAATCAGTTTAAATTTTTCCCATCAATATCGCCAAGTTTACTGCTGATGCACAAAATTTATTATCATAGTAGTTGTAATACTACCACCCATAGGTGAGGTGGCGAGAAGACCGACGAATTGAAATAGGCGCCAAAATGAGATTTTGCAAAAATACGGATTATAACGAAAAAAAAATCAGTAATTTAATCTAATATTATGACAAAATTCATAAAAATACACAAATGTAAGCGAATATTTTACTATTTTTTTATATAAGGCTGAATTTGAGATTATGAGAAATAAGTTTTGATTGCATAATACGAAACGTTGTTGTAGCTCAAGAATCCAACTAACACTACCTGTAACTGTAGCAGCAGTTCACTGCAGTTTTTCTAAATTGAAATTTTTAAAGAAATATCTGTGAACAACAACTCCTCAAGAGCGACTGAATGATCTAGCAATAATTTCTATAGAAAATACCATGAAAAATAATAAATTATAGAGATGCAATCAAGCAATATGCTACAACACAGACTCGAAGAATGATTTAGAAATTATTTTTAGTCATTTAATAAATTATATTCAAATTTATTTACTTTCTCTGCTTTTTTAAAAGTTTTATAATTTAGTTTTAAATTTTCAATTGAAAATTTAGGATTTCAATTTAAATTTTTAATTGTAAATTTAAATTTTCAATTTATAGTTTTTTATAAATAAAACTTTTTTAAAAAGTACATATTTTCCCCAAAATGCCCGTTATTCTATTAAGTAGACTATGGGCCTGTTCACATAGAATCCGTCAGCGTCATTCGCATTGAAATATATTTAACCAATTACGAACCTCCAAACGATTAGCCACGAAATTGTTAAGGTCTGTGATTGGTTTAAAATATGTCAATGCAAGTAACGCTGACGCTGACGGATTCTATGTGAACAGGTCCTATTTCAAACAGAGATAGGGCCTGTCCACATAAAATCCGACAGTGTAAAATTTTTTTAACCAATCATATACCAGTCATTGACCTAATTAACCAGTCAGCTCCCACGGAATCTTTAACGCTGACGCTAACAAATTCTATGTGAGCAGGCCCATCCATTCATTACTGAGTCTCTCCAAAAATTTGAAAAAGCGCCGGTTTTAAAAGTTGCCGCTGGAGCCACAGTGGATCGGGCCCGGCTCTGAAATTTAGTTGTAAGGAAGTTTTGTTTCTTTTCTTTTCGTTTCATTCCCAGCTATTAATAAGAAATATATATATATATATTATATATATATATATATATTATATATATATATTATATATATATATATATATATATATATATATATATATATATATATATTAGTTACGAATTTTATAAATATTGCATTTTGTTTCGTTAAAATGGCTTCTACGGAAGAGATCCTATAGCAATCAATGTATTAAACATGGGAGTCTTTGGGAATCTCGCCAAATAGGAGAGCTATAGCCAAATTGGCGATGGATTTTGTGACTTGTTTTGGTCGCCAGATTTGGCGATATTTTGCCAGTTTGGCGACTAAATCTGTCTGGAAGCTTCTAGAAATATCTAGCTGTGACTGACCTATAGAGGGCACTTTGGAAATCAATATATATATACCTGACATTGGCATTGGAACTCAGTTCAATTTCCTAGTGAGAACTGAATGTGTTGTAACTGCGTTAATTGGCGTGTATTGTATTGAAAATTCTGGTATCCTTACTTGTGTTTTTTAGAATTTTCTGCTGTATAGAAGACAGTTGTTACGTCTTTTATGTTTGAATTTGTGTATACGCCTGAAGAATTTACAAAATAATAAATCTACACTGCTGGCCACCCAAATTGCAACACCAAGAAAGACAAGAGATATCACAACAAAATTTATTTTGTAGATAACATGTTGACCAAGTATCAAATGATTAAATTTATAGACTTCTGTGAAGTGTGGTTCCTGCCAAAATCAGTAGCCAGAGTAGCCGCCATTCTTGGAGATCACCGCTGCCACACGCCTCGGCATAGATTCAAAGAGACTTTGGATGAGTTCTTGGGATACAGCAGACCAAGCAGCTTCCACACGTTGCCAAAGTTGATCTGCTGTGGTAGCTGGGGATTGAATCTGGGTCAATCGTAGAGCAACCATGGACCACATGTTTTCTATCGGCGAAAGATCCGGAGAGCGAGGCGGCCAGGGAAGCAATTCAATCTGGCGATTGACGAAGAACCGTTGGACAATGCGTGCCACGTGTGGTCGCGCATTATCCTGTTGAAATATGGCTGTGTTCAAGCCCTGAAGGTAAGGAAGGACAACTGGCTCCAACACTTCGGAGATGTAGCGCTGGCTGTTTAAAGTACTGGCAATGCGTACTAGAGGTGTGCGAGAGTGATATCCAATACCGCCCCATACCATAATACCCGGTGCAGGACCAGTGTGGCGGTGCATAACGCAGCTGTTCAGCATCCTCTCTTCACGGTGTCTCCAGACTCGAATGCGACCATCGTGGTGTTGCAGACAGAAGCGTGACTCGTCAGTAAAGACAATTTCATTCCATTCTGCCGTCCACATCCTTCTGTCATCACACCATCCTTCTGTCATCGCGGCGGAGACGTCTGTGGTTCTGCGTCAAGGGTAGACAAAGCAATGGACGTCTTGCGGACAGACCATTCTGCTGTAAACGACGTCGAATGGTACGCGCAGACACTGGATGATGCGTTACAGACTGCATGTGCTGTGCTATGGTTCGTGATGTGACTGAGCGATCCGTCACTGCCATGCGCACAATTTGCCTGTCATCACGTGAAGTGGTGCGCTGAGGTAGATGCGATCGAACACGCCGGTCCGTCGTACCCTCCTGCATCCAACGATCACATATCCGCATTACAGTTGTTTGGTTTCGTCCAACACGACTACCGATTTCCCTGAAAGATAATCCACAATCTCGGTAGGCCACTATCCTTCCTCTGTCGAACTCGGATACTTGATCAAAAGATGATCGCTGTTTTCGACGAGGCATAATTGATCGTTCTTTTGAAAAAACCACAAGAAAAACACAATTGCCGAACTTGAAATCGTCGAAATCTCCAACCCTTAAATAGCGCTTTGAAGTGGCGCCACAGGCGCGCGTGATGTGCGTCTGAGCTGAAATTCTAATCATTTGCATATCTCACCTCCGCTAATGCATGTTGTAAATTTCATGTTATTTGCATCTTTCCTTCAGGGTGTTGCATTTACAGTGGCCAGCAGGGTATTTTGTGTGAACTTTCTGAAGAGATTCTTATTCAATCCTAAAGAACCCAGAAAAATGGAACAAATATATATATATATATATATATATATATATATATATATATATATATATATATATATATATATATATATATATATAAAATGCTGTGAAGTCTCCAGTTTTGAAGACGGAATTTTTAGTGGTGAACAGTTGCCGATGTTCCGTGTTTTGTAGAAACTGCTAGTTATTATAAACGGCATTTCCCATATTAATTATATATTCTTAGGAAATATGGGCGTTAGCGTGAATGTGGGGGTAAAGCCAACTTAAATATTCATCGATTCTTATATCAGATGGTAAGATCAATGTCAGTTTTTTGATAACTGGCTTTGTTAAGGCTACTGTGAACAAATACTATTGGATTAGCTCACCTCAATGTTAACCTATGGAGGAAATATGCCCAAGGATTGCCGACTTGGATTGAAAGATTTTTTTAACGTAAGATTACGTTTCTCCATAACGGTCTTCCAAAAAAGCAAAATTTCTGATGTCCTGCGTCGCGAGTTATAATTTTGGCAGCGCTCCAAACCCAGTCTGTATCGTTTGGGCAAGCAGTAAACAGTTAAACAGAAAAGTACCAAAATGCGTCAAAATTTTGACATTTTATATATATATATATATATATATATATATATATAATACTTACATGCATATATACATACAAAACAGGTAAGCAACGATAAGTAATCCTACGTTAATAACCCGCGGTAATTTCGTTAGAACAGACTACCTGGAATATTGTACTCCGTTATAGACAAAGAAATTTTACACCTTGAGGTATTTTTCGTTTCCTAAAAAAGATTAAAATATTTCAAAATTTAAATTATTCGGGGGGGGGGGGGAAAATCTGGTATAGGGTGTTTTAAACTCTCATAGATTTCTTTGGTGAACGAAATTTATAAAATGAATCCTGTTGTAAGATGCAGAAAAGTTCAGGCAATCTGAAAATACTATTTTTATTGGATTATCAGCATTTATGTAGCTGCAAAGAGTAGACAAATTTTCTTCATTGATTAACATGGAGGTGAGCGAATCTAAAAGTGTTAGTACACAGCAGCCTTAAAGATGCTTGTACGAGCTGAAAAAATATTTACACCACGTGAAGAATTTGAACAGGAAATAGTTACCGTCACGAATAATTTGATGAAGAAAACTGTCTGTCCTATTTAGCGTAGCAATTACTGAGTTAAGAGTGTCATATATCGTAATTTTTAGAACCCATATCAAAGCAAAAAGAAACGTTTATTCTTTAAAATTTTATTTGTCTTCAAATGATTACATCTAAAGCCATTATACTCTTCCTCATTACTCTTGACCTATTCCGTAATTATCTTTATATTTGGACAGCATAATATTTTTTTTTTAGTTTTTTAAGTAATTAATGAATCAGAAAGTTGGAGACGTCTGAAGAGAGATTAATTAAGGTCAAGTTCAATCTGCACTTTTAAGTCATTGAATAAATAAATAAAAAAAGATTCAGTGATTAATTCAGCATTTTTTCCTTTGAAAATGGGCACTTACATGGTAAGATTGAGATAAGACAAGTGAGATTAATACGAAATTAAGAGCAAATTCTCAAAACTCTTTCGAAATTAAGAATTGCTTCCAATTTATTTCTAATTCCTTTTTATTATCTAGAACAAACTTTTAAGGGGAAAAATCGGAAAAAAATTATAAAATTATAAAGCAAAATCTCCTCAATTTGATTTCAGTATATTCTGTCCAAAAACATGTCAGAAATATTATTTTAAAACACTTAAAAATTTAATGTTGAAACATATTAATTTTGAAACAAGGAGTTACTTTAATGAAATATGTAGGAGTGAAATGTCAGCATGAGATAATGACCACTTTATCAAAAGTGACTAGGAAAATGCGTTTCAGACAACTGCAACATCACCATAATCTTTCATTGTTGTTAACAAACATTCTAGCTCATAAGTTTCCTTAAGCTGATCTCCATCACACACTGATCCATTTGTAAGAGATAGTGTGAACACTGATTCGTCAGATCTTTACTTAGATACTGTATTTTGTCGGATGATTCTCATGCTGACAATCATACAGTATTGTTGGCTTGATAGGTAACCTGACAGTTATATCTAGCTAGTATAGATTCCGGCGCTTAGTTTTGGATGAAACTGGTTTCCTGTGGCAGTTGCGATGTAACATTCAGTCTCGTCGAGGTTCTCTCTTGATTACTTTTAATACCCAATAAACTCTTAACGTTTAAGCTCGTGTGGTTTGAGATGTCGTGGGGGCCCTTTTCATATTATTTGCATCTGTGATTGTGCATTGTAGACTCTCCATTACAACAGTCGAATCCCGTTATAACGAACTTCAAGGGACCAAAGGTTTTGTTCGCTTTATCAAGTGGTTCGCTATATCCAAACCGTTAAGAAAAATGCTAGAGTTCACAAAATGTATAACTCATTACTTGCAATGTGTATTCAATAATGATGCATTAAAACTGGTAAAATCTATTTAAAATGATCATTAATGAATTATATCGACTAAAGTTGACTATATTAAACTGACACAATACTAATTAAATTACGTACAATAGGAAAACGGTGGGACCAAAATTTTCGTTCGTTATATCCGTGAGTTCGTTATATACCGGATTCGCTATAACGGGGTTCGACTGTACTGACAACGTGACGCCGAGTATTTGATTGGGCTGGGTATGAATCACATTTTAATGAAGAATATCAATAATTTAAAGTAAACTGGTCAATAGCATACTGAAGTTTTCATGACATATCATGGCAGGAATTCAAGTCTTGGCGGTGTCAATTAATCGTCCATATACTGGAAATTTAAAGTACGGTTTTTCCTGTTTTTGAATTTCTAAACAACCGTACCATCTCTTGATCTGAAAGTTTTTCCAAACCAAAAACTTGACGATGTGATTTGAAAATATCTGGAATCTTTTGAGTTCCCATCGTAGAAGCTACGTGATACTGAGCGAGAATAAAAAGTATAAGTTATTATATTATTTGAGCCGCTATGGAGAACCCTGTAACCAAATGGGATCATGGATTACTGCAGAAAGTTAAAGATGTTTGAGTTTATTACACGTCCTCACAAAGGGGAATTTGGAAAAGACAAACTTTACAGACAATTGAATACTACTAAAGAATTATTTAAACTTTTTCCCTTTCATAAAATGAGTTCATTTAATCAGCTACGGTAAATATATGAATAATGGATCCAAACCTTTTTATCACTCATTCTGGATGTATATACTTTTATAATTTATACATAATATGTCAGTTAACTGACGAACTTTCCCTGTATTTGTGGCAGTGCTTAAAATGTTTAATAAATAAATATTCATTTAAGAATACAAATGAAAGATATGTTGAATGAGCGAGAAATAAATCACTGAGATATACTTTTGATTAAAATTTTTACTTTATGCTTTAGAATTTACGAATAGTTTGTAACAGTATGTTATGAAAACTCTTAATTCGGAATAAATTGAAGGCTTGCTTCTCGTAAAAAAGTCAGTTATGATCATTAATTTCTGAAACAATGG
Organism: Dolomedes plantarius; assembly: GCA_907164885.2. Taxonomy (NCBI): domain Eukaryota; kingdom Metazoa; phylum Arthropoda; class Arachnida; order Araneae; family Dolomedidae; genus Dolomedes; species Dolomedes plantarius. The sequence continues at coordinate 113,348,735 of OU015497.1, read as the reverse complement.
TCTTATCAAAGCATACACAGAATAATGAAATCAGTTATTCAATAAACACTGGAAAGTTTATGAAGTACTCTTATCATAAAGTTAAATACTGCATAAAACATAAGTTTGCTGGCAATGTAGACTTTCCTTGTACCCATGGAGAGACTGCAGGAGAGAAAGTCCGCATTTAAACCACTTAACTTTTATTGTAATTTCGTAAGAGAGATGCCCATCCCTTTTCCTGCTGACCTTATTCCATTTCAAAATTTCTATTTATCACACAATTAACTGTTTCTAATATCACCCAACTATGCAGAAGATTTCCTAGCATCACTCTTATTTTTCAGGTTAGTGACTTAGGAAACGTCTTCACACAACCGCACCTTTTGGCATAATCTTCTCCAATGGAGGTCAAGAGGCTCCCCTGCCAACAGGGACTCATTCTAACTGCATTCAAAGACATTGTTTTACGACTGTCTTTGAGTGAAATTAGACTGACTTAAGCAAATAATGGATGGTGTTTTGAATTTGCTCCATATATTTGAAAGTATTTTCATTGGTAATTTGACCAACGCGTTGATCACTGCCAAATTTTTGTTAGAACGAGAAATTGAGTACCTGAAATAAGTTCAGGTTTTTTTTACAGACAACTTTAAGAAAATAGAGGGGTGTATGCGAAAAGTGTATAAACTGTTTAAATTTTCATTGTTATATAAACTTAAATGGGTTCGGCTAGATAGTTTAAGAATCTGTGCGCGTATTTATTATCAGTTTGCAACTGATATAAAAGAAAATGAAATTTGAGTAGCTATCAACTTAACTTCAACTCGAGTGTTTATACTCATTACAAAATAGGTTATGCAAATCTCTTCCAGTATGAGTTATGGTGGAATTTACATCGAAATGATTTACAACTTATATATTGTACCAAATCCGTGGTACGGAAAGATAATTTTACAAGTGAATTTAAAAAAGAAAGAAATAAATATGCCAGTAACCGCAAATGAAAAATAGAGATTTTAGCAACAGTTCTTTTTATTTCTTGCAGCAGTAGGCAGAATTAATATTACAAATCTTCGCTGGAAGTCACCAAATTCCAGCACCTATAATTTTGCTTAACAGTCAGGAAATTAAATACAAATATTATTAAAACACATATAACAGTTATCAAATAATAACATACGACCTTTAAATCCTTTTATAACAAGGTCTCCCGTCAGTCTCGACGATAAAACCCCCCGAAGATAAATCTGTCACCTAGCGCTACAAGAACAACGCTTCAACTGCAATTTTTATTCCATCATCTTAATCACCCGGGAAACAAAACCCGAGGTGCCACACCGCTCAACCAAACTATTTTCCAACAATATACCCTATAGCAGAACTTATTTCTTACTCCATGGTAGACGCGTGAACCACAGTTTTAAATCACGCGAACTCCAAAACATTGCACGCTGGCGATAACACGTCAAGTTGGCCCCTAACTCGTAACAATATATTAAACAGGATTAAAAATTAAAAATGTCAGAAATACGATTAGGGATATCAAATACTACTGACTGGAAAATTTTAAAAGTTGTTTAATGTACTAAAAACAAAAACCTTTAATAAAAGTAATAGCCTTTTACACTAAAATATTCCACTTTGAAAATATAAATATTGTACAAATGAATTTTCTTTCGGTAGAGCGGTCGAAAATTTCTTGATTATATAGAAAGCAAGATGGGGTTTTGAAAATTCTTCAACATTGAAATACTTTTGATCTTATAAAATTGAGATGACGACTTATTGGCGAGAGCTAGGAAAAAACTAAATTATTCACTAGACTAAATTCCATTACAGAATAAATGGTATTTATATTAAATATATTCATGCTTTCCAACCGTCTGAAAGCTAGTTGACTTTCTCGCTAGGCGATATTTTAACGTGGGTTTAGAGAAATATGGGTAAGACAAACTTACCTAAAAAGAATAAACTATTACGTGCTTTATTATAAATATTGATTTACTAAAATGGTAGTTTGATATCTAAAATTTCCATTTGTGGAAGTATGACCTTTAGATATTCTAAATCAAACATGTTTTGGGGATTTTCTTGAATATTTGAAAAAGTTATGTCCAATAACTATATTTCCTATCATTTAAAATCTATATTTATATATAAAGACAGAGTGATTTTGTACGTGGAGGGTAATCTTTAGAACCACTGTACCTGTTTGAAAAATTCTTTCACTGTTTGAAAGGTACATTATTCCAGATGGACATAGGCTATATATCATGTATATCTGATGAGTAGAAATAAAGTTAGGGGCTTAATCCTAACAATCTCCATTGTTTCCGCTACTGTCTTCTACCGCTTTTGTTCCGAAGATTTCAACGATCCTTAGCTTGGTGCTATCGCGGTGGGCTTCTGTTCTGACGCTAGCGGTTCGAACCTAGCCGTTCTCCGGCACGCCTTTTTCTTTTAAAAAATTTATTTTAATTATTAACTAACGTAAAATTAATTTAAGGTATTATTTAGGTTATTATTAAGGCAAAATAAGATTTACAATTTATTGGCTATCAACTGGAAATTTATTGGTATAATATTTTGTTCAACCCGGACAAAGTCGGGACGGGCCGCTAGTACTTTAATACACTGAAGAATTAAGACATTTAAAAAAATTTCAACTTCATATTATTATAGCCTAGAAGTGGCGAGGAAATCCAAGAGTTTTAAAACTATATTTGAGAACTGTTGGAAAAATCCCTGCATCTCGCTGTAGTTGAACAGAATTAGAATTGGTATCAAGCATATTATTGGTATCCATTTTCTCAAAAATGCAGCATTTGAGAAAAATCAACTTAAAGAATACTATACAGCTTGAACTAGCATTACAATAAAATTGATAAAACTGCCCTCAGGTGGACAAATTGTGAGATAGAGATGTGTCGCTTTTCGTGCACGGTGGGGCACTTCATACATATTTTTCAATGACATAACATCAAAATTGCCATTTTTTGACTTGTCACTTTTCTTGCCGGGGTGCGATATAGTATATAATGTATAACATCATTTTAGCGTTATCTGATTTCACAATTTATGATTCAATCCATAATATGTTAAAGATAAACTGTATTTCATATGGAAGCGCTACAACTGTAATAGAGAATAAGAAAAAAAAATTGACTCCGCCAAAAATTGTTTTCTCAATTAATAATGGTTGCCCATCAGTATTCCGGGCTAATCGAAGCAACCAGGCGATGGCCGAATGGTTAGGGCGCTGACATTCGGTTCGGATGCTGTGGGTTCGAGTCCCACTTTTGGCATGATTGTTTGTAGCCGTTCGGATTTCGCTTTAAACTGTAGGTACCGGTTTAATTAGCCCTCAAGTCGCAAAAGGTTGATCGTAGCGCTCCAAACCAAACCAAGCTAATCGAAGCACGGGCGCATACGGAAAACCAGAAGACACGGGTAATTCAAAAATGGCTCAACATACCGTAAAAATGCTCCAATCAGAAGTTTCAAATGAACACTATATATTATCAAATAGTTTTATTAAAATACTCAACAAACTTACCAAAATGTTAAATTTTTCTTTGAGAAAAATAACAATCCATGTTGCTTTATTTACAAGCCATGCTGATATTCCTTTGAATAAATTTTATTGTAAATTCTAATCTTATTTTTCTTGTGAAGCACGGATAATCCAAGAAACAGGAAAAATTGCAAATGTTCCCAATAAAATAATTTGACTGATAAAGCCGTAATTAATGTTATCAATGCTGTTAGAGTTTTAATATGTAGCGGCGCCATCTGGCTTGAAAGAACAAAAAAATGTCCAGTGTACTGCGTGACTCCCAGCAGTGATGTATATGTGTAATTCAGTGTGAGAGCACAAAGATGTGTTTAATTCCTGAGATGTTTATAATTGAGTGTCTTGAAGGAGACGAAAATAAAGTAATTGGCACTCAAAATTGAATCTGTTGAAATTCGTTACAGTCCAAATGGAGGAGTAAAAACTGAACTGAGTTATCGTGGTGAACAAATGCTGCATTTTTGTTGTTGTTGTTGGTGTTCATGCTCATGGCAATCTTTAGTTGTTAAAAGGAATGTTCTTGTGCAGCTTTTGAAGCAATTCTATTTTTATTTATCAACTAGTTCTCCTGTGTTGTATGATTCAGTGCTTTGTGGATGCCCAGAATAAAAAAAAAGATTTATAACAAACAGAAAACGGGCGCCATCTTGACCCATTTTTTTACGAGGTTTTTTTTTCTCATCCCAAATCACTCTTTTAAAAAGGAGTACCAGCTTTATGCTTTTCTTTGCTTGCTTTTCTTTACTTACTCACTGAAAAGAAAACAGTCGGTGAAAATATTCGTGTTATCACGATTTCAAGCTTGTTCGCATCACGATGCAGCTGGAATTAAGCTCCCTAACAGGTGATGCCGGTCATGACGTAAAGGGTTCCTAAGTGAAAGTCAAGGAGATACATGAAGCAAAAGGTGTAAACGAAAATATATTTTGAGACGGGTATTCTTCTTAAATGGCTCAAAAAACTACCAATTACGGCGAGGAAATATAAGGCTGTTTCTTAAATTTGACGTTAAAGCTTTATCTCGGAGATCAAATAACTCAATTTATTATTTTCTCTTTAAGTGGGAGTTTGAATTACTGGAAACATCATCATATATATTAAATAACAAAAGAACCTCGCAGAGATCCCACTGAGAAAGAAAAAAGTATAATATAAGTCCGAATTTTGCACAAATTGCTGATGGTTATCTCTTGTAAATGTAGTACAGACAATCACTTTGATGACCGGATTCCCTGTAAAAGAGGATCTGATAACTGAAAGCTTTTTAAGTTTGGCTCCGTTATGAAGAAATGAAACGTGTATTTTTAACAGTATGTAAGCCGGAAGATTATGGCGAGTTTCTTTAACCTTAGTGTGGTAATGCATTGTGAAACTGATTCCCCCCTGAGGTTGAAGATCAGTTATTTATTTTTCCGATACGAAGTCATGATATTCCATTCAAATTTTCAATTTTATGGGAGAAAAATATTTCTTCTAATATTTAACAAATGGAGCATATCAGACTTTTTGTTTTTTGTGAATACGGAGGCACTTAGTCAGATATATTCGCCCAGGACCACGAAAATTGTTGGCTACATTTTGTCTGGGAGCACCATACAGGTCAGCTATTATGGTTGAGCCTCTAATGTTTATATGCTGGTGTTACATGCCACTTATGCTTACTGTCCGACCACAGTACGAAGAACCACGGTTGGCATAGTGCCAAGACGATTCTATTCGCGCTGTAGGTAAGGCTGCTGAGGAAGGAGGGGGGGGGTCTCGTATTCTCTCGACATTCTTTAGAATCGGTTACTAACAGCGCTAGCTTGCTTTTTCCTCGTCTGTTAGTTTGATTATTATATTAAAATTAATGGATCCTTTACCCAACACAACTACTCGGAATAAGCCGTTCCGTAGTGATTGTAAACGTATAATACACAATGTAATTAAATTGTGTGATAAAGAAGCACTAGAAGGAAATGTTATTGTTCCACTTTCGCAATCCCTAAAGAGAGCTAGTGAAAATGACCGGGATATCAATGTCCAGTGTAAAAAGAATACGCACAGAAGCAAAGGGTGAAGAAACTCCAAAATTTGAATCTCCGAGGAAACGTCAGAAAAAAAGAACCACCGAAAACGTAGCTTTAGATAAATTTAATTCTGATGTAATTCGAAGAACAATTCATGAATTTTATGCTGTCCATAAAATAGTACCAACAATTCGAAAACTAATTCCAGTCTTAAGAGAAAAAATCAATTTTACTCATCAAAGAGAAACTTTGAGAAAAATTCAAAAGATTGAAAATTTTGAGTTGTATATCCTAATTATTTCTGCAAATTGTAAAACTGCGAATCAAATATATTATTTTTATTGTATTATATATATTTATGTTATTACAATATATCACTTAAAAATGGAAATTTTCAAACCTTCATTTTAATGTTTTTCGGTTTTTATTTATACATTCAATGAAAAGAAAAATTCTGAAAAACAAAGTTGGTTGAAAACACTATTTCGCAGTTCTTAAACAACACACACCTGAAAATATCCACTCCTATAACACTTCTATTTTTAAAATAGATTTGCTTCTTTCTTTTTATTATTTTGAAATTATTATTCACATATTCGATCAAAAATAAAGTTTTAAAAAATAACTTTAAAATTGCGGACAAAAAGCAGTCTGAAATACATTCCGTAATTCATAAACAAACACATCCGAAAATATGACGTTTTTCCCTATTTTCTAAGTAGACTAGCTTTTCTCCCGCATGCGTAACAGCTTCCAGGGACCTTGCTTCCGTGGTCGGACAGTAACTGCAACATTGTTATTGTCTAATATCACTATATACTTATGGAAGTTCATGGTTGTAAATCTTGTGAGATACTAGTGAGAGATATACTCTTACTAATAAACTCAGCCCCTCTTCTACCCTAAACTATCTCTTATTGCTTTATTGATACAAGAACGACAGATGAATATGATAAGCCTTTCACTCCCAATGTTAACACCAATAATTTTCACCAGCTTGATAGCTCTAGAGTTAAAACAACTTGGCGATTAGAATTTATACTCTTTTATAACAGGGTTAATTTAAGGTGTAAAGCAAAGATTAAATATTTAGTTTTAAATATTAAAGTGATTGTGATAAAGAAACTTAACAGAAACATGACAAAAATTAACTGGCGTAAATTTTCTCATTAGGTGAAATGTACCGTACTGTCCGCGGCCAAGCAGTCACGGGCCCATTGAATATTGAATTGGGAAATTCAAACAAAAATATCCGTTTTGTGAAGTCGCGTACATTTGATTTTTTTATGTAGATTTAATTAAATAAACGTACCACGAAATACTTTCTTCACATTGAAACAGAACTTAACAGCACTGAAATGTAGCATTTTCACACCAGTATATTAATATAGTAAGACAATCTGTTTAAGCCCTAATTAATTTTTCAGAGGTTAATGCACATTCGGAAATACCATTATGACAGACAGAAACGATGATGTTTGTTTGCCTCATTCACAAACACTTTTACCATTTGCAAAGCAACCCTGATAAATATTCCTCACTCGAGGAAAAACAAATCAAAATGTGACTGAGGGGAAAGATACTTTACAAGGAGTAAGATCTAAATAGACAGCCATTTTATTTGACTGGCAAGAAAATTTTTGGAAACCTAATGCAGGTACCTCCTTAATAATCATGGCATGTGTGTTATCGAATCCATGCCCCTAGTTGCCGTAATATGGTGTATCGCCTTTAAGCCATCTAACTCATAAAAAAAATCATATTTTTGAAGCTCGATTTCAAAAAGTTTCTGCAGTAGAGAGGAATATTTAAGAGAAGTTGGCAGATTTTTTAACACACTAGATGTCAAGCAATAATAGAAATATTTTAGCTCACATAGAAACATCCTTCACATTGAACATTTAGGAAACGGCTTGCAGTGACAAATTACCTCATCTAGCCTATGTTTTATTAGAACAAGAGATATCTTATTGTCTGGGTACTTAGCATGGGTCCTCTTTGCTATAGGTTCGTGTGGACAAACTTGTCTGTGGCGCCTCCAAAACTGACCAATCTGTTTGCGATTGGATCTTGAAAATTCATTATACCAAATAATTCGAGCCAGCTAATCAAAATTCCGGTTTGGAAATTTCGGTGAGATCGGTAGTTATAGTTGTTAGTAAGGATATGGTGATCATATTATAGATCATATACAAGTTATGAAGCGAGCATATCAAAATTGCGGTAAAAAACCATATTTCGTTCTCCAATTTCGAAATTATAACGAATCTATACTTTTTGTTTAACTATAGCGTTTAAATCACGCAAAGGTAGCATAATAGTGACTATATTTTATTCTGTAGATATGGATATTTAGGTCTGAGAATAACAAAGAAATCTATTTCACTCGCTTGTCAAGGAATGTGAAAAGGAAATTAGCAGGTAAGTTTATAATTTAACTAAATTCTAAATATGTAATCCGCGTCTAATTTATATTTTTGTAAATCTGTTCCTACCCGTCTTTCTCTCTCCCTTATATATAAATTTATCTCGTATTGAAATTACGGTTTAAGATCATAATTTATTAACAGTAAACATAAAACACAGGTAGGATAAAGGTACAATCAATGAGCATTTTTAATTTTGATCATCTAAAATTTGATTATTCGGAAAAAGTCCTGGACTTTCATAATGTAACTCCATATGCATGTAAGGTTTTTTTTTCATTTTGATATTTCATGTACAAAGATTAAAACTTTGAGTAGTAAGCAAAGATGTATTTACAAACTACACTTCAGTTTTCAGAATGATTTATTATTTTGTTCGCTAGTATGTTCAAAGCATTGCAATCCTGATTTAAAAAAAAGTGCGTGAACTTAATTTTGTGCGTATTTTACTTGCTGTATGTATGCTTTTGCTGATTTATTCGTATATTGTGATGACACCAAGTTGCAGGAATATGATAGATATCTAGTTGAAACAAATCTATGTACAACGTCTCTAAAATATCAGCAAAACACTTTATTATATAACTAAAGCTCTGTTAGTCACTGCTGGCCACCCAAATTGCAACACCAAGAAAGACAAGAGATATCACAACAAAATTTATTTTGTAGATAACATGTTGACCAAGTATCAAATGACTAAATTTATAGACTTATGTGAAGTGTGGTTCCTGCCAAAATCAGTAGCCAGAGTAGCCGCCATTGTTGGAGATCACCGCTGCCACACGCCTTGGCATTCATTCAAAGAGACTTTGGATGAGTTCTTGGGTTACAGCAGACCAAGCAGCTTCCACACGTTGCCAAAGTTGATCTGCTGTGGCAGCTGGGGATGGAATCTGGGTCAATCGTAGAGCAACCATGGACCACGTGTTTTCTATCGGCGAAAGATCCGGAGAGCGAGGCGGCCAGGAAAGCAATTCAATCTGGCGATTGACGAAGAACCGTTGGAAAATGCGTGCCACGTGTGGTCGCGCATTATCCTGTTGAAATATGGCTGTGGGCAAGCCCTGAAGGTAAGGAAGGACAACTGGCTCCAACACCTCGGAGATGTAGCGCTGGCTGTTTAAAGTACCGGAAATGCGTACTAGAGGTGTGCGAGAGTGATATCCAATACCGCCCCATACCATAATACCCGCTACAGGACCAGTGTGTAAGTGCATAACGCAGTTGTTCAGTATCCGCTCTTCACGGTGTCTCCAGACTCGAATGCGACCATCGTGGTGTTGCAGACAGAAGCGTGAGTCGTCAGTAAAGACAATTTCATTCCATTCTGCCGTCCACATCCTTCTGTCATCGCACCATTGGCGGCGGAGACGTCTGTGGTTCTGCGTCAAGGGTAGACAAAGCAATGGATGTCTTGCGGACAGACCACTCTGCTGTAAACGGCGTCGAATGGTACGCGCAGACACTGGATGATGCGTTACAGACTGCATGTGCTGTGCTATGGTTCGTGATGTGAATGAGCGATCCGTAACTGCCATGCGCACAATTTGCCTGTCATCACGTGAAGTGGTGCGCTGAGGTGGATGCGATCGAACACGCCGGTCCGTCGCACCCTCCTGCATCCAACGATCACATATGCGCATTACAGTTGCTTGGTTTCGTCCAACACGACTACCGATTTCCCTGAAAGATAATCCACAATCTCGGTAGGCCACTATCCTTCCTCTGCCGAACACGAATACTTGATCAAAAGATGATCGCTGTTTTCGACGAGGCATAATTGATCGTTTTTTTTGAAAAAACCACAAGAAAAACACAATTGCCGAACTTGAAATCGTCGAAATCTCCAAGCCTTAAATAGCGCTTTGAAGTGGCGCCACAGGCGCGCGTGATGTGCGTCTGCGCTGAAATTCTAATCATTTGCATATCTCACCTCCGCTAATGCATGTTGTAAATTTCATGTTATTTCCATGTTTCCTTCAGGGTGTTGCATTTACAGTGGCCAGCAGGGTATATGTATCTGGATATTTCAATGCGCAGAGTATATGTTATAAATTCAGATGATAGTTGCATTTAACAAAGTATAGTCTTAAATGATAATGTTGGGTAGTCTATCAAAATTTAATAGTGTTGCAGTTAAGAACATAAGATGGTAATCATGAACCACCCATTGCATAAGCTGAAATAAAAGACACTGCTGATGTTCCTACAGTTAGGTGAAAGAGTGTCAAAGGATAACATGGCATGACTCCAATAGCAGTGTGACAAGTCATTGATTTCGGCCAGCTTTGCAAGTAAGCTGACCAACAAATGTATCGGTTCAAAGTGGACCACAATTACCTTGGGCCCTTGAGGCTCGATGGCCTACGCTGAACCTGTTAGAAGACATTGATGTCAAATTCTTTCCTAGTTATTTTATGTCAAATGGGACATAAAATATTTTCTTCCAAAATTTCTATAGTTTAGGAGTCTCTTGAGACAACTAATTTCGAAGAGTGTAAAATAAGTAAAAATAAGAAATTGTTGTCTTCTTGTTATTGTTGCCATAACATTTCTCTAACTGTAAGCGTTTCTTATCTTAAAGCTCCTTTAATAACGTATGATATTAAAATTTACAAGCAAATGAATCTACACTATGTTTATTAAAGCAAATCGCAATATTAATGTCATAAAGATTTGAAATCAACGTCTGGTTTCTGTTATTTGAATGAAAACAAAAATTTTAAATTAAATTTGTTGAAAATTGGAGAAAGTATTATCACAGTGAGAGATGGTTTGCGTCCGAGATCTTAATATCTGCTTACTGGAGCTTAAGGCTTCTCTTCGATTTACAATAACCTCGGCCAATAAGAAAAGCAGTAAATAATACAAATTCCTCTGTATATCTAGAGTAATAACGATTACTCCAATTACGCTAATAGATAACTATACTTTCAACGTTTGCCTTTATAACCATAAATTTATTTTGCAATTATATATATTTCCGTTGCATAATCTGCATCTGTTTGAAGTTGAATTAAAATTGAATACTGTAGCTGTTCTTCAAAGTTTCTCGTTTCAATAAAATTTTATTTTAGCTTCTAATTTTTATATACTCCGGATTCGTTCAATATTTGTCTGAAATCACTCGTATGTTGTGACACTGAATTATATTATATACTTAACGGTTTCACTTCTATTTTTATGTTAAAAGCATTTGAAAGATCCATTCGAGCAGTATAAGTGATTAAGTTATTAAATTTATTTTTCTTTTAATTTATTTTTCTATGCTCAACTAATTATTGCAAGCTTCAAATGTTGTGACCTGACGTCATTTCTTAAGACTTTGCAAAATGAGATTCCCTAAAATTTTAAATTTCAAAACGATTCAAGCACTTTAATACCAAATTTTTGACAAAAAATTTAATTGATATTTCAAAGTTTTATAAAAATTTGTTTTAAAGTATATTAAAATTGTAAATAACGTTATCACGAAATTGTAAATGCTAGATTATATTTCATGAATTGAAAACCTGATTTTACTGATTTTCTGTTCCTTAAAAAACATGTCCTTCTTTTGTTAAGTGAACTAAAGAAATCAGAGATTCTAAGAAATCTAAGAATTTCTTTCTTCTCTCTGAAACAAAGCAATTCATCACTCTGGGACATGTGGGGTTCTCAAACAATAGCAACATGCGAAAATACGAATTGTTTTTTCAAAATATCTACAGTTCCACGCCATAATCGTCTACGAGGTCACAAAATCTCGCTATGGCCATGAAAATATGCAGAAAAGCTTATTTAAGATAAGCATCTTGGTGTGTTTTATTCGAGAACTGGCTTGTAATAAATCAGATAGGATATGAGCTGTAATAATAAAAACTATAATTAACTTGCAATTTGTTTCCTGGCATTTCATCGTGATCATTTTGTTATCTCGTGGGATGGTTACCTTTCCATAAACATCATGTTCCCCAGTAATTTATTAACACAAATTAGAGTTCATTTATGCAAAATGAATTTTTTCTTGACAATTATAACGCATCGAGTATGACGTATGTCGAATAAAATTTCATAATGACAACAAAATGCTTGTGGGCGTCACACACACACACACACACACACACACACATACACATACACATACACACACACACACATACACACACACATATATATATAGTAAAACTTCTCTAGGAAAGCCAGATATGGTTCCGAAAAAAGGAAGCCGTTTTGAGCGATGGCCGTTGAATAGAGCCGTTGAATTGTGGCAGGCTACAAGACGCTTCATGATTTATTTTACCCCATACAACACAGTTTTCGGGAAGTTTAATGATTATCTTCTGATAATTAGACGTTTTTTGCAGGTTTAGTTCTGCACTAATTAGATTTGATTTTTCTAATCATTTGAGTATCTGACGCGCAACTTGCACGTTCAGTTATTCAAAGAATAAATACAATTAAAGTTGCAAGCATAATTAAATGTTATAAGTTGAAATGTACAACAGTACTGTATACATGCTTACAATTTTTTTCTCTAATGATGTTCCTTGCAAACTCTGGTTTAGTTCTGTATTAATTAGATTTGATTTTTCTAATCACTTGAGTACTTGACGAGCAACTTGCGCGTTCGATTACTCAAAGAAAAATTACAATTAAAGTTGTAAGCATAATTAACTGTTATAAGTTGAAATGTACAACAGTAGTGCTTACAATATTTTTCTCTCTAATGATGTGTCTTTGCAAACTCTGGATCAATGGAATCTCCTGAGGTTTCCATCTTTTTATTACACTATTCTTTTTTCCCTTACAATTCTAGACAGGTGATGACCGAACGGCTAGGGTATTGTCCTTCGGTGAAAATTCTGTGGGTTCGAGTCCCACTGTTGGCATGGATGTTTGTAGCCATTCGAAATCGGCTCTAAACTGTAATTCTCGGTCAAATTAGCCCTCGTGTAGCAAAAAGTTGACCATAGCGCTCCAAACCAAAGCAAACCTTACAATTCTTGTGTTTGAGATGCTCAGCTATCTTGTAACCTATTTAAATATGACTCTCTGCTAATTAATGTCTTATTAGAAGTTAGTTATCGATGCATTCACTCCATGGGTCGTTGTATATAAGTGTTAAATGCAGATCTTTAAGGATACATAGCTAATTTTATATTTCTGGGCCCTTAGATTAATCATAAAAAGTATTCCTAATATTTCTCTCAGTACTGTGCATACTAACATCTTTCGGACTATATTTGTTATTAGAAACAAAATAGCATTATGTACTACACTGACTAAAAATTAGAAGGGAATAACTCTGAAACAGTTTCTTTTATAAAGAATAATGTTGCTAATGTTTTTGAAACTTAATCTTTAATTGGCCGTAACCATAATGAGATGCTTTTAGATTTGAACTGCTAGGATGTTACCGTTTTCATAATATTCCGGTAATTATTAATGGTAAAGTCTAGAAGAAAATTTGGTTCTAATCCATTGTCAATATACATATAGTCTGAATATAATGATGACATAAACTGAAACTTGACTGCCAAATTCTCAAAGTGGCGCTTTAATTTTCCTTTACAGATCGTCAATCCATGTGAATTTTTTAAAAAGCGTTTTTCTAATTTATATATTAGAAAATGTACATTTATTTTTATTTTTAAATCTTAAAGTATTTCTTTGATGCAGTGTGAAGCATTTTAAAAAATGTTCTTTAAAAATTTAGTTAAAAAAAGTTTAAATTTTTCTTCAGTAATGTCTTTTTTACAAATATACAGTGAATAATTGTCAAATTTATAAAAGTTTTTAAAACTACGTCCTCTTTGAAGATTTACTTTTAGATTTAAAATTATGCTTTTACTGATACGTCTTCAAAAAAACACTATACAAAATTTTTTGCTCCTAAAGATTAGCGAAGGCATGGAACTGTCGCGTTGCCTTATAATACATATGCATTTTCGGCAAGAAGCTGAAACTACGTTGCAATAAAAAACTTGAACAAAAAGTTTTAAGATAAACATCAAATGAAGAATTTTATTAAGGTAAATTAAGGTGCATATTTTTATATAATAAGTTACTCTTTATACAGTTGGGCTATATGTTTTTATCAGTCTTTCATGTTCCCATAAAATCTTTTTTGTCTCAGTTCGTTGATCTTTTCCCCAGAAGATATATATGAACTGAACATGCTGAAACTTTAATGAAGTAATTCGGCGTAATCTTAGAGAAATAAAGAAAAAAAAAAGATGGTATAAATTTTGTCCCACCTCCTTCCTAATATATCTAATTTGTGTGATGTACTCTGAGAAAATATATTGGTAACTTTTTAGCGAGAATAGCACAACTTAAAAGACCAATTAGCTGAAGCCTATTTTTAGATAAACGTTTGCGATAACAGACATATTTTCTGTGTACTACCTGCTGTGTTTATTCTACTTCCACCCATATTCCCGCTGTGTTAAGATCAACTTATTGGTCTCGTATATCTCTGAAATACCTTTCCGTGATCCGGGGCGATTTATTAATGTCCTGACTCGTTAAAGGTAAATGATTTAGATTATCATGTTATCGAGTCTAAAACAGACATTTGTAGTACAACAAACTAAACATGAATTTACGTTCTCATAATATAAGGTAATAATCTCATCTGAACTTTGACATCGATAAAGTTTTATTTTGGACCATATTAAAGATTACCACTGGATCTGAACTTGTATTTTTTATCCTTAGTCTTATTTGTAGAAAAGAGTTTAAATAATGATTTTTTTGAAAAGATGTCGAAATGTTCATGCGGTGAAATACATCTCAAGAAAGTCAATGAACTTTTTTTTTCTTTCGCAGAAGAGGGTTGATAAATCTAGGCCTTGATTATATCAGGACATCAGTTAACTTCCTACACCAACTAAGATGAAATATATGTCATAAAGTAGGAGAAAATACTGTGCTATATATTGTAAAAGAAATAGGATGCAATAGAAAAAAATATATATAACACAAAAATATAACAATAGAAATACATATTATTGTATTTTTTAATGTCATTATCTTCGCATAACACGGTTATCAGCCAAATTGCATTTGATCTTCTTTCATCCCACAGGTTGATTTACCTGACATAAATATTTCATTTATCATATGTTTAAATAAAAGGCAGCAATGCAAATTTATACAGAGGTACCTTTCAAATTTATTGTGGTTTTTGGTCTATAGATTAAACCTAAACAAGTGTGTGCTCACAGCATAAACCTGGGTAATTTTTACGGAAGAACAAGTCATTTATTAACAAAAAATTCAAATAATTTGAAAAAGAAGGTTCACAGCAGCATAAATACCGATATGCATCAATATATTCAGGGTGTACTCTGCATTTAAAGATCAATTGCAATTAGTATAATTAGATATTCTCGGAGTCTAAAACCGTGGAGGCGATGACTGTAGGAGATACGAGTTTGGGATTAGAGTAGGATAAAAGCTATGTAATTACCCTGACGTTTTCCTTATTTTTAATCATTAAAATGTATGAAGACTATTTCAGGTCCTGTTGCTTGAAATATATCACTGATGTCATTGGCTTTCAGGATGTGCAGTAATATGAAACATTTTGCTGTTAAAAATTACTATAAAATTTAATTACTATAAAATTACTATAATATTAATAAATAATTATTTTTTAATTCCAAAGCAGTGAGACCTGAGTTCTGATTTTGTATGGATAATATGTACTAAATTTAATATAATTTATATAAGATGAAAAAAGTATAGTAATCAAAGATTATGGTAGTTTACAGTAGCAATTAATACGCTGTAGACCAAATTATATTTGCATATATATAGCATGCAAATGGATTATTATAAGTTTTATTAATAGTATATTATAAGTTTAGTAATATTTATAACTTACACGGAAGAAACTTCATTGGGCAAACATTTTGGGCAAACATTTATATATTTTAGACATTTTTGGCAAAATAGTATTTTAAATAAGTAGTAATTTAGAAAATACATTTTTACTTTTCAAGCTTAACATTAAGGAAGAATTTTGTTATATTTTTTTTCTGTTGAAATGGTTATTTAAGAAAATCTACACGTCAAATCTGGTGGCAAAAAAGCAGAAATGCATAAAAAATGTTAGTTTTAATCACATCATATAAAAACCTTTTAATATTTGAATAAACAATAAAATTTTAATAAATTAAATTCAGGAAACTAAGGTAAGTTGGGGTAACTGGGCCCATGGGGTAACTGGGCAATCCCCTCCCAGATTTTTTCTTTTCCTCCAAACAACAGCCCTTCGGTCTCCAGCTTGGTTGAAGAATGTTTTATGTATTTGTCATCACAAAACATCTTTCTACAAGGGTGAATTCAATAATTTTTTATGAGTATTTTTATCTCTTAAAAATTGAATGCAAGAATTTTAGCTCAGTTAATATCAAAATAGCCATCTGTGTAGTGTTTTAACCTATCCTACATGTTAAAGGTCTGTGGAGGGGTATGACCCAGTTGCCCCATCAGATTTAGTGATATGGGGCAACTGGGCACTACCTTCAGGGGAACTGGGTCCAGGTATGGCCCAGTTACCCCCCACACTGATCCACTTATGCTTATATTAATTACTACTATCCTAACCTAAGTAACTGAACTAATTAAGTAATGCTAATAAGTTACTATAAAGTCAATAAAGACATAGGCCTTTATAGATAGAATGTTGTTGAAATTTATACTTTTAAAGCTTGCGAGAGTTCAAACATGTTTTCTTTTTTTCTTACAACTCATCGAAGATTTTCATCATATTTATATAGAAAAAAGACAGGAATAAAAGAGGTTGGAAGATTTGGCTTTACCAGAAAAAAATTAAAAAGTAGAAGAAAAACTCCTAAAAAGACAGAAAAAAGATGACATTGTGAAGAAAAAACTTAGAAAACTTGAAAGTAAAGAGAAAGAGAGAAACAACAAATTGAAGATGCAATGCGAGGAAAAAACCAGAAAAAGAAAAGAAATATTGGATTTAAACCACTGACTTCAGTAGATTTAGCAAACCCATCGCCTTCAACTTCTGGCCTCTGCAAGTTTAAAAAGGTGAAACCTGTAGTGAATTCAGATACTGGTGATGATGGCTCAACAGGTATGAACATTGCGGACTGTGAATCAGACAAAGTTGTGCCTGGCATCACTTTTACCAAAGGACTATGTTATTCTATCGTATAAGGGTACAAAATAACCTGGACAAGTTGTAGATTTAAATAGAGACCAAGTGAAAAAAAAAACACCTGAAAAGTGCTGGTTTAATTTACTAGCGATGGCCAGAAGAGGAAGACATTCTGTGGTATGAAGAAGATATTTTAAGATTGATTAGATCCCCAATCCCCATATACAAAGGTGGAATTTTCAGTGTTCCACAGTTAAAAGGTTGTTTATTTGAGTATGAGTAAGTTTAACTAGCATAAGTTAAGTAGTTAAGTCACTCATTTGTGTTCGTTTTCACTTAGGCCGTCCGCACAAGGAGCAACTCAAAAGAAACTGATAACCGACTCCAATCACAAACCAGTCCGTGATGAGTAGTAACCTATGTAATTGAATGGAGCCACGCACATGGCGCAACTGGTTACAAACCCGTCAGCAACGCGTTTGTAATCAGTCGCAGGCAACTCAACGTGTCGAGTCGCTAGCAACTTCAGTTGCCAGTTTCTCTTGCGTTGTGCGTGTTATTACACAATCTATGTTACAGCCGCTCTTTTGGAAAGCTGCCAAATGACGTACACGAGTCACGTGACTTCTGCCTAGCGATGAAATGAAATTCTAACGTTTTTTGCTGTATGGAATATGTGCGCCCATATATACAGTCCATTTTTAAACGATTGATCAAAGACAATCTATTGTGACAATTTTTTAAAATAAATTAATTTCTGATAATAATTTAACTAAAAATAATGCCCGGAATAATGATGTTCTTCCTTCCATGACAGGCCGCAAACTATTGATTTGAATCACTTTTGAGTTGGCCCGTGTGCGGAGCCGCATCACTAACGAGTTTGCAACCGATAAGCAATTTCAGTCGCTAACCAGTTGAGTTTCCTTTGAGTCGCTCCGCGTGCGGACGGCCTTAAGCTTACTACTGGTTAAGTTATTACAAAAAACATTTTTTTGCAAGTGACACATTAATTCACCTATTAACTCATTAACTAACTCAGGGCTTGTCAAACTCAAATTAATATTACATTTTTCAATAGAAAAGGCCATTACAGCTACTAACTAAGCTAGAAAGTATGTTTTACTTTTGAAAATGTGTTTATAATCAATTACATTGTGTTTTTTAATCACTTTGTGTGTTATATTTTTTCCGGTGTTCGCAACAATCTATCTTGCAACATTGGTAATTGTTTTGAAAATTATTTTTAAATGGGGGTACAATTTTTTTTCTATATGTACAAGCATTGGACCTATTTAGCCGGTCACAGATTCTGTTGTTTATTATGAGAAATAGACCTGGATGGTCCAGTTATCCCAATTATCAGGGGAATTGGGCCCACCTGTATTTAAAAATATATACAATATTTAAATATAATATATATATATAAATAATAAAAACCAATATCATAGCTTAAACATACTCTCTAAGACTTACTAAAGTACATGTAATACAAAGATTTTTGAAAATTATACATATTAGTATAATTTTAATGTATTAAAAATATAGTATTTAAAAAAGTTGAAAATCTATGGCCCAGTTACCCTAACTTACCTTACTGTCAATAAATAAATCATTCTTAATTTTATCATAACGTGAGCATTTAATATGTAGGATCAAGTGTTTATCTTTTAAACCTTTTTAGAAATATGAGAATAAAAAGAGAAGAAAGGTTTCATCTAAATTTTTTATTTAATTAGAAATTGTTGTAAACTTAATAAAAGAAAAACTTAAATAACCCTCTAAATTGACACGCATTTTTACGAAGAGAAGAAATTAAGTTAGCTAATTTGCTTTAATCAAATGAGAGTCAAGGAACACAGATGGAGATTGGAAATATTTTAAAAGACAACAAAATACAGACAGAAATTCTCACACTACTTAGCTTTGGTGCAAACAAATTTTACGAAACTAATTTTACAAAATTTATTGAAAGGCGTATGAACAAAGATTATATTGAAATAAGTATGACGAAACCTTATTTTATATTTATACATGAAGGAATAGGAACATATTTTGCTTTATGTTTATGATTTTGTGAAAAATTTTTTTTTTAATCCTCATTTAGAATGTGAGTATACTAAACAAATTTTGTAGGGTTATTTTAATGAGGAATCTGAAGTAACGCCAGTAGAATATTTCTAGAGCTTCGGTGTAAAATTCTGCTTGACATTCAAACATTTAAAAATATTTATAGTAAAAACGGCAGTCTGCGGCTATTTCTTCCAAAAGAAATTTATTTTAATTTTAAAAGAAATACATTTTAGTTCGAATCTTTATTTCAAATTAATGAGATAAAGTGTTATATATCAGGTGTTTTCAAAGTAACGGAAGAATATGGAGTTCTTTACTATAACTGGGTGCAAGAGGCTGGATGAAACCGAGAAATTTCATGGATTTAGAACAGAGAAGTGTGAGAATATATTGTTATTCAAGGTTACAAAAAAAGGAATAAATTACCTCAGAATTTTCTAAGGAAGGACAATGTTCATTGAAAGGTTAGAACTGAAACATATTTAATATAATTTTTTGGAAAAAAACTTCAATTTTCGGTCCTGTTTGCTTAATCTATCAAGATCTGTAATAAGCAAAAGTAAATGAAATTTAAGCTATTTCATATAATATAGTTCATGTAATTTGGTGAAAAATTTTCCTATATGGTGAAAATAGTAATCTCTGAATATCGCAAAAAATATTCTCGCAGAGAAATATATATTGAAACTTTTTTGTGAAAACCATATAAAGTTTTTCTTACATTTATCATTATTATGCCTAATTATTTCTAATTTCTTCTTTACCTTTTATTGCATACATGATAACACATATTTATCCTAATGGAGGAAAATTTTATTTGTTATGGTATTTTTAATCAACTTTGAAGCGTTCAGTTTTGCCCGAACTAGCAATTTAAAATCTTTTTCTAAAGTAAATATTTACGTTTATTTTGAAATTTTTTTATTACTTTCGTATGTAGTTATTTTGACATATACTCGTGATTCAAATAAATCACTTTTTATAAAATTCTTGAATATGGTTCAAGCAGAAAAGATAAAATCAGTATCGAAGTAATCCATATTCCTGTTTCAATATCTGAGCCCTAAATATCAAGTTTTGACCCTCTCTCTTGATTTGATCCTTCTCACCCGTATTTTTCGAGTCATCCGTAGAATCATAAATTCTCAACAGTAATATCTAGACTTGCTGACTTTCGGGATTTTTGGAAATTTCATTTAATTTCTTTTCGCCTCAGTCGTTGAGTTAATGGGTTTTGATTCAGTCCTGTCATATCTCAGTAAGTTCCGCAGTATCGAAGTCTGATTCCATGAAGAGGAGATTGTTTTAACTACTGTTAATAAGACTGAAGTAAGGACTTAACATACCTGCAGATCTCTTTAAACCTTTCTAAAGAAAGTATTTTACTTTCTGATGAACAAACAATTTATTTAAAAGATTTAACTTATTACTCATAGAGAGTCCCGAATGAGATTTTAAAGATACTTTTGTGAACATATTCTTAGCATCTATAATCAGACATTTAGGTTTCTTTCACTTGGTTATTAAATCTATAAAATATATTTATCTCTGCATTATTTCTGTATAAAATTAATGGGTCTATTTTAAATATTTTTTCTGTCTTTCACTCAAAGATGTGTTAATCCTTTGAGGGGCACCATTTGCACAGTGCAAATGCCTAAATCTAGTCTTTTTTCGCCTGCATTCAATGTATTCCAGTTAAATGAGCAGAATAATTGGTAGCACTGCCATCTGTTATCATTTTAAAGAAGTAAAACATTTTGCAACCTTTAACTGGAAAAAATTTCAAGATTCTTTAGGTTAGAAAAAAAATTTGCACCTTGCAAACGGTGGAGGTTGTTGCCCCTTAAAGGGCTGACTATTAAATATTCAAACTTAGAAATACCTAAATTTATTTACTTCATATATACAGTTATTTGACTCCCCGTGAGTTGCAGTGACAGATATGAAGTTATAATCCGCACATTCACTATGAGGTGAAAAATACAACATGTTGTGTAAGCAAGCAAGAGAAAGGACAGTTATAAAATCATTAAATTTCTTTGCTACAGCTTGTAATATGTAGTTTTGGTAAGCACGATGCCATGGCAAACTTCAAAGCTGAAAAGCTTACCTCACAAGCTACGACTTCCTCTGCCAAGCGATAATTCACAGCTTCGTGTCCCAGCCAATAAATCTGCCCTGTGCCAAAACTTTCATTCTTCAGTCCCGAAAGGAACCTCGCATTTGCAGAACAAAGAATTTTCATAAGATTACAGAATATCACTGCGAGTAAGACAATGATATGTTCACATGTTTTTAAACACTTTTGTGCGTTATCAAATGTAATTTCGTTTAATGAATTTCTTCAGTTTCAAATAATCGAGAGGTTAGAAGTTTATGGCGTTAATACGTAATTTCATTAACTTCTAAATTTACATCTAATACCCCTATCTGACCATAAAAATTCGCACAATACAACACAACACAACACATAAGGTCGAACATTTGTTCTGTAAAGGACTGAGAAGGTGAAATCAAGATGGATTAGTTATCGAGCATGGAGTGCTTGCTCATTTCTCATTGGCCAAGGTAAATGTTTTCTTTTTCCTGGAGCAGTATTGCTTCTGAAGCAGTACTGTCGTGTTACGCGAATTTTTATGGCCTGATAGACTTTTTAGGTGATACATACAACTAAGAACTGATCATAATTATAATATTTATGTACTGGTATACTATATCAGATCAGACGAAACATTATATACCCATGGATAATTATTATATGATGTGAACAACCCATTTCAATTTCCAGTGGTTTTAATCAACATGACGGATCCAGTGAGGCTGTCTTATTCGGAATATAAAACCTGAGATATCACAGCAGAATAAGGTTGGTATGCTGACGTTTATTAGTGGATTAGTTTATTCATGTAAAAGTGCAATATCAGTGTAAAAATTGCAATTAATACTGATAATTTACTTTGCAATTATTACTTATTGTTCGTGGTGAAACATAAGAACATCCATCAAGAAAAAAAACTCTGAGAATTCTTAGAAGGTTCAATTTTAGGACAATTATGGGGCGAAAAATAATGCGGTCAGTGGAACGTTGTTTGCAAGGGGGTTTGAAAAACCGCTGGTTTCACTTGATCTTACACATGAGAAGATAATGAGACCCTCTGAAGTAGGCGTGAATGCTAGCTGTCAATCATTGTGAAGCTCTTGAAAGCTTCTCCGCCTCCTCGTTTAGGTGATCGATGTAATTACACAGAACAGGAAAAATCTGGATGAGTGTGGTCTTACACATGTTGATGCGTCCAGGAGGGGAGCGAATAGCGAAGCTCTCCCCTCTATCAGAGAATTAGACATTCAAGATCCCAAATTATGACATATTTCACTTTATTATGTCTTTGAAGAGTAAAATCCAATTATTAAATTTGTAATTAATCTTTCATCGAGGATTCAGGATATTAAATTCAGTTATAGCAGAGGTACATCTTAGGGATTTTCTGGGTTAGTATCAGGAATCCAGGGCGGGCAGATGAGTTTGGGAGTATTATTTTTTGAGGCCCGAGCAAAGGATGTTTTTGCCTGTTTCGGTATTAGTCTCACCCACTTAGTTTTAAAGTGATCTGTGAAAAATGTTTTAATGCTGTTTGTGTAAAAACAGGGGCTTGAATCGCCAGTTTCGTGACAAGGAAGTTAATTTGGCCTGTAGAAAGCTCATATAAAAGCACGCTTCACAAAAAAATCTCGAGTAAATATATATACTATATAATATATATATATGTATATATAATATATATATGTATGTATGTAATCTATATATGAAGGCCTTGTTTGAATAGTGGGCCAGCTACACTTTTGTTCATTTTGAGATACAGAGCCTTAAAGTCTAATGAGTGCTGAGAAATGACTGCTGAAGTCTGATTTGTAATGCCCTCTGTTGTCAGCAGAAATAAGGTGTACCAGTTTTAAAATAAGATAGAAATGACTTGTATGAACATGAAAGTGAGTCTAACTCCATTTTTTTTAAAGTGCGGGACCCACTATTCAAATAAGGCCTTCATATGAACAATTGATACATTCTTAATCTTATTATTCACTAGTTTGTATCGATAATTCAATAGAGAATATTTAAATTCAGCAATCTACTCTAGCGTTAAAATTATTAAAGTTTTATGAAATGCAGTACTGTTCCGTAGATGAATGTCAACTGCTAACTAAATGCTGAATTTACATTGCCTCAAACACCTTTACGCGTACTACATTTCATAGCTTTAACACTGTGTGTTTCCCGGTGTTGGTCTGGTGGTTTGGGCGCTGACCTCAGATGCTAGACTCTGCGGGCTTGAATTCCGCGATTGGTATGAGTATCTGTAGTCGGAGGGATTTAAACTATAGGTCTTGGTATTTTTAATCTTCGAGGGGGAGAAAACGCTGGCCTCGCTTGTAGCACTAAACAAATACAGCCCCTCTGGGTACGTCTTGGTCCACATTGATGAAATAATGCCCTTTAATCTGTGAA
This sequence comes from Dolomedes plantarius, assembly GCA_907164885.2. Taxonomy (NCBI): domain Eukaryota; kingdom Metazoa; phylum Arthropoda; class Arachnida; order Araneae; family Dolomedidae; genus Dolomedes; species Dolomedes plantarius. The sequence goes on along the minus strand of OU015497.1, from coordinate 113,325,046 downwards.
GCATATAGTATTGCAGTAAGGCGGGATTAGAGCTATATCACAGTTTCTCCTTTTCACAAATTTGGAGTCTCGTGTGAATAATTTAAAGCTGTTTTAATCATGTAAGTAAATCTACATCCACGTTATTTTGAAGCTATCTTTCAATAAAACCACAATATGGGATTATAATTATGACTTCATGAGCATCGTCAGAGGCTCTAGATTCTGTGTGAAGAATGATCCATCCGAATGATCTTCCTTTAGTTCAAAACGGAGGGTCCTGTCGTTATCTAGATGACAAAAATAAATCTCAAAGAACCAACTGATATAGACGCTTATATATGCTTTTACGGTTGGGGATATGTCTCTGCATCAAAGATATTTTACTTATTCCTTGCCAGAGAAATTTTCCTACCACAACCACTGTTTTGTTATCATTCTGTGGGGAATCAAAACTTGACAGATAGACTCCATTTATAATGCTTGTTGTATTCTGAATTATATAGGTATAAATGTATGATCCTCTCAAATCAGCTACTGCAGCCTGTATTTTAGTATTTTACTGTTCATAAAGTGATAAAACTAAGTTTCCAGCCTAAACTTATAGAATGACATGTTTCTCAGAGAGTCCAAGTTCTTATTGTCTTAATTATACAGAAAATCTATGTGAAGAATATTTTTATTAGATATAAAAAAACAAAGGGAAATTTTACTGATACAGCTATCGTATTTTGCTATGGGATTTTTTTATGGTAAAGCTCTAGTGTGAGATATTTTGATAAGTACCTGAACTGTTTCAGAATGAATAGAAGAATTGCAAACATATACATCTTCAACGTATCCATCAACGCTGGACCTAGGTTCACTCTTGTTATTAAACCTAGGTCGCTCTTGTTATGTTCCCAGGAAGGCATTGCCGATAAGTACATTGGAGGAGAAAAGATTTTAAATACGGAATTTTTACTGGTGAGTGATAAGGGCAGCCATCCAGTTCCCTACTTAACGAACCATCATCGTCTATCGCGAACTGTGGTATACAATTCAGAGTGCTTTAAGATTACAGAATGCATGGTAGATGCCCCCGTGCGAAGTTTGGTATGGAGTGCCACGACCAATTTTTGCTAAACGAGGGCTAATTAGACCGGAACCTACTACTTAAAGTCCATTCCGAACGACTGCAAATGTCCATGGCAACAGTGGAACTCACACCCACAGACTCTAGTACTGATGGCCAGAGCCTTAGTCATTCGGCCATGGTCTAGTAACCCCCCCCCCTCCCCCTCCATGCGAGGAGTTACAATTGTAATATATACAGCTTACCCAATAGTCTTGGATCTAGGTTTCGCCCTTATTATGGGCTCAACTTCCTCAGTCAGGACTGTCCTTTGTCAGTCACACTTGAAAATATACGGAAATTCTACACTTGAACTACTTTTCTCTCCAGCGTACTCATTCGCAGTGCCTTACTGAGGAGCCTCCATCAAGGGTGAAACCTAGAATCAAAACTGATGGGTACGTTAGAGGTGTATATATTTGCCTTTGTGGCATTAAAACGGTATCAAGTGTTCATCTGTAGTAAAAAAATCAGTATATTGGGGCTTATTTTAAGTGATAGCTTGTGTCATATGTAAGAAGTGAAGCGATTAAAAGAAATTGGTGTTTAAAGAATGAAAAGCCTAAGAATAAATATGATTATAACGAGAATTTGATAAATTTAATGTAGGCATATTAAATAATATAAGAGGACCCCAGAAAATATAGTTTTGTTAAGGGGAAAAACTACAAATGAATAGCTACAACTTAATCTAAAGAAGATTTTTCTTTCGCAAAGAGAATAGTTAATGATACAACATTTTTAAAAAATATCTTGAAGACTTGTGGCGCTTCAAATAACAAAACCTCTGAAATATGAGATCAAGCAATCAACCAGTAACATTCGACTGAGAGAGAAAGATAACTGATTCGTTCCTGTATCAGGCATCATTTACTAGAGGACAAACAAGTCATTAACAAATGCTTTTGACACATAAATAATGGTTAAACTTTTCCAATGATTCTTATTCAAACGGGATCTAAATGTATGCCAGTGATAATCATTAGAGGAAGATCTTTTAACGCTATTTTTTATCTTAACGCAATGTGATAAGTGTTTATTAGCTCCTGTTTAAAAAGCGATGAAATAAATCATTGGAGATCTAATTAACACGTTAAAAACTGCCTTTAATGTGATCAGAATAAAGAAAATTTTATAATTTATTAAACCCAATTCTGACATTTATTTAATGTATGAATATTTTGGTTTTTTTTTCTTCTAGCTTGTTTTATATTGGTAAATAATATTATGATGTTAGATGTGGTGTCATTAAAGTGGTGTATTTTTCAGTCAATTATTTAAGATCGATTTAAGAAGTCTTATTAGATAAGTAAGATTGATATTAATATTGAAATAGGAATTTTTTTTCAAGTATATGAGCTGAAAATTACAGATGACGCACGTAAATTTGAAACTTTAAAAAATCTAGTTTATAGATTACATAATATAAAATACTTTAATGCATATTACTGTGTTGTATATATTTTATGCAATTTTACCGATACATAAAACACGTATATTTATGAAATACGGAATTTATATTGCAATTGATACTGTTTGTGTTTGTATACTTCATTGACACTATAATTCTAAATGTACAACACAGGCTGTTGCCACGCACCTTACTGGTAAACTTTTAAAAAAGATTTTCCATGGTCAACAGTTTTTTCGTATAAATTTTGGGGGCAATTCAAGTTTTCTCTATTTTTACAAGGGTCCAGCAACCCTAAACCCCTGTGAAATGTTGAGGTCCAACTTACATGTCAGAAATAGGTAAATAAGTTGTTCGTATGTAGCTCTTAGTTTTAGTTCCTTTATCTTTTTTCTCAATAAACTCTCAACTAAGTCTTTTGAACCGGTGGTTTCGGGGTTTATTTCTGAGGATGTGGTTTTTCTGGGAGTGGTGATAGATAGATGAGGTAGGAAATTGAGCCTTAAATCGGACGACTGCTCTCTCATATGTTTGATATGTTTTACTTTCTTGTAACCGTTACACATTTCTTTTATTTCGTTAAAATTATGAACTCCCATATTAGGGTTTGTTCATTGCAAATTTATCATTTTCAGGCTACCTAAAGTGTTTACCATAGTTTCTGGAAGACGCTTCATTTTTTCTATTTAGGTTGGCTACAGTAACTGCAATTTGTCAGTCACCACTATATATTTAAAGTAATTATTGAAAATTTTCCTCCATCAGCGGAGTTGTCACCATGTCATATTGCCCATTCCACAGTAAGTACAATATCTTTATCAATGACATCTGGGTAGAATGGATATGCTTACATTTTTGTTACTTCATTTAAAGGCATTCGTAGATGCTTAGAGAGTCATTTCTGATCATAAAGAGCTTAATAAAAATTGTTTTAATATTAGAATGAATTAGATTAAACAAATTATTCTCCGATTTTGCTTTTGTTTTAACGAAAACTATAATTACAGTCAGTCAAATATTGTATCTAAGCAGTTTTGCAGAGCAGGAAATTTTATTTTCATACGGAAAGGATTTAAAAATATTAATTTTTCATAATTTTGTAGTCGATTAAAACTGGATCCTACATTTAAAAAAGAAACAAACATACAATATTAAGCTTTCCAAATGCATTTATAATGTATCTTGAAACATATTTTCTTTGTTTGTTTTAAAAATTCTAGCGTTATTTAAATTTTATTTTAAAGTTTGACCAGGCAGGTTCCTCCAATAGCGTTTTATTTTTGTTATTTTGAGTTTATCAATCAACGAAACATAGATGCTGAATATTTTAGAGACGTCGGTATTCCACACATTGAATTATTCTATAATTTAATTGATGACGAGATTAATTTACTTCATGAAAACTGGTCACAACAGAAAAAATGAATTAATTTCTCAAAGCATAGCATACAATACAGAAGCTAAGATGTCAAAATATACACAGGTGCCGCTAGCAAAGGGCATTAAATGCATTTATTGGCAGTTTTACGAGGGCGTTGCTGATACATGTTTCGCTGCTACATCCTCACAATTATGGTTATCAGCAAATTTATATGTGCTTTGAAGTTACTGATCTTGAGTTATGCAGTTACTAATGTATATTTGTATGTTTTTTATATAGTTCGGATGAGGAAGCTATAGCTTAAAAATGAAGACACTAGACTACGTGTATAACTCCGAAATTATCTAAAATTGAAAAAAAATCATAAAGTCATGTATGTGTTGATTTCAGTATATATATACACTATCTACCAATAAGTATTTGAACACCCATGCAAATGACGATATCTGCCGTCCTGATGTACGTCACGCCCTCCGCCGTTAAATATCGTGTAGGAAATAACATTCGCATAAGTCACATGCAAGATGCCACGAAGTGCAGAGTTATCTGATTTTGAGAAAGGTGTAATCGTCGGGTATCACAGAAACGGCCGATCCTTAAGGGACATATCTAGAGAGCTGAATTACCCAAAATCGACAGTGGCCTATGTGATTCAGAAGCGGAAGGTGAGCGGTGATTGGCGGAATGTGCCCCGAGTCGGTAGACCCACGAAATGGGAGATACAGACCGACGGGTGCTGTCTAGAAAAATTCGGAAGAACCGCACCCAGCCGATTGTCCACATACTCCAGGAGTTTCAACAGGCATCCGGGAGTGTTGTTTCGATGAATACCATCCTTAAGGAAGTACATCTGCTTGGTTTTCATGGTCGTGCTGGTGTCCATAAGCCTTTGATCACAAAGTCCAACCGCTCTGTTCGGTTAATGTGGTGCAAATGACATCGAAAGTGGACCGTAGATCAGTGGAAACGTGTTCTCTGGAGTGACGAATCAAGGTTCACCCTCTACCGTTCGGATGGCTGGGTCTGGTGTTTGCCTGGAGAAAGCCACCTGCCAGAATGCATTGTGTCCACAGTAAAGATCGGCGGAGGTGGAATTATGGTCTGGGGGTGATTCTACTGGGATGGACTGGGACCCTTGGTCACAATTCATGGTAAGCTCAACGCCGACGCCTACTGCGTTATTTTGGATGACAGTGTACTTCCTACGTTGTGGCAGTTTTACGGGTTGGTCCCATATTACCTCCAGGAAGATATCGCCAGCTGTCATGTTGCGAGGTCTACAATATGGATTGGTATGGTGACAATGAGGTTAACCGAATGGACTGGACTGCCCAGAGTCCAGATCTGAACCCTATCGAGAACCTCTGGGACGAATTGGATCTCCGAATTAAGGGGTGTAACAACGGTCCAAAATCGGTGAAATAACTTACATGTTTTATCCAAGCCGAGTGGAAGAAAATACCACTAGCCGTCATACAAGGACTTGTGGAAAGCATGTCCCGGAGGGTTGAGGCTGTAATTGTCTGTCGTGGAGGCTCTACCAACTATTGAATATGAATAAGTTTGGTTTTTCTTTTCTATCACAGGTGTCCAAATATTTATTGGCAGATAGTGTATAGGCTTCATGTAATATAACATATTCAAGTACAAATATTTTGAAACCTTTTATAAAGGTTTTTTTTTATAATTTTTTCTCCAGTGAGAAAAATATATAACTCCTACACTAAATATTGTATTATGGCTTCTTAAAATGCTCTCACGTCAAATTATTTTAAACACAATTTTTCTATGGCAGGAAAATGAGAATTAGTAAGTTCGAAGCAAGAGTCTACCTATAGAAAAATAATCTGTTACCGGATATACTAATTTACCTCTGGAATAGTTGGGACGGGCATTCATCTCTCGGAGTTGCGGTAGACTGACAGCACACAACATAAAAACACGATGTTAGATTTTTTATTTTTCTATAATTGAAATTGCATCTTCTTAGATCAAGTATCATATGAGCTTTGCCATAACAGAATAATTGTTACGGATGTTGACCTACTTTCTTAAAATCGAATAATTTGCGAATCTTGACAGGAGTTCTTCACAGCGTTAAGACAAAACATAAAAGTAATCGAGTTGTTCCGCGTAAAATTTCACTCCAACGCTTCAAGCACTAAATGTACGCGCCTACGAAATCTTTTTTAATAAAGCAGGTGTGATTATGTCAGCTGTCAGTCATGATTCTGGTACAGGATTCTCTTCGAGAGTTCACATATTCAATAACTGAGGACTTTTTTCTCTTTATTTACCGGAACAAAAGCGAAGCTCTTCAGCACTCAAAGGTTGCAGGTCAAGATCCCTACCAAAGGGCAGCCTTAAATAGTCTCTGGTTAATTTAGTGCAAGAGACTTCGAGAGCGTTTTTATTTTTTATGTTAAAGGACACGATGGATTTTTAGGTCACCCGAGTACCACGTAAAAAGAATTCGTGTAGACTAGCTGGAATTTTTTTTTTAATCTTTGATGTAACAGAAAAATTTATGTTGAAGCTACTCCATTTATGGTTTTTGAATTATACAGTGCAAGTAGGAGTATGATTTTGTTAAATTTTCTTACTCTTTAATGATGAAAAATGTAGAAAGTAAAGTTTAATGTAATGATGAATTGTTTCTATTTTTGAATATGACGACTTTGTGACTTCCTTATAATCTGTTCGATCTTATTTTTTAAGTAATACGAATAACCAAAATACAAAAGCCTTGATATATGATGGTACTTTAATGCAAGAGACTTCGAGAGCATTTTTATTTTTTATGTTAAAGGACACGATGAATTTTTAGGTCACCAGAGTACTAGGTAAAATAATTCGTGTAGACTAGCTGGATTTTTTTTACCTTTGAGCTAACAGAAAATTTTATGTTGAAGCTACTCAATTTATGATTTTTGAATTATATAGTGCAAGTAGGGGCATGATTTTATTAAATTTTCTTACTCTTTAAGGATAAAAAATGTAGAAAGTAAAGTTTAAAAGTTTAATGTAATGATGAATTGCTTCTATTTTTGAATGTGACGACTTTGTGACTTCCTTATAATCTGTTCGATCTTAATTTTTAAATAACACGAATCATCAAAATACAAAAACCTTGATGTATGATGGTACTCAATGTCAGAAGATTTTTAAACTTCACCATGAGTTAATTCCTATTTTGGGCTTTATTTCGTACCCTGTCTACTCCTTTATAGAATACAATTCATAAATATGAATGAATTTTAAAGTGATTACTGCGCCTCTTTTGAAAAGATGCGGGAGAAAGCTCGAACCTGATTATGCAATTCCAGAAAGTCATAAATATTGAAGCAAGATGTAGGAACTGAAATGTTATCTCTTACGAGTTTAATAAGCAATAAAAATCCTTTTATTTTATTCTTTTAAACGTTCACATATGGCATCGATCTTCAACAGACACTTCAAGGTGGGACTGCCAAATAAAGCTATATAAGATAAGAAATTGAAAATACTCGCAATGTTGAATAAAACATTGATTTACTATCTGAAAGAGGTTCCTTTACATAATGGAGATGTATTACGAGGGAAATAACTCACCAGTGGATATTTTTCTACACTTGAAGATACACAAATCTAAATTTTTACATATGAATGTAATTTGAAAGTCGGATTTCATTGAGAAATATTCTAATTTAATTTAAATAACTCCTTTTCTAACCTGTCAAGAAATTAAAAAACCAGTAAAAATATGTGCGCTGAATTTCTGTTAAACAATGAGAATATTATCTTTTCTGTGGAGTATCTTTGCATAGGCGTACCCTTCCCTCAAAAACTGAAATATTATTGTTGGAAAGAATGATATCAATCTCAAACCAAGAAATATCAGAACTGTTGCAAATGAATAACCATCATTCTGTATATGCTTTATTTTAATTGACGCCACATTTAAATTAGTATAAAGTTAATTTAAAATGTTGTACTTCTCCATTTTAACACACTGTTGACTCTTACCAAGTAAACTCGTATTTTTACAATCAAATGTTGAAGACAATTTAGGATAAAGGAGAGTCATAATGGAGAAATTTTTGATCAACTGAACATTGATTTAATTGAAAAATACCTTTACTATGACCTGAAGGAATTTCAGGCAAATCCTCACATTTTATCATTTGAACTGTTAATATCAGACCTCCATATAAAGAAAACTTATTTCATAAAATAAAAATTTCGTACTTTATTCTAAAATTTCAGTCTTTGGCGGGTGATCTGCGTATATAGTATAGCGTGAGCCAAAAATTTGTAAAAACTTTAAAAAATCATAAAAAAGGAATAAATTGTAATAAAGAAGTGCGGTTTGCAAGAAAGAGATCACAAGGAAGTTGAACTTTTTTAGAAGCAAAAAAAAATTTTAAAAAGTTAAAAAGTTTAAAAAAGTTAAAAAAGTTAAATGTTTTAAAAAGTCACCGGTATATGGCGCTGACATGCGAAATATTCAGCAGAATTATGAAAATCAATCTTGGAAAAAAAGACCGTGATACACGAGGATTTGGAGGATCGGCCATGAAGTGGAAAACCCTCGTTGGCGGAGGGCCGCATTGTTGCGGTGGAAACCGTTATGAATAATATAGCGGAGGAATCGTCCACGGAGAGTAGCAGTGCTCACAAGGCTGACCAGTGACTCTACCAGTAACTTTTTTAAATTTTTATTTTGCTGCTAAAAAAAAATCCGACTTCCTTGAGAGCCCTTTCTTGCAAACTGCACTTCTTTATGATAATTTCATCATTTTTTATGAATTTTTAAAGTTTTTACGAATTTTTGGCTCACCCAGTATTTAAATAAAATTTCAGGCCAGCAAGTGTCGCGGCCTGTGTTTAAATTATACGTGTTTTTCTCGAGCACTCATGCATTTATTAGCACGAATAACGCGAGTTTAACGTACGCTTAAGCGTCTTACTCTAAATATATAGCTACTCAAATATTTTTTAAATAATCATAGTTCATTTAAAAAATTTGAATATCTCCGAAAAACCTTTTGACTTCTTAAGTTTCATATCTTTGAAAACTCTTCTGGTGTAATTCAATCATATCGCCATCTGGAGACTTAGCGAAAATTTTAATTGTATGTCCTTGAGAGATAAACACGAGGCTGTGGGTAATAGGAATTGAAAGTATTACCTTCCTGATTTCACTCTCTGAGAAGTCATATCTGTCGATTGAGATGCAAAAATAACTTATTTATTCAAATGACATTTCAATGAAGTTATTGAGATGAAAAATGGAAATGGTTACAATACGCTCAAATTTAAACTTTCTTATATAATTTTGTGAAATCGTAAACTAGAATTTAGGATATTGTATCTTAAAGAAGTTATTTCAAAGAACAAATGTATTGAAACAGAAAATCAATAGCTTCTTATAATGCTAGCATGTTACTCTCTGATATTAGAGTTTATATATATCATGCATCGTTTGCAATTTAACTACGCACTGTAGCATTGAAAAATTAATTAGAAATTTAAATTATTAAATTTATTTAGCAGTTTAACAAAATTACTTTTTGGTGAGGTGAAAATGTCAGAGTACCGTTACATATAAAAAATAAAACTAAAATCTATTAGAAGTAAGATTTAATTTTTTAAACTAATAATTCATTCAATAGCATTATAGCTATTGGATGTTAAGAAAAGGTGAAAGGTAATACTTTACGTAGGTGAAGATGTAATGCAAACATTAATTATTTACATGCATAATCTTTCATGTTAGACGAAATCTCATGAATAACGCCGTTAAAGAAAGTTTAAGAAATAAGAATAAAAGTTTGCACTAAAGCATCAAAGCAAACATGCACCCACGTTTTATGAGAGGAAATTGAGTGGGTCGAAATTACTAATTAATAGGTGGAAATTTAAAGGTTTTGTTTAAAAATGATATATTAATTTCTTCTCTCTGTCTGTAAAAGTATCAACCAATAACTTTAATGTAATTAAAAGATATCGTTTTACACTGAAATGTGACAACATATTATTCTTTTAAAGGGATGAGTAAGAATTGGTAATTAGGAGAGAAATTTTCTCATCTATTAAACAAATTTTATAGGAGAGAGAATACTTATTCTCGCATAGAAGAAAGCTATTAATCAAAATAAAACAAAAAGCGATTTATAAATGGATAGAAATGAGGCTTCTTTTAGCAAATGTTTGTTCTAGGCTGTTAAATTACAACAAGAACGTGGATTTGTTTAATGTTGGGCAAAATTTGAAAAGGTGGAAAGATTTATCATTTTACGTTTTTTGATGCATCAAATAAAGTATTTGATAAAGCATCAAAGAAAGCATTTTTTCTCTCTCATATTTCTTTACAGCAAAAATTTCATTGCTATCTACAGATAATTAGTTCCCCGTATCACATGAACAAGAACTTCTCTGCACCTCCCCTATATTTTACGGAATACCACCCATTTCTAAATTAATCGGTTTACCATACCCTAGATTCACAGGAAAATTATTAGGAAGGATATAGATCCTGGTTGCTGGGGACATTGATGGATGGCCTATTAGACATCCTAGATGGGATGATCTAGCAAATAAGGTTGGTATTTTTTAAGTAAGAATTTCGGCTCGTTTTCAAGACTTCTTACAGATAAAATAAATATCTATTTACGGTGCATAATTTAATGGTATTTCAGATGTTTTATGGCCACCGTGAGATGTATAACGCTTGACAAACGTCTAAAAGTGACCATTGTTTTCAAATGATTTGTGATAGTAATTTTCAAATACATACGAGAGCTCTTTAATCGTTTTCCTCTTTTTCCTGTTTAACATCATTGGTAAAGGGATAACTAGTTCTCATCCTTGGTTAGTTTCTTACGACTGTGCTAGTTAATATTCATAACTATAGTTCAATAATACTTTAAAAAATATTTGAAAGCATTACCATCCTGTTGAAAAGTGCTCAATCCCACAATTTTTTCTACTGAACAAGGGATGGAAAGTACTTATAGTTAACTTAGCTCTTATTCATTGAGACAAATGTTAGTTTCAGATCAAAAGAAACAGAGAATACAAAAAAAAGTGTTTAGGAAAGAATTCTCTCCTACTTAACACATAAAATTATGGTATAAAGATTCCATTGTAGAAGAGATCTTGAAACTGTTAACATTATTCTTTTTAATTTTCTACAGATTTTCCCACTGTTTAAACATTTAATATTCTGCAAAATTGAGAAAATAATTGAGAAATGTGTGTACAAGCTTACAAGCATGTAAGGTTAAACTGTTGGTGTAACAGTCTTATATGCGGATAGAAATCAGCACAATATACGTATTGTATCTCAAAAAGAATTTTCCTTTTTTGTCTTCAAGAATATTCAAGTTTTCGAAAAAAAAACCCAGAAAACTTCCTCTTTATGAATGATTATGTACCAACAATCGGTTAATAAGAAGTTCGGGAAATTCACTTCCCATGGTTGAGAATCTACTTCCATGACGATGTCAAGATGAATAACACCAGTTATTTAACAATCAGATAGATTATTGTTATTTAAAGGGAGGTGTGGTGATTTAAAGGATTCGAAAGACCTATGTAAGGAAGCTCCGAATTATTCAGTCATAACTACGATATCCTTTATCCGTTGCCCTGTGGCTAAGTGGTTAAGGCATCAGCCTGCTATGCCGGGGACGTGGGTTCGATTCCCGCATAAGACTTGGTTGTATTCTAGGGAACCGGTCAGTCTTACTCTTGCAAAAGGAGCCCCCGTCTAGAAAGGGGAGCTGCAACCCATCGTTCATCGCCGGTGTCATCGTTTGTTAATAAAAATTCTTCTGTGATTGTGTGATTTGTGTTTCTATTTCCTTGTATTCATATGTACACTGAATATTACATAGTTTACAGAATGCCACCCATTCCTAAATTAATCGGTTTAACATACCCTAGATTTACAGGAAAATTATTAGGAAGGATATAGATCCTGGTTGCTGGGGACATTGATGGATGGCCTATTAGACATCCAAGATGAGATGATCTAGCAAATAAGGTTGGTATTTTTTAAGTAAGAATTTCGGCTCGTTTTCAAGACTTCTTACAGCTAAAGTAAATCTCTATTTACGGTGCATAATTTAGTGGTATTTTAGATGCTTTACGGCCACCGTGAGATGTATAACGCTTGACAAACTGACTGGTGTGTAATGTCGTCAGTCCCTAGGGACATTAGCCAATATATATATATATATATATATATATATATATATATATATATCCTTTATCCTACTATCCATCGGTGTTGTTAGCGAAAGTTGACACTAGAGCTCAAAACTAACCAATGGAATACCTGCCGCAACTTGGCTAACTCACCTTCAATATTTTGACAGATAGTTCAATATCCTTCGCACCCATGTAATATTTAAAGTTTAAATTTTAAACAGACAAATTGTTCTGAGAACGTTACTTTTAGCTAACTCTATGCGAGAACACGCTTCCGTTTTATCTCATGAATAATTTTCCTTTACTCTTAGTTGACTGACAGTAAATTGAAATATCAACGTATCAATTACAATGACGATTATAGATAAGTTTTGCTTGGAGCGACTATAGTGATGAAAGCAAAGCGATAATCGCGGGCCCATATCGACTCTAGATATGGTCTCTTGAAGCAAAACGATGCAATAATAAGCTATACTAAGCAGAGTTCCACGGTGATAGCTGTGCTACTATCACTCTGCTATTATTGCAATAGTCGCTCCAAGCAAAATATACCTTTTAAGATCAGATTTTGTTCTTGGTTGTACTTGACTACTCTGAAATGTGAACTTGAGAGAATTAAAAAAAATTAATTTTTTAAATTTTAGTAGCCCATCTATTATCCCTTACAACTGTTCAACGGGAAAAAATTGTTGAAAAACAGGATATTTTAAAAAGTAATTTTATTCCGACTCTTTATCTCAAAATGTGGCTTCTTACTTTTCTGAATTAATTATTCAACTGATAGGATAATCATTCACGGGAACTGATAAAAAGATTTTAAAACTATTCAAAAGCTTCAGTGTTGGTCGTTACAATGACGCATATGAGATCACGTAAGAGATAAATACGTATATTTTTTATTAAAGAATGAATGGCATAGAATGTTAATTTCAAGGACAAGGGACCCATCGGCATTTGCATATAACGTTTGGATTGATAAGGAATGAAAATAAAGGAATTTGCGAAATCAGTGATTGCAAAATGGATGAAAAAGGAATTATTTCTTATAATGGATGATGTCATAATAAAAAAAATCAAAAACACCCTGAATTTTCTGTCTGTATTAACAATGCACTGGTCACGAAGCGTCTCACATGCCAATAGCACTTTTTACATTTTGTGTATTGATGGATTGCTCTAGAAGCCCAGCCGATGTCAGTATCTTCGAAGCGTTTTGTTTGTAAGCTAAGACTCATACATAAAGTCCTGCACTATCTATCCTTCTTTTACAGTAAACGGATGTATGCCAAAACACCTGATTGTTTCATCAAATTTATTGTTGTAGTTGTTGCTTATGCCACTTGACAGACAGCAACATCAGATCAAGTTCCGAAGGCTATGGGCGATGAAGGTGCGGCTCCTGTTTTGACTGGCATCACAAGGGTCGGAGTTCGACTTGACCAAAGGACCAGTCCCGTAATTTTGAACCGAGTCAAGTGACGAGACCGGAACACTTGACCCCCACCTCCAGAGGTAATTTTGAGAACTTGGAGGAAATTGCAGCCACGACAGATTTTACTTGCACCAGCCGCCATTAGTGTACACGGCAGTGGATTTGTCACCAACGAGCATCGAACCACTGACTCTCAGATCATTAGCTCGCTGCTCTTGCCAACTGGGCTACTGCGCCCTACACCAACCAAACCACCATACCAAATTTGTAAAAATTGCTAATAGAAATTTATATTTTTAAAATTTGCTTTATTTTTATTTATCCTATTGTAAAAATTGCTTATAAAATATAATTTTTTTTACACCTGATTGGTTTCCATTTGAAAAAATTGCTTATAGAAATACATTTTTTTTCATTTGCTTTAATTTATTTTATTGTAAAATTGCATATAAAATTACATTTAAAAAACTGATTGGTTTTCCTTTACATCTATCATGTGTTTAATTTACTGTTTTAATAAACATTTATTTTTACAAATAGAATAACTAAAACCTAAATAAGATAGTATGGCGTCTATCAGACGCCACACTATCTAAGAAAATGTTTTAATTTGCTAAATGCAAAGATTTACATCTAGCTACACATTAGTGTACGAGCCCGAAAATTAAAAAATGATAATTATTTTAAATCTTTCACGCAATAAGCGGTAACATCTTAATTCACTGCGGTTAAAAAAGAAAAGAAAATCGAAGTAGGGTCTAACTTCAAAATGAAACTGGTTCCCCCTCTCTCGTACAGTTGCACACTTTTCATCCTCCCTTTTATCTCGCACTCACCGAAATATTCTATATTATGTTCAATTTCTCGGGAAATATTCAATGAATAATTAAGTGACGCTAGTCATTCTATGTTCTTGGGAGTTTTAAAATTCCGTTTGTTCGAACACTTTGTGCCGAAGTTATTTTAAAACAGGAACAGGGGCCATTCTGAATTCTAGAAATTTAGTCTAGGCGGTGTGGATTTATGAAAGTATTTAATGATGTAGCCTGGCGGTTCAGTGATTGGAATATCGGTCTGAGATGTCGAAGGTGGTTGGTTCTATTCTTGGCTTGGCCACGGTTCATTTTTATGTAGAGACTAGCTGAAAACCCGCGCTTCGCTACGGAGTACATTCAAATTAAATACAACGGTCAACGTATGCAATTTATGCCAAAAATTAATATATATATTTATAATAAATGCGATGATCAATGTATACAATTGATGTAAAATATATATCTTTTTATATATATATATATTTATAAAAAAATCGTAAGGGATATTCATTTTTTTTGGATAATATCCAATCGTCTGCTGCATTAGAAAGAGAAAAAAATATTTTTTTTGTCTATTTAGTTGTTACGCACGTGACGATAAATTTATTGAAAGTACCAGAAAAAGAAATCACGTGATCAGCATTTAATAAATTAAATTCTAAAAATTAATCTTTAAAAATTCACCAAAAATCAGGAAATGGAGGTAAAAATTCGAAAAAAATTTCATTTTGAAGGAATTTTTACGATCTTTCTCGTGATATAAATTTTATAACCCTCAGTGTATTATTTTAAATGCAAACGTAAAAAACAGCTTAAAAATTTAATTTAAAAAAATCTAAGAAGAATTTTTGAAAAATCTTTCTTAGTGCACCCCTACACTATTAGAAGAATCGCCATGCAAAATTTCAGCCCTTTAGGTCCAGCGGTTTGGTCTGTGCGTTGTATGTCAGTCAGTCAGTCAGTCAGTCAGTGAATGAATGAGTCAGTTACGGAACTGTTTTATATATATAGACTAGCTGAAAACTCGCACTTCGCTACGGAGTACATTCAAATTAAATATAACGGTCAATGTATGCAATTGATGTAAAAAAGCAAAAATAATATATTTATAAAAAAATCGTAAGGGATATTTTTATAGAGAAAATAATGTAGAAGAAAATATTCATATTAAATCTAATAGAACATACTACAGAATATAGTACAATTAATATAGTACAGTTTGAGAAACATATTTTTTACTGTATTTTAATGTTTTTTGGATAATGTCCAATCGTCTGCCGCATTAGCAAGAAATTTTTTTTGTCTATTTAGTTGTTATGCACGTGACGATAAATTAATTTAAAGTATTAGAAAAAAAAATCACGTGATCAGCATTTAATACATTAAATTCTAAAAATTTATCTTTAAAAATTCATCAAAAAATCAGAAAATGGAGGTAAAGATTCGAAAAAGATTTCATTTTAAAGGAATTTTTATGATCTTTCTCGTGATATAAATTTTATAACCCTCAAATTATTATTTTAAATGCAAACTTAAAAAAAGTTACAAAAACAGCTTAAAAATTTAATTTAAAAAAATCTAAGAAGAATTTTTCAGAAATCTTTCTTAGTGCACCCCTACAATATAAGAAGAATCGCCATGGAAAATTTCAGCCCTTTGGGTCCAGCTGTTTGGTCTGTGCGTTATATGTCAGTCATGGAACTGTTTTATATATATAGAAAAGATGGAGATTGATTGAGTGCGGAACAAGAGAGGGACGTTAACATTGCGTTCAACGGAAATAGGGTGGTTTTCGACCGAGGTATAGGGATACTCGGTCTCTCTTTAGGCAGGATACTAAGGTTGATATTTTAAGGATATGACAGCTAGGATACTGAATATGCAGTTTTTGATTCTTCGGTGCTATATATATATCCGTTTAATATTTTGGGATCCATCCGTTTAACATTATCCAAGATTATTCTGAACTATTAAGTTCAGAATAACCATGTAAGAACCTTGGAAAATTTTTATATTTGTATCGGTTATCAGATTTAACACTTAAATGGTTACTTGGCTTATTATCTTATTATTCAGTACAGAAAGGAAAATGAATTTTGTATATATATATTGAGAGTAGATGTTGAACTGTAATATTTAACTATGTTTTTTTTTTTTTAGCCTTTTCCCCCCCTTGCAATCACTAATTGGTTCACATATTCTAGTAAATCACAAGTAAGAGGATGGTGGACATTACAAAGCAATTTTTGAAATTTTTACCTCAAAGATATGAAATTTTGCAGATATATTCATTAAAGTATAACTATATCAAACACCTCATAAAATTTTATAAATATTTAAATTTTTTTTTATCTTTTAAAAATTGAAATTTTTATTATGTTTTTTTAAAATGTTCCTTGCGATCCAATTTTTAAACAACCCCTTAATTTTGCATTTATATTGCTTATAAATACATTTTGAACTGAGTTATGTAATATTTTGTACTTTCGTCGACTAGTTAATTTTTAGGAAATATTTTTATGCTTGTACTCTGAATTTTCGTGAAATTTTTGTAGCTTTCTACACTTAAGTTAAATTTTGATAATCTTAACGATGTCGAAACCTGAAATGGATGCATAAATTTATTTTAATGTGAAGAGGAGTCTTTATTATAAATTATATAAAATTTCGTCAAAAATTATGGCGCTAGGAGCATTTCAAAGACTTGCAAATCTGGAAATTACTCATTTTGATAAAAATCCGTTTAAAAATATTTTTTTTTTCACCTACCTTTAATAGTGGCGACTTTTCTAAAGCCACCGCGTTTTAATTTTACTTCTCATTACATATTTTGAATGCATTTTATTCCAATATTTACATATTTTTAAAATATTAATACACCCGAAAAAATTCAAATTTTTGTTCGAATTTTGGTAATTTGAAAGTCCATCTTCTTAAGCCCACTACTATTAAATAATTACCTCCAGCGATTATTTCTGGTGATCTGTACCATTAGCCCTATAAGCCTATATTTGTGAAGTACATAAATGTTACATATTTGGAAAGAGCTTCGAAAACTGATAATTTTTTCTGCGTACACTTATTCTGTTAATTCAATAGTTTTAGAGATATTTGGATTCTAATGAAGCGTCATCGCTCTTTGACGATGTAAACAAAAGGTGATTCGTTCACAGCGTGATTCTCACTAAAAAATGAATCACTGAAATGAAATGTGCCACCATGTCTATTTTTTTTATTTATCAAACTTTTTATTTGAAAAGCTAAATATTCAAATTGTTTAATAATAATAAATACTTTATTGAAACTAAATAGATATATACTGATTTTTGGTGGATTTACTGATTTTTATGTGAAGGAACAGCGGGGGGATGTCGGGATCACGTGAGCGTAACGCAATGGCCGACAATCGTCGAGATCACGTGAGAGTAACGCAATGGCCGACAATCGGTGTATTTTTTTTCTCATGAAAGTACATAAATGTTACATATTTGGAAAGAGCTTTGAAAAATGATAATTTTTTTCTGCGTACACTTATTCTGTTAATTCAATAGTTTTAGAGATATTTTAATTCTAAAATCACTCACTGCTGAGAAACTAAATCATCTGGTGCGGTGGTGCTGCCATCTGTCGGCAGCGACGGGAATGAAAATTGAAAGGAATTTATTCACTTGAATTTAATACATTTGGAGGCCTTTTTTTTTCTTTTGTGGGACCCGAAGTACATAAATATGTTGCACGGATGGCTTGAGCGTAGCTAGGCGAAGCCCAGCTAGTATTTAAATAAATTTGTGCATATAATTCGAGTAGGATAACGATTGAATCGACTCTTTTATCATTACACCCATTGATTATTACTTGTTTGTAATACCGTCACTATTTGTGTATATTATAAAAGCTACTAGACTCGTAAGCAGATTCTAAGCGTTATACAAAGGTATTTCACTTCGAGTACGAGACAATGTTAGCAGGGTAAGGTTAGATGTAGAACTCGGGGCTGATGGAATATACATGGATTGTTGGACGTGCATGAACGGATGTAGTACGCGTGAAACAGAATTAACTTATTCTGTGGTCATGTCAAAAAGGTGTCAGTAAAGATAAGGATTTTATACTTTTATATAAACAGTTGACTCATCTCTTCACTGTTATTATCAGTACATTGTAAGAGTGTTCTCCCGTGTTTGAAACATGCGAATGAAGTATGGTTACCTAACAGTGATGCTCCTAAACAGGAGTTTCGAGTGACTCTTTACATAGGCAACTCGAACTTAGAATTAGGAATTCAACTTTGAAAACTCTAAACATTTTAGTCAGAAAACGTGACTTGAAAAACCATTCACTCTCTTTAATTATTAAGTTTCTAGGTTTAATTGATAGCAATAGTTTTTGTCCTAATACATAGGACAAAAGTTACGCAAAAATAGATTTTGAAATCGGTGCATATTATAATGAAAATAAAATTTTATTAATGACGTAAGATTTAATTTACTTCAAGTCTATTTCAAGTTAACGTTTTACATAGTTCTGGCTGATATGTTACAAAACGCTGTGAATGTTGTCAGCTTTTTCCGTAATGTTTCTAAAAAAATACACTTTTGGCAAGAAGATTTAGTTATATTTTAAGGTAATATTTCTATGGTGCCTGGTTTAAAGGGCTTAAGTAAAAAACAGTGATTTAAATATACCAAGTTATTGGCTTTTATACCAATCGCAGAAATATAATTTCGACTTGAGTCTTGTACAAAGGAATGTACTTTTGTATACAGAATTGATAGAATTAAGCCTTTTATAAAAGTCAAAAGATTTTTTTTTTATCAGTACTAACAAATATCTAAAAATAACTTTTTTTGACTTAAGCCCTTTATACCGGGCACCATAGATTTATAATTCATTTTAAGTTATCGAAATTCAGTTCCTTATGTGGCTGTATTAAATGAAATTTATCTGTTAAAAGGTACATACAATTCTATATCACCATTTTGTATTTCCCAAAGTACTCCTGTCCCATTGTAATAAGCCACAAATACCCAGAAAATACTTTTAGATAATCTTACGTAAAAAGCAGTCATTTCCTCAGTATATAGATTTCTTGTAAGCTTAAGTTCCATGCCTAGCTTGTTCTTTTCACAGTATTATTCATATTCGAGAGTTCTCGGGAGATTTGGCTGAGTAAATTTCCCCAAGGCCCTTTTTCACAGCATATTCACTGTACGAACCCAGCCCCATGTAATTTAAGTCGCAAATAACTTTTCAATATCACGGTACTTTAAGCCTTATCTATGATTTGGAAATATCCATGTGATTTAGCATAAAGCTGAAACCAGAAATAGATCTGACAGTAATTTTAGATCCAAACTTCCGTGAATAACTCTGTCTGACAAATTGTGTATGAAGTGTGAATGAGCTTAACGATTTTTGTCGGTGAATAAAGAAACTGAAGGTCACCAACTATGCCTTTGTATTCTTAAGTTCAATTTCAAGGTTTTATAAATATATTTATAGCCATTTTTGCTATGACTTTGGGAAAGATCAGAATTGTTACGGTTTTTCTTTTGCCTTTAAAGTGTGATGAAGCGAGTAAGGGCAAAAGTGGACAGAAAGTTGTATAACGTGTTACCTTTTTAAACGAGAATTATTTTAATTCACCCTAAGCTGTCTAAATGAATTGCAATGTTTTTGTCTTATGGGTTATCGTATGAAGTTGACACATTTTTTGTTTATTGAGGATTATAGCTGGAATGTAAGAACTGCGAAACTATAAATATGTATTTAGAACTCATAAAACTGGACTGAAAAATATTTTGGAAGAAATTCTTATCAAGAATTTTGAAGCCATAAACTTAAAATCCCCAAATTTCCCGTTTTTTTTCAATCATTAGAGTAATTACTCTAGAGTTGGCCTTTATTTTTGAAATGTTTAGAAGATTTGTTTGCATACAGTAAATGTATTAAGTACTATCCATACAGAACTGATTTCTGATACAAATTTTGTTTTTACTGCATTCATTGCAAAATTTACTTACAACAACAACAAAAAAAAAGCACATTGCAGCACTTTTTTTAAATTAATGTTTATGCCTAGAAATCTAAATACATGTAAACCTGAATATATTTTTATGGTAAAAAAAGCTGACACTTTTTAAAAATTAATGTTTGTGCTTAGAAATCTAAATACATGTATATCTGAATATATTTTTAAGGTAAAAAAAATCTAAAGTTGATGATTCTTTTAAAGTTGGAGGAAAGTATTTTTACACCCGAAAAAATGCTAATTTCTTCTGGTTCACTGTAAGTTATACGAAGAGTTCTACGTTAATGAAGAAACTTGTTAAGCTTAATTTTTACACACACCACTAAGACGCCACACCGATTTTATTTAAGGCCATGTTATGAGCACTTGTTCAAACGGGTCGTAAAGCTAAGGACCAGTTTTGATAAAAAAAAGGGCCCAATATGAAACATCAGGAAAAACATCAAGAATAATATGAAACTTACAGTCCTATTTTCGTATTGAATGAGAGGTAACGCTATATCATGATGTCTATTACTGAAAAAATTCTGGTTTAAAAATTCTAACTTCGCATAAAGAACCGCACTGTGATCGACCATTTCCCAAGCTCTGCCGAAATCCAGTTTCTCTTGCTGGGGGTTTAAAAATTCCCCTAGAACGAGTGCTCCTTATCAGGAAGCACAATTAAAAAAATTCTGGATTGCCTGCATCTATACCTACAGTTTGAAATTTTTACAGATAATGTTTCCATGGCAATAGCCGTGAAGAATTTTTTTTAACGTAGGATTACGTTCCTCCATAACGGTTCTGCTGAAATCAAAATTTCAGACGCTAAAACCGTCCGTCCGTACCTCGCGAGTTATAATTTTGGCAGTGTCCCAAACTCAGTCTGTATCGCTTGGGCAAGCAGTAAACAGTTAAACAGAAAAGTACCAAAATGCGTCAAAGTTTTGTCATATATATATATATATATATATATATATATATATATATATACATAACACATACATACATATATTCATACAAAAGAGGTAAGCAACGATAAGTAATCCTACGTTAGTAACCCACGGTAGTTTCGTTAGAAGAGACTACCTGAATTTTTATTTATTTTTTTTTTTTTTGTGTGTGAGGAATTAGAAGTTATGATTAACTCTGCCCAGAAAATACCCGGATGAGAGAGCTCGGAGTTTGGAAATAATTAATTTTCTTTATGTGAGTTAAAATGTTTGGGTCTAACAGCAGACGAATCGCGTGGAAGTACGAAACAGGAAGATGCCCTCTTGGAATTTGCTTCAAAAGAAAAACGGAGTCGATTCCATTATTTTTATTTTGTATTGTAGGATTTTTTGTACTCCATTGATATTTTTTGTATTGTGTCTATTCATGAAGTGAGGAATTCGTAATTTAATCATTGCTCGGGGAATTTTGATTCATCACGTCAGAAAAATGCAGTCATTTTCATTTATTCACTGTCCGATGACCCCGAGCACACTAAATAAATTAATGCCCTTGTATGTAATATCTTAAATAAGTGAAACGTATTGAGTTTTATAAAAAAAAAGCCAACTGGATATATGTGAAAGGTTATTCTTCAAAAAACTAGAGGAAAAACAAATTTTCCTCATGTGGTGGGGTCGTGTTGGTTCATTGAACGAACGACTCAGTGTAACAATTATTTATTTTATTGAAACATCGTAAGTTACACACGGACAAACATTTAAATTCAAAATAAGAGG
Organism: Dolomedes plantarius; assembly: GCA_907164885.2. NCBI lineage: Eukaryota > Metazoa > Arthropoda > Arachnida > Araneae > Dolomedidae > Dolomedes > Dolomedes plantarius. The sequence goes on along the minus strand of OU015497.1, from coordinate 113,302,972 downwards.
GCGATTGCGCAATGCATGCACACCTGTCAGAGACTTAGTCATTACTACTGTTTTCCGCTTTTGTTCGCCCCGGCTGGTCACCAGAGAGCGCTGCTATTGTTTTTGGCAGTCAGTGTTTATTATGGTATTGTTGGCGGCAACAGCGGCTATACTCACAGAATACCTAAGAAAATGTAATTCCATAAGGCTGGAGAGTAGTGTCTTTTTTGACATCTCCCTTGAATCTATCCATGAAACCTTGACTTTAGGCGGTTTTTCACGCAAAAGGTAGTATCCATCGGAGAATTAGCCAGGTGATGGCCGAATGGCTAGGGCGCTGGCTTTCGGTTCAGATCCTGTGGGTTCGAGTCCCACTGTTGGCATGGATGTTTGTAGCCGTTCGGAATCGGCTTTAAACTGTAGGTCCCGGTCTAATTAGCCCTCGTGAAACAAAAAGTTGACCGTAGCGCTCCAAACCAAACCAAACCAAACCGCCGGAGAATTAACCCTACAGTGATTTGAGACGTAATAGATGGTACAGTGATTTGAGACGAAATAGATGGTACGATCGGGTCGGATCCGACACGATGTCTCTTTTGATGAGGTTTTTGGTCAGGGCCCGATTATGAACGCTGGGGGCCCCTGGGCAGATGCTATTTCGGGGCCCCCTCTTACGAACATTTACAAAAATAAGAACTATCCATGGGCTATACATACTACACTGGTGTAAGAAATTAAGAGAATTTGCAGACTTGGTCGATTATCTCTAGAACTACTGTACCGATTTTAATGAAATTTAATATGTACGTACATTGATACAATACAAAACAAATGAACATTCAATAATTGTAATATACACGCATGATCGTACAAAACACTCGTTGGAGTCGGAAGGTATGAAAAAGCGAATGCAGAATAAACAAAAAATGGGTTACTAGATGGGTTAATAGGGCGTATGGTCCCCTCTTACAGATATACAGGTCTCGCAGCGTGATTTCATACTTGAAATAAGGCAGTTTATCATTTCCTGTGGCAATTGGTCCCACTCGTTCAGCAACGCTGTTTTCATTCCCTGGATGGTTCTCGGAGGGGGGTTGCGAGTTGCAATTGCCCTGCCCAGAGCGTCCGAGACATGCTCTATAGGGTTAAAGTCTGGAGATCTGGCTGGCCAATCCATCCAGCGAATATCCTCACTCTCTAGAAATTCGTCGACCAGAAGAGCTCTATGTGGCCTCGCATTATCGTCCATTAAAATGAACTCAGGGCCAACTGCACCTTTGAAAAGGCGAACAAAGGGCTCCAAGATCTCATCCCTATGCCTCACACCAGCCACAGTGCCTCTTTCAAAGACATGGAGAGGTGTGCGGCCATCCAATATGATGCCTGCCCAGACCATTAAACCTCCTCCGCCATAATGGTCGATTTCGCGGACATTGGAGGGTAGGTAGCGGGTCCCTTGTTCTCTCCATATGAACGTACGGCTAGAATCTTTGTTTAGGCTGAACCGGGACTCATCAGTGAAGAGAACGGTCGCCCATTGATCCATACTCCAATCTCTATGCTCTCTGCTCCATGATAAACGGATTCTCCTGTTCGTAGAAGTGAGCGGGACGTAAACAACAGGTTTTCTTGCAAACAACCCTCTCACATGAAGTCTTTTGGAAACAGTCACCCTTGATACACGGGTTCTTGTGGCTGCATACAAGTCACGAGAGAGCTGAGAAGCTGTAGCACTCCTGTTACGCCTCGCTATAATCGACAAATGGCGATCTTCTCTGGCCGTCGTGGCTCTTGGACGACCTTGTCCAGGCTTTCTCTCGATGGATCCGGTATCCTGGAACTGTTTCCATAAGTTACACACGACGCTGGGCTTTAAATTGAACTCTCTACAAAGTTGGACTTGAGATGGGCCTGCTTCTAGCCTCATCACAATTCGCCACCTCATTCCATCATCTAAACGTTGGTGGTTACTCATTTTTACTGTTACAATTTGAAATTAACCGATTGCTGCAAAATAACACCAAGAAATTCGCCGAGGTGTGCTAGCGAACGAAATGCGTCTTAACTTACGCGCGCTTATAAAGCCCGTTTCTCTACTGGCTCCACCTACACACACGTTTACGCTTACGTATTTGACGTACAAGATTTGCATTTTTGTCTAGAAGCAGTGGTTTTACATTCAGTTCAGTTCTTTTCATGAAATTCGATAATATACGCAAATTCTCTTAATTTATTTCACCAGTGTATTATAAGTACTAGGTGCAAACACCAAGGGGGTTTTGGGGTCCCCTAGCATCAGGGGCCCTGGGCAAGTCCCGATTTGCCCATGCGATAAAAAGGCCCTGTTTTTGGTAGAAATAAGTACACAATAAGCATTTTTGTTATATAATAACATTTATTGGTAATATTTTACATGAAATAAAAACCTTTTTCTAGAAAAAAGGTCAACGAATCGTAATTTTGCTAAACAAAGAAAATCTCTCTGACATGTACATAGAATGTTGTATATATAAGGTCTGATATGTAATTTAGTTTTGTACCTAGTTTTAGAAGTTACTTAACCAAATTTCCGAGAACAAAAATGTAAAAAATAATATATACTGCCATTTTTGGCCTTCAAAATCGAAATAAAACATAAAAAATCTAATAAAAAAGACTAGTGATCATGAATAACATTTTTCAGCAAAGACACTCATATTGACGGCAAACTTATAACTGAACACGCTCCATCACCTGTTTCAAGACTGCCTGGTAGGGTTCCTTGTCAACTCGATCTCTTGCAATGAGAGGGGAGGGATCGGGAGGAGGAAAACACACCCCTGTGTCGGATCTGACCCCCACCGTACCGTTAGAGGGTTAATTATAAATTAATAATCTTAACATATAAGTTATGTAAAGAGTTCACAACATAGCCGCGAGTTAAGGCTGCTATGTACTAAGAAAAAAAAATCGTATTTCCCTTTTCCTCTTCTTGCGATTCTTGTGGTGGGAGGAGTCCAGTTGACAATTCGAGAATTCCACCCCCCCTAGAATTGATATTTTGAGGGATTGTAATGGCTCTCTCTCTATAGGGGGGTTAAGCGTTTCCCCCAAATTTTTTATTTAAAATGTATTTTTGTCAACTATTTACAGGTTCATAAATGCTGATAATCAAATAAAATTGGTATTGTCAGATAGCCTGAACTTTTCTGCAAAGCGCTACAGGATTCATTTTATAAATTTCGTCCACCGAAGGAATTTATGAGAGTTCAAAACACACTATACCAGATTTTTCCCCGAATAATTTAAAATTTAAAATATTAATTGTATTTAAAAAAAAAAACGAAAAATGTCCACAAATGTAAAATTTCTTTCTGTATGACGGAGTACAATTTTTAAAAAGAATCTTTGAATGCAAGTCGGCAATCCCTGGGCAAATTTTCTCCATGGGTTGACATTGAGGTCAGCGAATCCAATGGGGTGAGTACATAGTAGCCTTAAGAGTTCACTACATTATTCATATCCCTTGTACCCTTGCTTGCCCGCTTTCTTTCCATATACCTCGTACCTTTTATGATGTAGTTAAAACGTTTTATTTTCTTTCATAGCAAAGATTACAATTTGATTCTAAAAAGTCATCATGGTTGTTATTACCAGTAAAAGCAATAATTTTAATGATTCTTCTATTTACAAAACGGTCTAATGGCATTTAAGAGCACGTGGCATTGCATCTAAGTAAGGGTACATATAAGACCTTTGTACGGGCTTCATTTTATCCCTTCCCGATCGCGTTAGAAATTATTGACCAAAACTCAAGTTGTGATTTGTATGATAGCTAACGAAATTAGCTGGCAATAACAAAAGGGTGATAACCCAGGCCCTTCATTCAGCGACTAAATTCTGGTTTTCTCCCACTTAAGACATCCTCAGTTATCAGTAAAGAAAAATAGTTTAGTTGCTCGATTTTAAATTAAAAACTTTGCATGTGTTCAGTCTTTATAAAATATTTACTATTTTAATTTTAATTTTTAAATAATTCATTATAATAATTGTTTCATTTTATTCATCATATTGTTTGTAATTTGTATTCTAATTGCGTTTCTGGTCAATAGATAGCATCACTATGTAAATTTTTTCATTTGCTTCAAGCTAAAATGTTTTTATTCTGTTGTTGTTGCACATACGATTCTGAGTAATGGCAAGAAAATGGCTAAGAAATGTTTAATCTCCTATAGTGTGTATTCTATTCCAAACAATGTCGTGTAAGAATTCAAAAATCGCTATGTTGGTTGCGATTCCGTTTTTTCTTTTTTTGTTAAAGCTTCTATGCAGATTATTGTTCAAACTGTTGACATTTCGCAGTCAATTATTCCTTTTGTAACACCTAATTCCTTAGAGTTATTCAGAGTATCATGAATTTAACAGTTTTGTGTTAAAATGAAGTCAATTATTAAATGCATTTTAAGGATACATGCATGGAACTAAATTTTTTAGTGTTGATTTATTATTCAAGTATTATTCAGATGATGTTAAAGCTAAGCCATTCCAGTATTACCTTTATTAAATGAAGTAAGAAGATTGATTAATTGCACTTAAACAAGAACATTAAATATTTTTGTTAATGGATTCTTATACAGTTCACTAAGATATAAAGTTATATTAATAAAGTAATTGATCCCACAGCCTCCAATATAAAAAAATGTCTCTAGATAATACACAACGGACTATAATGCAATAGAGAAATTCAAAACATTTTAAAACTTATAATCCGATAGTAATAGGCAGGAAATTACGGTAAAAATTTAAGCAATTCATGCAAACAAAATTATAAGAAAGTGTATTTATTATACTTATATATTTGAATATATTATGCAAATTTGAGTTGAGTGCACTTAATTTAAATATGTATGAATTATACATGCATCATGCATATTTAAATGATTGCAGTACAATTGCAAATAATTAAATTTAAGAAACAGAATTGTTAAGTAATTCTGTCAGTTAGGATGTTCGATTGCTCAAGACATTTCGACAGATGCACTAAAAATAAAGAGGAGGAAAGGAAATGCAGAAAACTTCGAACAAAGAAATTTTTATCCCAACTTTTACAAAGGATCCAACAGGAGAGTAAATATAAATTATCATAACTGGGAAAGAAATTAGGAAGTACTTAATGGAACGGAAACAACAAAAGACATGCAAATCAACATGATAATAAAGAGCGTATTTTAAAACAAAGTACATGGAACTAAGCATCAAAGAGAAGTCCAGGTAGTTATCAGGCCATTTCAAAAACTGTTTACAGCTTTTGAGGGGAAAGGGGGGGGGGGGTTGTGGATAGAGGTTAAAGTTCTTAAAGGCGGAAACGGAGGCAGAAAAATGAACGCAGTATTACGAAAATCGTGTACAGAAGCAGAAAATAAAATAGCGAGAAAAAAACTCTTTGACGTTACGTTAATTATCATGATTAATGTTTGGTGGTCATATAAGAAAGTAAGAACTGATATCACAATTTTCATCTAAAGTTGCGTTAGATTTCGATTAATAAACTTCTTAAGATACCGATGAAGTCTTAATTGGGTAAATCGATGTTATGAGAAGGGCGGAGAAGTCATTTCCTGATCAGTGTGTCAATTACGTTATCTTTCATGTCTTATTTAGGTGTCTTCATTTCAAACGTTAGAAATCTGCCGATTAAGTATTTCAAAACCAACTTATAAATCTAGACATAAGGGTCTGGCATTACAGAGAACTCATTAAAAGATGAACCTCCAGGAAGAAAATTTAGACGGTTAAAATCTGCAGTATTTTAAATCCGCTTGATGATAGATACTTGAATATTTAGTTTTGATGCCGGTAAATCCCCTTAAAGTTTTTATGAGTACTTAATGTGTACAAGCTTAAATTTGAGGAGCTTAAGAAAAAATAAACTTGGTAAATTTTCATCATTTTATACGTTTAAACGTTCTCTTATGATTGATTTAAAATATTTTTATGTAGGAATTAAAATTAATTTCGAGACATTAAACTTTTATGGTGTTTTTATCCAAATTTTATGTTTAACTCAGTCTTGTGATAATCGGTGCTATATATAGGTAAAGGTTTACATGCTGAAATTGCGTGTAACATTTTCGCAGTTTAGAAAATTAACCATGCATAGATGAATGGAAGAGAATCAAATAGTGACTTCAAGTAAATATTTTACGTTTTAATCAAAGTAATAAGAAAATACTAAGTTTACCTAAGCACAGATTTTGCTATGTGTTTCTTTTTTCAGTTCTTATAATATTTGTGATGTAAATATAAATATATATATATATATATATATATATATATATATATATATATATATATATATATATATATATAATATGCTTGCTCAGACAGAATATTTTCTGTCTTGTCATGATGTTACTTTGAATTTGCATTATAGTTTAAAAACATCATACACGGGAATTGAATTAAGAGAAATAATATATACTAAGGAAAAAGAATGGTTAAAAACACTATGCTTTCAATACATTTTTAACGGCTGTTTTAAAAATTAAGGGAAGAGAACATATATTTAAAACTTTTTACTCGCATTCCGGGAAATTTAGAGGCAAACAAATATATAATTGCACTTAAATTCCTACTTTTATTTCTCTTTTTAGCAAAATGAAATGGGATATTATTTAGAAGAGTAACATGATCCTCATTTTAAATCATTATCATTCCCATTTCCTCATTTTGAGTATTATCAACAGGAGAAAAAATATAGATGTAAGCATAATTAGAAACGCTGTAGATGATTTAAAATCGAATAGAGAACGTTCATAAAAAGAGGGTATATTACGTAAAGCAGGGGTTTTTGAACTCGCTGAACCTTGGGGCTCCTTTGATAACATTGGGATGTAGCTGAAAAATTTGTTTTGGGGTTCATATTAACAGAGCCAGGATTCAATATGATTAATAAACTGTAATTCGACCGTACAATATTTTGAAAGAGAATACAGTCAAAAGGAAAACTTTGATCTTTCAGATGAATTACCAATTTAAATTAATATTTGCCTTTCATAATTGATATAATTTTTTGTCTTCTTTAATAAATAATTATTTTTGGTTTGTGTTACTTATAGTAAAATTTATCGAAGTCTCATTAATATTTTATCGATATGATATAAAGATTCTGCTGTTTAAATAAGTTGGGAAATGCTAATTTTAATAAGTATAAAAACTCGTCTTTTATGGTTGGGAGAAATGTCATCAGAAAAGCTCTCTTGGTCAGTTTGAAAAAGAGCTTTTGAATTGCATGTTTATAGCTTAATTTCTCTCACGAATTATATTTCCTAACTTAAGTAGGTACATTTTTTTAAAAAAGTGAGACAATTTGAGTTGTAGTCATTTTTGATGTACGGTATGTACAAAAAATTATCATTGAAATATTTCTTAGGATCACAATGAGAATTTTAGTTATTTTTCTATGAAGTTCTAATATAAAGGAAAAATGTGCTGGAAAATTTAGAGAATCTTAATTTTTGTGAGCTATTTATTTCCGTCTCAGAGATATTCTGAACTCTCTAAAATGTATACGCAATACGTAAATATTTCTTAGGACCAAAATGATAAATTTCGTTATTTCACTATGAAGTTCTAATATAAAGGAAAAATGTATTGAGAAATTTAGAGAATCTTAATTTTTGTGAGCTATCTATTTCTGTCTCAAAGTTATTCTGAACGCTCTAAAATGTATGCGAAATACGTAAATATTTCCTAGGATCACAATGAAAATTTTAGTTATTTTTCTAGGAAGTTCTAATATAAAGGAAAAATGTGCTGGAAAATTTAGAGAATCTTAATTTTTGTGAGCTATCTATTTCTGTCTCAAAGTTATTCCGAACTCTCTAAACTGTATACGACACAGACAAGTTCTAAAAGTTAGAGCTCTATATTTGCCCTTTTTTATTGTTTTACGAATTTTGAAAAAATATTTCTGGTGTACTAGACACAGTTTGAAAGCCCAGTTTGAAAAAAAATATTCTATGCTGATTACTACCGAACGGCAATATGTACCAACATGGTTTTCAATATCCCTCCCTACGTTTACCAGGAAACGGCTAAAGTAGTTCCTAAGTAAGCCTACCTTGTGCACTGCCTTCTAGAAAAAAAAAACTCTGATTAGATTAATTATCTTTGAAAAGTTCCTCTGCCGCGAAAACAGGGGCGGCAAAAGATGAAAGGAAGTAATTTATGTTATCTCGGTAGCAGCTTCAATTTCCGATCGGAATCATATCTGTTGAGTTCGAAACCTTGTTGGGAATCGGAACTGGAAGTAACAAGATTTCATGGTTGTAATAAGGTCGAAGTATCGGTTAATGAAAAATCTGCTTCGTTGCAATTTCTTGACATAATTTATATCAAAGATTATACTTCGAATGCATTGTTTTGTAGGGTTTATAACAGGATGCTTATTATATGCAAATTTCCTGCAGCTTAAATGAACTAATAGATAAGAATTCGCGTACCTAATTTTATTTCGTAGGCTTAAGCAGTGTAACAGCTGTATTGATTCAAAGATCACTGAGTCTAATTTTTTTCATGGTTTTAGACTAACATGCAATTTTTTTCTATTATTTAATAACAAGTTTATTTGTCAAACTTCTTTTGGCAAGCATAATCTTAGAAAAGTAATCTTAGAACTCAAAGATGGTTTTGTTATGGCGTGTTCACATAGGATCCGTCAGCGTCAGCGTTAAACATTCCGTTGGCGCTGATTGGTTAAATAGGTCAATGATTGGTATATGATTGGTTACAAATTTCAACACTGACGGATTCTATGTGAAAACGCCCTTAGTGTGGAGCACTGCGGTCATAATTAACGAAACGAAGGTTAAACTAATCGGTACGTACATCTTAAAGACGATTCTAAATGGCTACAAAACTCCTAAGGATTCGAATCTGTAGATTGTTGTTCAATCAATGAGCTTCCTAGCCATTGACTCATCGTCCGGCCTACATGCCGTAACAATGATTCCATACATCTGCATATGATTGGTTGTTTGATCTGTTGGATAAATTTTGGAGAGCTGTGATTATATTATTTTACCACGGGCTAACAGACCGGGGACTACATTTTAAGGTCGATTTTGAATATCTACAATCGTCCATGTTTAACTGTTGATTCTGAAATTGAAGGGCAAACGTCTTGGCCGATCTGCCATATTGGTGCTCTTCTGCGTAATACATTAATGTATATACATAAAACAGTTCCGTAACTGAGTGACTCACTGACTGACTGACAGACTGACATACAACGCAGAGACCAAACCGCTGGACCTAAAGGGCTGAAATTTTGCATGGCGATTCTTCTTATAGTGTAGGGGTGCACTAAGAAAGATTTTTGAAAAATTCTTCCTAGATTTTTTAAAACTGAATTTTTAAACTGTTTTAGTAACTTTTTAAAGTTTGCATTTAAAATAATAATTTGAGGGTTATAAAATTTATATCACGAGAAAGATCATAAAAGTTCCTTTAAAATGAAATCTTTTTCGGATCTTTACCTCCATTTTCTGATTTTTGGGGAATTTTTAAAGATTAATTTTTAGAATTAAATTTATTAAATGCTGATCACGTGATTTCTTTTTCTGATACGGCAGACGATTGGACATTATACAAAAAAATATTAATATACAGTAAAAGATATTATGTTCCTCAAACTGTACTATATTAACTGTACTATATTCTTTAGTATGTCCTATTACATTTAATTTTAATATTTTCTTCTACATTATTTTGTCTATAAAAATATCCCTTATTATGTTTTTTATAAATATATATTTTTGTTTTTTATGCATCAATTGTATACATTGATCACCGTATTTATTATATATATATATATATATATATATATATATATATATATATATATATATATATATATATATATATATATATATATTTTTTTTTTTTTTTTTTTTTTTTTTTTTTTTTGGCATTAATTGCATACATTGACCGTTGTATTTAATTTGAATGTACTCCTTAGCGAAGTGCGGGTTTTCAGCTAGTATATCATGTAGCGTAAAAGTAGAAAGTTTTATGTGTGGAACTGAAATAGTTGTTTCTCTGACTGAGAAACAAAGTTTAATTTATCCATGAGAATACCAATTCAGACACAACTATTTGGTCCAGCTGAGTAGGAAAACGAGGGATATACTTTTCAACAGTCTTGGAAACATTTATGGTTGTCTAGTGGCGTAGAAGGATAAACAACTGTTATGAAACTATGTATTCGTTACAAAAGTGTTGCAAGCAAAATATATGAAAGTAAAGTTTGAATTTGATGGCCGTAAAGCGTGTAAAAAGTGCAGTTGCGGCTGCGGTCCCAATTGCGTTGAGGTAGAAGGAAATAGTTTAATCATTCAAACTACATCTGATATGTTATTAATAAAGATATCTTTAGTTTAAAATTTGTATTAATTGTATATGTTTGAAAATAGGACTATCTATTTATTTATTTGTATTTATCTACGTTATTCGAGGTGATTTTGTTTCTAGAGCTATGAAGCGAAGTTATATGACGGTACACGCTGAAAAGAAAAATCCATGATTAATATCTGTAAGAATAAATATATTTTTCTTGCAAAAGTTAAAATTCATGTTAAAGTTTAAAAGTATTTATAACACTTATAAAACCCGATGAGACAGGCAATAAAAAATGGGATTAGATTCTTCAGGCCTTGAGATCTTTAGAAGTCAAACTTGATTTCCATCCAAAATCTCAGCATAAGACTCAAATAAGAATATACCTAATAATACATAATAAGAATATTTATCCTTAATCATGGGTGATGGCTCTCGAATCTCCTCAATGCTAACATTTAGGAAACTAGTTAAGTACGTAGTATACAAAAATAACGGCATTAGTGGTTGAAGGACAGGCATTTTTTCTCAACTTGTATAATCTTTTTACAGTTCTTTACCTCTAATTACATATTAATGATAAATAATACAATGATTTACAGACACTTCTGATGCAGGCGTTTAAATGTTAATTTCTAGATACCTTATTTCATGTATTAATATTCATATTCTTTCGGTGTTACAAACATAATGTTGTGTGCAATACTGAAATTTCCAGAAAAAAAGTTGAGAAAATTATGAGGAACAACATTTTTATCTAAAAAGTAATTACAACCTCTAAATTTTGTAAGCTGTTGATTTTTACAAAACTATAACTCAATGCAGCTATAAAATGTCTGCAACTGTTTTATGAAAGTATTACATCCCGTGTAAGTTGTAATTAAAGAGAATAAAAGAGTGGTTGAGAAGTTGAGAGTAGTGTGTGAAAGATAAAGTTATTTTGTAGAGAGAGGGTAGTGTGTATCAGAGTGCTCTTCTATCGAATTTCCAAATTGTTCTAAATTTTGCAAAAGTTGCGATTCGTGATAGTATTTAATGGGTTTTTTTATTCTCAGGACCCAATCTGATTGGGGTTAGGGAATGGGGTTAAATTTCTCGAGACCGAGAACTTAAGAATCCCAGCATAAGACCCCCACTCCTCCTCACCCTCCCGTCTCCCATACAGAAGAGCTCACCATAAAAGACTAAAATTCTTATAAGATCCTTTTCGCGCATGTGTATACAAACCGCAAAAATGATGTCAGATTTGAATGTTTTTATAAAACTTAAAAATAGGATATATATATATATATATATATTAGGGTGGGTCTTTTTTACTTTTTTTTAAAAATCGAAATCGACTGTGGTGGAAAAAGCTGTGTATTGCTATCAAATGTTTGTAAAAATTTTTTTTGAAATTAAAATATCCCGCCCGGCCCTTAAAGTTTCTCTAAAAATGTAAAAAAAAGCATTTTTTATTTATTTTTAAATTTTTTTTACGTATGAAAAATTTTAATTATCCATAGTGGAAATCGTTGCGTTCCAAGACCCTTTGTTTGTAAATTCTTTTTTAAATTAAAATATATTTAGGCCCCCGCCCGGTCCTTGAAGTTTCTCCAAAAATGTAAAAAATGCATTTTTTATTTATTTTTTAATTATTTAACGTACCAAAATTTTAACCGCCTGTAGTGGAAATTATTGCATAGCAAGACCCTTTGTTTGTGAAAAAAATTATTTTGATATCGTATCATATTTAAAGCCCCCGCAAGCCGGTGAAATTCTGATACTTTAACCCTTTGGAGCAGAATTTTTATTAAACATATTTAAAAAAATTAAAGTCTCTATTAAACTCAATGTCCCATCTGCGTCAGAGGGTTAAAGCAGGTCTTTGCATATTTTGCCAAAATAATGGCAGAATAACCCAGAATTCACTACGAGGAGGTGGCTGCATTCGAATTCCACCCGCACCCACCTAACCTCCCAACCAAATATGGGCGTATTTTTTTCTCTGTTTAGTGATATAGCAATCTTACACTATATATTTTGCCTTATTTTCGAAGTTTAGCATCAGTTTTCGAGACGTCAATGTTGTACGTTTAAAGCCATCGCGATTTTTTGTTCCACAGACAGATTAGGATGCCTCTGACACTATCTTGACTGCCCTTTCGACAGCTTGTGTATGGCATGGGAGATTCCACAGTTTACTTTCAATAAAGCCCCCCATTTCAACCATTTTCTCGATTTCTGCACTGGGTATATGTTTAGTCAGTTGAGGTTCTGTAACTGAACATTTCTGCCAATTTATCAGTTCTGTTTAGTCATTTGCGTGAAAATTGAGAGACGGAATGAAAAAATCACGAGTTGTTTCATTAGGAAGTGTTTGGGCCTTCATGATTCTTCTGAAGCCTAATTTCCTCACATAGGATCGTTTGTCGTTGATCCTGGCAATCAGCCGGTGTTCTGGGTGACCATAAAAGCCATTCCTTTGGATTACAGGATCCACTGCTAATTTCAGCTCATCGCTCAGATATCTTGAGTAGTGTATAACTTCCCAAAGATTCTGTGCATCAGCTGTGCATGATGGGTCAGTTTTGGTGAGAAACCAAACATTTGCATACACTTTTAAAATATATTTCACAAGTCTTTATTTCAAGTGATGGTTATTCTGTACCAACATAGAGACGAAGCACTCTCTTTGCCATTGTAAGACACCTGGCATGAGAAAGCTTTTCTGGTGATTTAGTGAAAAATGCTGTTGGACAATTTCCAGAAGATATCGCTTGACAGATTTGGTACAAATATTTTTGGTCAGTACTAAATTTATCCACATCTAATGCAGGCAGGTCAACAGTGATTTTTCTAAACTTCCCAATTGGTAGTTGTTCAGAAAAGTCAAGAAGTTTCCCTATAGGACCACAATATGCAAAAGGGCCTGTAGTGTTTCCATCTAGATGCCGTATCAAATTTCGTAAAGGTAACTCATTGGCATGTAACTGTCATATGAGCCACTGCAACGGTCTTCTTAGATGCAACTAAAACAGTCGTATCACACCACATTTAACACCAGTATTGACTGGTGTTCCATCCGATCCAATCGCAATTAAATCCGTGGTAGATAACTGACTTGTTTTCAAATAATCTAAAATGCTAGACAGTATTTCATTAGCTGTGCCATTTTCTGGTGACACATGACCGAGGAAATTGCTTTCTGGTTCTTGCAATAACACTGCATGCTCTTCCATTTTAATTCTTCTGTGGGAAATGCCCCTTTCTTTAACAATTACTAAGGTTCGGTCATTTCTTCCATCAAAATATATTGCCTGCAACGCTGTCTTATCTTCCACTAAAATATTCTGTAAGTCAAGAAGAACTTTCTTCCTTTGACGGTCTACTTTATATTTATCGATCACCATAGTAGAGTGTCTCTTCGTGATCAAGCCAATATCTTCAAGTGTAGTACTTGCTATCAGCTCACCTTTTCGACTCGAAACTCCAGATCTATCTAATGCTGTTGCCAGTGACGACAATGGAAGTGTTATTTTGGAGCTCCCACTTCTTTTGAAGATGTAGCAACCTGCTTAAAATCCTCATCAGAATAAAAATCATCTTCACTTTCAGAAGTAGAGCTACCATCCATAATACTTTCACATTGTTGAGGTTGGCTATTTATCTCAGTTTCAGATTTTTGCTTATTCACACTTGTTCAACATCCATTGCTTTACTTGCCACTCTAAGTTTTAGCCATATACATTTTCCTCGACGGTCTCTGGTCTTTCAAAAATTCTGATTATAACCCGGGATGGGAAAACAAATATTCCGTAATATACCGCTCAGTACTATTACACCATCTATCGGTGAAATTCAAAACGAAATTCGCCGGCCTAGCGGGGGCTTTAAATATGATACGATATCAGAATAATTTTTTTTCACAAACAAAGGAACAAATTTTTTTTTTCACCTTGTGAAAAAAAAAGGAAAATTTTTTTTCACAAAGGTTTGTGAATTTTTTTTTTCACAAACATTCTTACTATGCAACAATTTCCACTACAGGAAGCTAAAAATTTTCATACGTAAAAAATTTAAAAATAAATAAAAAATGCTTTTTTTATATTTTTGGAGAAACTTCAAGGGCCGGGTGGGGGGGAGGGCCTAAATATATTTTAATGTCAAGAAATTTTTTTTACAAACATTTGAAAGCAATTCACAGCTTTCCCCACCACAGGCGATTTCGATTTTAAAAAAAAGTAAAAACGACCCTCCCTAATATAAATATATATATATATATATATATATATATATATATATATATATATGTTACAGTCAAAACCCGAAATCAGTGAAAACCCGAATTAACTAGGGAAAACGCGTTCTAACTGGGAGCGCTAGGGAAAACCCGAATTAACTAGGGAAAACGCGTTCTAACTGAGAGCGCTAGGGAAAACCCGAATTAACTGGGAAAAACGCGTTCTAACTAACAGCGCTAGGGAAAACCCATTTTATTTGGGTTTTGACTGATTTGTTAGACAATATTATTTGTATCTATCCACAATTATGTTATTATTTCAACAATATATTATATAATATGTTAGAATTTAAATCAAACTCTACTTAGTAAAACAGTGTTTGAGGAAAGAACCTATCATTGAAGAAAAAAGTCTTTATTTGGATATTGTTTAACACAGTACCGTTATTATGAATTACTTATTTCGACAAGGCAAACTACTGTGACACTTAGAATTGCAAAGAGAACCATTTTTCATACAGAAACATCTCTTTGAAGAACAATATTTTTTACAAGAACAGCGGACGAACCATTGTCCAGTTTCTACAGCTCCTTTTCTTGTTGCTGTTCTCAGCGAAATTTCCTGATCCGGTACTCGATCTTGAGTCACGAAAATTTGTCGCGATACATCTAATTCAGGTCTTAAAATCAGTGAATATGATAAACTTTTGTATTAAACTTGTACAAAAATTACACATTTTCAATCTTGGTTTGAAGTCAACTCTTTAATTTATGAACATAAGAAAATTAATGTAATACCTAAATTTAATGCTTATTTATAACACATACACCTAATAGTTACTACATATAATATTTAATGGAATGCTGCTAAATTTCTGTCAACAATTAGCTGCAGGGGTGGATCCAGGTGGGGCTGTTGGGGCGATCCCCCCCCCTCTACAGCTAGTGAGCTAGAGGTATTATGCCAAAATACTATGTATTCTATTATAATTTGAGAAAATCAGTTTTTCAAACTCATTCAACCCCTTTTTTTTGCTCTCCCCCCCCCCCTCCCAAAATAATATCCCGAAGTTTAAATATCATTTCTCCCCTCCCGAAGTTTAAATATCATTTCTTATCTCGAATACAGTTTGTTCAGAACTCCATCTTTCTTACCAATTTTGTACAGGCCATCTTTATTTTTTTCAAGCACTACAACGATGAGATTTCGCAAGCCCGCTTTTGCTCTATCAATATTTGGAATGGGAACAACAACATTACCTCCAATATCAACCTCAGGATGTGTTGCATAGTTTCATCCGTTTTAGATCTTTTTCATTCGTTTGACTCGTTTTATGAAATTTTCTTTGGCTTTCTTTCTAATTAGAAAAAAGGTTGGTCGACTTAATAGCAAGCATATACTCCCCTGATTGTGCTTGTTCAGTTTCTTGCTCTTCTGCATTCATATCCTCGAAAAAATTTTCGGAAAGGTTTTGAAACCAAGCCATTCCTTTTTTATTTTTTTTCTGTTGTCATGTTTCACACATCGATAAAAAAAAATGTGTATCATCTCAGTAGTTATGTTAGCATATTTTCTCGAAGTTTCAATTTTGAGTTTGTCTCTACCACCTTGTCCTATGGCCACATGCGCACTTTCGATAACATCAAAAATTTCTTCAACTGGTAAATAATATTTTATGGGCTCATTTGAAGAAACCAACTTTTTTTACTCCACTGATTTCAAGAATGTCAAACCTTTTTAATCTGTGGTATTGAACAGAAGTCTTGCTAACGACAGATTTGGCTTCTTCAACCTCTGATTAAAAAAGTGTTGTATTCATCACTTGTTATAACATTAAAGTTATTTTGTTTTCTATTTAATAACTGTAATTGTTCAAGAAATCTATTTTTCCAATTTTTAGCGCAAAAAGCATTAACATTTTCTTTACTCGTCGTAAATAAATCAAACAGCACAAGCACGTTCCTGCAAGAATTAAACAAAACGACTGCACTTGCTTTGAAAATTTCACAAGCAACAAATCCATATTCAAGCGGTTCTAACTGAACAAAACCAGCATTAACTAAGGAAAACGGGTTTTCCCTAGCGCTCTCAGTTAGAACGCGTTTTACCTAGTTAATTCGGGTTTTCCCTAGTGCTCCCAGTTAGAACGCGTTTTCCCTAGTTAATTCGGGTTTTGACTGATTTCGGGTTTTCACTGTAACATTATATATATATATATATATATATATATAATATACAGTCGAATCCGGTTAATTGGACCAGCCGTTTATTCGGACCGAATCCTAAAGAACCGAAACAAATCTTATTGCATAAGTCTAATAGGGCATGTTCGTGTAATCAGACCAGCCAGTTATTAGGACCAACATGATTACATCCTGATGTGGTCCGATTAACTGGAATCGACTGTGTGTGTATATATATATATATATGGTAGCCAATAGGTCAGAATATATTACTGTGTATTTCTTGTAAATATATATTATTTAAAAAAATTTCCAATATAATGTATTTAAGTAATCAAAACTAATATTTATAAATATAAGGTGAACTGAAAAATCTCATTTCGCTGGTTTGCAAGATTAAGAAAATGGTATATGAATTTTAATGATCAAATTTTTGGAACCGCCGCTTTAGATAACGATATATTTATTTTCCAGGTGTCTGAAAGATAAACAGCTGATAGAGAAAATAATGGCATGCGATTCTATGGATTTGTGCCTAAATATTCTTCATTGCTTCTGTAATTTTAGAAAGGTAATTTAATTTTTTTCAGGTAAAAAAAACAAACAAAATATTATGATAAAAGAGAATTTTTTTCCATAACATGAACCGCAAGTTGGAAAATTGCACTACAAATAGTTAGCATTTTAGAATCTTATGAATGCGAATATAAATATTCCCCTGCATAAAGTAAGATTAATGTTTGACGTTGAGAAAAATAGCAATCGACTGTTTATCCTGAATCCAAAAGCGTTTCCCAATCTCCCTTCTATGGCGGTGGTATAATTATATTGATTAATGTATGTTAACAACTTTCAAGTGATGGGGAGTGGTTGAAGATAAATGTAGGAATCGCTGCTCTCTGCCGCCAAAGATTCTTATTAATTTGCGAAACTTAGCAGATGCCGAGATAAAGCAGATGCGGTTGATTTCAGATAAGAGGGCGTCAAACTGTATTTTGAATGCAACAACTGAGTTTTGCTGCATTTTTAATGGTGCTCTGGATTTGTTGACATAATGTACCCATTTGCGAAAAGGAGTTTGTTTTCAGTCTTGTAATTTGAATATTTTCTTGAAATCCTCGTCTAACGTTGGAAATATTACACAGTGAGAATTATGTTATACTATATCTGTAAGAATTTGAATAAATATGATGCTGCAACTGTAACAAAAAATTAGTTTTTGTCAGTAACTAACGAAATATTGTAAAATTTGACTCGTTTTATAAAGTTTATAACTCAAAGGTTTGAAGCATTAATGTCTTCCTATAATATAGTTATATTAGCAAATAGTAACTCTTAATTGCTAAAGATTTGATTCATTATTATTATTATTATTTATTTATTTTTTAAATTTAGAATGGTATCTTAATATATCACTCGATCCTTTCAACAACGTCATATCTCAAAAATCGGCGATTTTTAGTTATGCCTGTTTTCAGAAAGCCCTGAAAGAGTAGTATATCCGTGCAAGATCATCCTATTTCATCTCTCTATATTTAGCCGCTAAAGAGCAGAATTAATATTTATTTTTAATACATTTTAATATATTTTCAAACTTTAAAATCACTCTTGAAAAATCCCGTTTTTTTGCGATATGAAGTTGTTGAGAAGAGTGCATTTTAAGAGTTTCAACATTAATTAATGCATTTCTTCAGATGAATTCGGACCTTTCTTAGATAGTAAGATCCACTTATTCTCAGAACAACCGATTAATTACATTTGACACTTTTTACTTGTTCATACTCTTATGTTAATAATTGAAACACAAGTTGAAATATCAGGGCGATAAATATAATCCAGACATCTTCCTTATTTCACCAGATTTAAAAAAGCTCTATAAGCTATATAATACATAATCATAGTGGCTTTTACTATGTTGAATAACGTAACTTTGTAATAAATGTATGAAGGATGCATGATGGAACTCTTATAATCAGAAAGTAGTGTCTATTTTATCATCAAAATTTCCCACAGTTCCTGATTGCTAGAAAAACTTTTTACAACTCTATTGTAATCACACAACTTCTCTTTAACGCGCAGAAGAGTATGATGTATTTTAATTTTAAGTTTTTTATGTGATCTACAAGTTTATAAATGAATGCCTTAAAATAAAAATATATAGTTTTGCAATAGAATTAGCTAAATAATTGACTAATTGACTGAATGATTTAGAAAATTTTTGATTTTAAAGTCAATGAATAACTGACAAAATACAAATCAGATTTAACTTCATTAAAACTTTTGATTTTGTTTATTGATTAATTATCCCTTCATGCTTATAGCAGTGAACAAGTAAGCGAAATGGATAGTTTTCGCATTAATTTACTAAATTACTACATTCACATAATGATCACTCAATGCATCATAGTTTTTGAGCTTTAAAATATTAATCTCTCTCAGCTAAAGTAGAATTTTGATAATTACTCCACTTTAGCACCAGCAAAAATTGCAATGATAAATGAATATTCATTTATTGATAAATTAAGATAATTGACATCGGTGACGGTAAATGGAGGGAAAAGTAGCTAGAAAATGAGATTATGGGAGTGAGATTGCATCTCTGCAGGTCTGTATCATCTAACAACCTAAATTGTTGCAAAAGTTACTTGACGTTGTTTATCATTTTTCTACGATATTTGATGGTTTTGTAGATAAGTGTTTATTTTTTGTTTCATCTTCACCTTGATTGATAAGACGTAGAAGAAAACAAAACATATTTTGGGTGTTGAGATAAATACTTTCATATTAACAAAAATATTTTCCGCGTGAAATTTATATTGTGAGCTTGTAGAATGAATGGCGTACGATAAAATTTAATGCAAAATTTAAATAAAAAATTGCCCAGAATGAAGAAAAAGTATTCTAAAAAATTGCAGGTGTCGGAATTTTCACGCATTTTCTTAATATCAGTGAAATTAGTTAACATTCAGACATGAAACAGTTTACTGAATTTCCCTTTTTAGAAATTGAAGAACTTTGAACTGCTTAAGTTTATTACTAATTGATATCTGAAGAAGACGTCATTATTTAAATTTCCCTAATAAAGTGTTCTACTTACTTAATTTCGGATCGAAATTTGATTTGAGAGAAAATTTACAAGATCTCATTTACTTTGTCTACCTTTGAATAATTCCAATCCGAAGAAATTTTTCTGCATTTTTAAAATTAGTTATTTTAATGATATGCACTGCATTAGGATATTTTGTCTTTAGAATTTCCTATATTTACGTTACTTGAAAACTGCAATAATACATATTATAAAAGAAAAAAATTATAAAGATTGAAGTAAAAGATGGAACGTAGAATTTAAATTGAAAATTTTCTAGTGGGTTTACTATCAACCGAAAAACTATCGATCGACTTATAAACAACTCTCTGGTGTATCTAATTTCATAAACGAAATCAATTTTTAGTGCTTTTCTCCCAAAGTTCACGTAACGTGTATTTTTTGTTTGTTTGTTTGCATTTTCCTGAAAACCCTACGCTGCAGATCCGCTGGGAATATTCGTAAATCAAATATAAAAAAAATCTAATCTGTTTTTCAAATACGTAAAATAATAAAAAAAAATTTTAATTTAATTTCTTTAAAAATAGTAGAAAAAGGCAGAACTTCTGTATTGAAGTCAAAAAAAAAAATTGAAACCGCGGTAGTCTCTTCTAACGAAACTACCGCGGGTTATTAACGTAGGATTACTTATCGTTGCTTACCACTTTTTTTTTTTACAATAAAATTTCTACATACGAAGACAAGGATGAGTGATAACCTTTGCAGAATAGGTCGATGGTAAGAAAAATAAGTTACATATGTCTACTCTGCCACTTTCGATTTATAACTCGAGACGACGGTTTTAGCGTCATAAATTTTGCTTTCCGGAGGACCGTTATGGAGGAACGTAATCCTACGTTAAAACGTAGAGAAGGAGATAGGTATCTTGATAAAATTTTGCTGTGACATATGTTGTTGCTACGGCTGTATGTTGAATTTTCTTTCAAAGTCCAGTGAATAACAACCTTAGGATCAAGCAATGAACAAATTCAACATGCGAAGACATGCGCGGGTATACATAGTAGCTCATCGGAAGAATAGAGACATAGTCAAAATGCAATGAAAATAGGCTTAGTTATAGTTCAAATCCATCTATCGGGTGAATTACAAAATTTTGAAACGAGTTTTCTTATATTGATACTTTGAATCTCATTTTTAAGTAACACAAACTCTGAAAATGTATAAATTCTGCTAATTTCGCAAGAATAAAGGCGCACATTTTCCTTCTCAGTATGAACGCAATATCCTGCCAGAGTTAACAGAAGGATTGTGTCTAGGTGGATGATACATGGGTAACGGTCAAGATAAAAAAATTGTAAAATTAATGTTTTTAAATTTTTGAAAATAAGTTTATATGCGTTTTTAAAATGTAGTAATGTGTATCATACTGATATTTTCTTATATGTGTGTTGAAATACGGAAACGTCCCACTCTTGGCATGAACGTTTGAAGCCGTTTGGAATCGGCTTTAAGGAGTAGGTCCCACTCTAATTAGCCCTCGTTTATCAAAAAATTGATTGTAGCCTTCAAACCAAACCGAAATACGGAACCCACACTTCGCAAAGGAGTTCGTGTTTAACAAAATTAGTTCATCTGCAAAACCCTGAATAGAGGTCTGACAGCTACAGTTAAGCTCTATGTTTAACTTTTAAAAATGACTTTTAAATATTTTTACATTCTGAAACAAAATTTAACTTTTGAAATTTCTGCATATATATATATATATATATATATATATATATATATATATATATATATATATATATATATATATATATATATATATATATATATATATATTTATATATATTTTTCTATTTCCTACTCTTAACTTCAACATTGTCTAGCGCCAGGCTTGGTGTTCTTTGATTGAACAACTTTTTAATAATTTCTTCTGTTTCTCATGGATTTTTCGGTGTCTAAGTATGTTTACTGGTTAGATCATACTTATGAGAAACAATCCATTGGTTTTTAGACAGTATCGGCACCACTGATGAAGAGATGCTGTCTAAAACCTTTTAAATACTTATCTTTTCATGTTTTTAGATTCATGCTGCACAGTGTAATAGAGCTTATGCTGGTTTTTCACTTTCAACTTTGTCTTATATATATATATATATATATATATATATATATATATATATATATATATATATATATATATATATATATATATATATATGTATGTATGTATATACATATACACTTTAAAAAAATCTATTTTCGAAAATATTGGAAACACAAATAAAAAACGTTCGCAGTGCCCTGCAAAACTGGTTATGATATTGTTTACCAGAATAAGAGTGGGCTATCAATTATAGATTTATAAACATATTACTTATATATTTCTGACAGAAGGCAATGTGTACACCTGTTCTTCTGGCATAAATACTAGTATTTTTACAGCAGTCTCATATAGAGGAAAATAATTCAGTAGAAAACAGTTTTAATCATCTAAAACTGATGCGTGTTCATTTTGAGCTGTCGAATGCAAAATATAATTACCATTTGGCCGGAAGTAACTGGGTTATGACATTATTTATTTAGTGTTACTGTGCTATGTAAACAGCACATCTTCTTCTCAACATGGTGATACCGTTATTTAAATCTTTTGTTGTGTACAAAATGAAAAGTTTCATCAAATAATTTGTGTAATATTTAATTATTCCCTTTGGGCTAGTTCATAAGCATTTTTATTTTAAAAAAATTGTTTGTGTTGTTGCAATAAAGCAGCAAAATATTCCAGGAAAGTATGCCAGTGTATTTCTTCTCATATTTCTCAAATTAAAAAAACCGTAACTAGAACTTCTAATCGAGAAAACATTTCATTTCCAACGAAATAGGATCAATAGACACAGATTCTTAGGCGAGTACATACACGCTTAAAATGTATGAACTAAAAACACCATTACAGTCATCAATGTAAAACATGGGCACGAGGTAGCCTAGTTGTAGCGCGTTGGCTTTCAGTACTGAAGGTGCTTGGATTGAATCTTGACAAGTGCCCTTAAATACTTTCGTGTCTAGTCCAAATATGGGCATACTGTATCCATAGAATGGGAGGTCCTATGTGCCCAAAGAGTGTGGAAGAATGTACTATCCCCTAGATGGCACCCCTGTGGGGGGGATGTGCTAAGTCAAAATTGAGGTTTCACCCGACTAAGTCGGACTCCGATCCTTGTGGTGCCATTGTAAACTGGAGACGCACCCTTCAGCCTTTATAAACTGGAGAAGCAAGCCTATATGGACCTGGCTTGGAATACTTCCGGCCAGAGGGCATAGGCAACAACAACATCATATAAAACATAATACGGCTGGAATTTATGAAGCAGATTTAATGCTGTGAGAATTCAATCAAAAATTTAATCAACGAAAAATGCCAGATGATCAAAAGACCTATCGCTTCCCAATACCGTGATAAATCTAGGAGGTCAAGCAGTCAGGATCACAGGGGAAAAAAATTGGCAATACTTGCGGAAGTTATTTTATGAAGTGTGTAATCAATATTGACAAGGTTTGTCAGGCAAACACTTTTTAACTGTCGATCTAGTTACGGATGAGTCTAATTTTGCTTTGTTTAGCATATCACTATTACTGCAACTCATTTCGACGAAACATGTAGTTTTAAACTCAGGTACGTAACACAATAAGGAAAATTATGACACGATATTTTATATAATATCTAATCATTCGTTCCACGTGGAAAGTTAATCATGAAAAATGATATAAATGGGCTTATTTCTTAAACAACCAAGGCATATTTACGTCCGACTTTAGCTTATGCAATAAATCTTACGTGTGTGTTCTGTATCAGCACAATACCCTTTCCCTGCGAACTGATTAAGCGATTATATAGTTATCTTTATGGTTATCTCTCACTGCATTAACTCATGAAGATGTTCCAGTGTTCTACACTAGATCTGGGTGTGCCGAAATTTAAAGGAAGTTTCAGACACAACTGACAGCAAGTCAAATGAACAATGAGCTGGGTAATATGCTTTGCATGCGTATCGGCGCTTAAGGCCCCGTTTGATACCACGGCGATGCTTGTAATTGCTCAAAGGTAATAGCTGATGAATAGTCATGACAAAACTTATTAATTGCAATCCGAACCAGGATATTATAATGCCTTCTGATGGATTCCTTTATCTTACTTGGCATGCAGGTCATCATGATGAATGGCCAAATCAGAGTGTCTTTTCGCAGAGCGAAATGTGAAATATAGGACTGTGCTATCTGAAATGCAGATAAAACTTTTTTTAAGGGTGATTTGAAATAGATAGATAGCTGTTGGGCAAATTGGAGCCTTTTCATATGGGCTGATTCCTGTCTATTTACACACAACCAGTCATTATCCCTTTATAATTTTTTCATGCTGGAGCAGTTGAGTGAGCAGTAATTTGATTTTGATTCGAGTGTTTCAGAGATAATCTCGAGAAATATTTTTAACCATTTTAACAGTCTCAGACTTAATTCCCAATTAGAAAGAAAAGAAATAGTACTTTATAACAGGAAGTCTGAAAATATTTGGATGTCCTCAAGTATATGTGCTATCTATGAATGAGTCTCCTCCTTCGGAAAATAAAGAATGAGAAATAGGATATCAGTGGGAAACCAGTGGACAACAATAAATTTGTTTTATCTTTCAACAGAATGTTAATACAATTTCCTCGTTTGGTTATGTTTGTTTTAATTTTTGCATAACAATACGAAGATGGTCGGCCAAGTTACCACAATTTTAAACAGTTTTCTACAAAATATATCTTTCCGTGTCTTCTTTAACATGTCTATACTTCAAGTAGACATCACTATTAAGCAATTTTCATTCAGACGTTAGTCGAACCTAGGGCATCGCTTAAAGAACACGTGGAGTCATGCGAAAAAAAATCCCGCCTCATTATGGAGCCTTCAGCCTCTGAAACAAAAATAAGAAATAGTGAATTTGATTCCACAAAAGACTTTAAAAAAAGTCGTTTGGAAGGTAGTACCCTTTCTAGAATTAAAAGATGAAAAATCAAAGGATCCCTAACCAAACTTTCCTTTTTCACCTACCTAGTTTAATTTTTCATCTAGTCACCCTGGATCTTAAAGCCCTCTCGCAATGTAACATTTATTTGTATTTCCTCGTCATCTTCAGTCGACAGTCGGTTCAGTTTGCTTCTTCTAGTTATCCTTTTCTCGCAGAGTATCCTACAGTTAAGAGAAAAAATGGAATTCGCAAGACAATAGGTTCGATCTGTTGGATAGATAGTTCAAACGGTACTCAATTAAAACTTTCAGCAAATATTTTTTTTATTACGCAGGAATTATTTTGGAGTACAATAACACCACTAGCATATAGGTCTCTACTGCAATTTTGAATGGCTCGTTGTAAATACGGACAGTTTGTTATGTGTTGGTCAATATGTGTCAACGTCAAACGTGGCTCTTGCGCTATTAAGTCAACGTCATTTCGTATGGCGTGTTTACTTCTTTGTGCTAAACTTTCTCAGCAACAATGAAAATTATACTAACATGTTCAAGTTCAAAAGGGAGTTTGACAAATAAGTGGCAGCGTCCGACTGACCTATTAATGAATCAATTGATTCACTTGCAAGGATATGACATGCAATTAAGATTTACCTTCCGAATGAATCTCGGACTTTTCCATGTTCTGTATTCTGTTCTGGTTTTTGTATACGGCTGTAAACTACTTTATTTTAGCCATAAGGTTGAAGACACAAGAATGAAAATAATTTTACAAAAGAAAAATTCTTCAAAAGACGAAAAGGAAGAGTTTGAATTTGTTAAAATAAAACAATTATTTCAATCTCACCTCTGACGATGGATATAATGGAGATCTAGAGATATTTTTCATGTATAAATCTCTGTTATCATATCGGAGTTTTAAACTTTCAATCGCTTATCCATAGAACAAATATCAACCTATCGACTTACGTTTAAAAGTTTTGAAAATGCTAACTTTTTTAAAACTATTATAAATAAGTAGAGATACAGTTATATAAAAGCAGAGATACAGTTAAAAAGTTTAACTCATGGCTCAACATTCCACTGTGGACCAAGGCTGGCGGTGCAGATCTCCGCTTTCTTGACCGAGGGCTAGGGGTGCTCTACAGCATATGTCTCAGTCAGGTGGTCAACCTGACGTGGGATCCCCAGAGTTTAGTTCCCAAGCATGCTTGATCCTCATTTTATCGACCCGCTGTATGAATGAAAGGCTGAATCGACCTTTCCCAGTCACAGGGTCGAACCCTAGACCTGTGGCGCGGCAGTTTGACGCTTTTAACTACTACGTAACCGGGCGGTCAGAGATACATTTAAGGGATTTTATATTTTGAGTTTAAATGGTTCCCATTACATTTATCCAATCAAGAAATACGAGGGTTATTCGGAAAATAAGGTCCGAATCGTCGTAGCTAATCGAATGTCGCGCAAACATTGAAACGCACATGCGTACCAACTTCCGGCAAGGCTTGCTAATCAAACGACGCCATTTGCATTGGTATTGTTTCAGTGTGCTAAGTACAGTGCTACTTCAAATGTTTAAAACAATCGATCAGCCCGCCGACTGTGAAATACGGTCAGTGATTCGGTTTTTGACAGCAAAGAACGTTTTAGCAGCGGAAATTCATAGACAGATAAGCGACGTGTATGGCCCAAATGCGATGAGTAGCAGGAAAGTGCGTAAGTGGGTGAGAGCTTTCAAGGACGGACGGGAAAATGTTCATGATGAACCGCGTTCAGGTCGACCATCAGTGATCACACATGATTTGGTCAATGCCGTGGATGAAAAGATTCGTGAAGACCGGCGATTCACAATTTCAACTTTAGCTTTGGAATTTCCGAATCTGGGTAGAACAACTTTGCACAAAATCGTTTCCGAAAACTTGAAATTTCGTAAATTGTGCGCACGTTGGGTTCCCAGGCTGCTTACTGAGGAACACAAACTGAAAAGAATGGCTTGTGCTCTTGATTTTTTTGGATCGATATTATAAAGAAGGTGATCAATTTTTAGAGAAGATTGTCACAGGGGACGATACGTGGGTTTCTCACAGAACCCCAGAGTCTAAACATCACTCAATCGAATGGCGTCACACAACATCACCAGTCAGAGTCAAGGGCAAGCAGACAATCTCAACACGCAAGGTCATGGCAACCGTGTTTTGGGATAGACATGGGATCTTGTTAGTCGAGTTTATGCAGCAAGGGACAACAATAAATGCAGCCGCTTACTGCGCTACCCTAACTAAACTTAGACGTGCAATACAGAATAAGCGACGTGGTCTTCTGATGTCTAGGGTTCTGTTGCTTCGTGACAATGCCAGACCCCATTCTGCCATTCACACTCAAAATCTGTTCAGATCTTTTGGATGGGAACAGATTGACCACCCACCGTACAGTCCAGACTTGTCGCAGAGTGATTTTCACTTATTCCGCTACCTAAAAGAGTTTCTCGGCGGCAAGAGATTCGTCACAGATGACGAGGTGAAAGAAGCAGTTCAAGACTGGTTATCCTCACAGGCGGCAGACGTCTACGACTTAAGCATACAGAAGCTTGTAGAACGTTATGACAAATGTTTAAACAAATATGGAAACTATGTAGAAAAATAGAGACACATGTAAGGAATTTAAAAAATAAAGTTTTTTGAAAAAATCTGTAATGTTTTCTGTTTTATAAGTAAACGGACCTTAGTTTCCGAATAACCCTCGCATTTATTGTTCTTCTTTGATAAAAGCAAAATAAAATAAAAGAAATAGGGGAAACAGGTAATAAAGAGACCGCAGTATCTATAGCAACTGATAAAACAAAAAAATGTTTTAAAACTGTACCTCAAGTACAACTTCCTCTGACTCGGCACTGCATTCCTAAGGGAGACATTTCTTGATGTATAAGGATAACATGCTACAGTGTTTGGGAAGAAACTTTCTGTTGAGGTCTCGAAGAGGTTGCCTATTTTCATGTTACATGCAATAAAAAGTAGAATATTTCCACTATCACGTGTGCAAGAACTCAATTTCTGTAGTTGAGAAAGCTTAACATCCAAGGGTTTAAAGAAAATAGATACTCAGCCGTAAGGAGAGTTAAAATCCGAGTCGAATCAATAACCCATGATTCTGAATCGAAATTATATTAAAAACAAGTTTAATCCATTTGCGTGGGCTACATCCTGAATCTTAAGTGTTGTTGAGAGCAAGTTAAGTATTTACGGACTCGCAGTAAGGTGTCAACTTCCTAAGGTTCTAAAATACTGTCATGAAGCGAAATTGTTTTGGTTGCTAAAATTAAATTGTCCTTATATTCTAGTGTTCTGGCAATATTTGTCAGCGTGATAAATTTCCTGCACGAAATACGAGAGTAATAAGAGTAAATGACCTAATTGTTTTGTAAAAGTCGTACAAAAAATTAATGTTAAGTTATTGGATCTTTTTTATTCTATATGCATCCCAAAAAGGGTCAAGTGCAATGTATTTAGTTAGAGTGAAATGTGGACAGTGATCTTTTCAAAGTGACAGCAGATA
Organism: Dolomedes plantarius; assembly: GCA_907164885.2. Taxonomy (NCBI): domain Eukaryota; kingdom Metazoa; phylum Arthropoda; class Arachnida; order Araneae; family Dolomedidae; genus Dolomedes; species Dolomedes plantarius. Next base: position 113,274,605 of record OU015497.1, on the reverse strand, counting down.
AATATTTTCGCCTTTTGAATATGCACGGGAAGCGGAACAGTTTAATATGCATCTGACACAGTGATAAATCAAGAGCAGAAATAACTGGATTCCTTCGCATTTTATGTAAATGTGGGAGCTTTAAGGACCCATAATATAACCATTCCATCATTTTTGTTATGAATAACATCTTAGATGTTTTTTATATCCCACAGAGGAATCAAAATAATGGTTAAATATGCAGTATCTTCCTTCTTGTTCAATGCATCGTTATGTATATGATTGAAAACCTTTGTTGAGTAGACCATAAAATTTTCATATCCCCGAATGGCATATAAATGTGCCCATAATGCTAATTTATAGTTCTAAATAGCAGTCTGTTGCAAGGTGAAGTTATGAGTCACTTATTCTTTAATTTTGTTGTTTACATTTTGATTCACAAATTTTGGGCTCGGAAATCTCTCTCAGAGATAAACTGACCAGTCAGCAAGATCTGCAAAATGTAAAAAATGATTTTAGAAATCCTATGCTAAACAGAACATGTGTCGACTCATAAATTAAAAAAATATTCGAACTATGCTTAATGTTTGTGTAACTATGGATATTGTAATGGAATTAGATAACCATGTAAGAATGAAAAATTTTAGACAGTGACTTCATGTAAAACATACCTGTGTTTAGAAGTTGAGATGAAAGAAATAAGAATCCCCGTAAAGAAAAGGTTAAATAATTTACCTTTTCTTTACGGTGTGGGATAGTACGGATTACAAGAATGAAGGAATGAACACACACACACATCTCTCTCTCTCTCTCTCTCTCTCTATATATATATATATATATATATATATATATATATATATATATATATATATATATATATATATATATATATAGCCTGTATTCTTGGGATACATGCTATCCCCCCCTACTGTAAGGAAAAGGTTAAAATACTTAATATTCTCATGGCCGTCTTTTGTAAGCACAAACTAACTAAATTGCAAACGTCTAAACCTATTGGCTATTTATATTACTATTTACCGGAATAAAGATTGCATTGATCATTGGATCATTAAAATACTTGTTTTCTCAAGAAATTCGGTAATGTAGATTGATTCAACAAAATTTACATTAAAAAAACAAGCAAAGGAATGTAGACTGACAAAGGAACACAAGCATATAAACATTTTACTAAAACAGAAAAAAATGTTCATTTTACACGGCTATAGAGAGTCTCAAACCCAGAACATCTACGTTTTAAGAATTAGATCATCTCATTTCAGATTTGTTACTTATTATGGAGCAGAAAAAAGGACGTGTTTGTTTTTTAAATTTTATCACCCGAATAACTCGAGGATGGCCGATAAGATAAAGAGCTATGATCCTCGGGGAAAAGTTTCTTCTATTGTTCGAATATGCTTACTAACATAATTTCAGATTAATTACTGACGATTATTCATAACGTCAAACATAATAACTACATCTGGAGACCACGCATCGAGATGAGTAATGGAATTTGTTATCTAATAGGAGAGAAGAGCATCACATAGATAAGACATTTAAATACTATGTAGAGAGAAACTAGCTGGTTTTAATAAAACAGGTGACGGATGTAATTTATAATGCTGTAAGTTATCATTTTACAGTAAATGTCTCATATAGCCTTTCGGTTACTATTTTCTCTTCAAATCTTACGGAGGAATGGGATTTTATTTGTATTTTCATTTCATGAATAGTCGGATATTAAGAAGAATATTAATAAACTAGCTGAATACCCGTGCTTTGCTACGAAGTACATTGAAACTAAATTAAACGGTCAATGTATGCAATTAATGCCAAATATATATATATATATATATATATATATATATATATATATATATATATATATATATATATATATATATATATACACTGGTTATCAAAAATTAAGGAAAAGTGACAAAAATAGCGTTTATTCAAAAAGTTACGCGTAGAGTTAAATGAAACTTACACACATTATACAACACATAGGTAGGTATAAAATAGCATAAAAAGAAATCGCCAGACAATTATGTTGTTATAGAAACTAGCATATGTATACAATGAACAAATCGGATGTGTCAGTTTGGTCTTGGAAAAGTACCTTTAATATGGCGTATGATCCCCCCCGAGAAGCAATACAGCACATACAGCGATGAGTGATGCTGTCAATTATGCGGTCTATGAGTTCGGTAGGAAGTGAGAGCCATTGCTTTTTGTTACGGGTAAGTCAGCGTTAACCAGTTCCTTCTTCTCTCTTCCCCCACCAATCAATCCATTATACTCTTGCAAAGCAGTTGAAATCGTGGCTAGGGTTCTAGGAGGAGGATTGAGAACAGCTATACGTCGTTCTAAAGCGTCCCAAACATGCTCGATAGGATTCAGGTCCGGTGATCGAGCTGGCCACTCCATGCGCTGAATTGTTTCCTGCTCAAGATAAGCATCCACGATGCGAGTTCTGTGCGGTCTCGCGTTATCATCCTGCAGCACGAAAACATCACCTATTGCCCCGGCATAAGGGCACACATAAGCATCAAGGATGTCATCTCTATACGTGTGAGCATTTACATTTCCACGGGGAAAGACATGGAGGTCTGTGCGTCCACCTAGAGATACCACCCCAAACACAGACACTGCCTGATCCATATGCATCTCTCCCACGGATGTGTGATGGATGAAAACGAGTTTCAGGTTCTTTCGAAATCAAAATACGCCTACTATCACTTTGGAGGCTAAACCTGGACTCATCCGTAAAGAGAACAGTCCTTCATTGATCACGCGTCCAGTGGACATGTTAACGTGCCCACTGCAAACGTTCCCGCCTATTGCGTGACATGAGCGAGACGCAAATGGCTGGTCGCCTCGCAAAAAGACCACGTTTGTGAAGCCTTCTACGCCCAGTTGACGTTGATACCAACCTTCCGGAGATTGCAGCGAGGGAGGATATGAGTTCAGATGGAGTTGCGGTTCTGTTCCTTCGTGCGCATAATGACAAATATCGATCATCGGCACTCGTCGTAGCGTATGGCCGTCCTTGGCTGTACCTCCTGAATGCCGAATCCGTGGTTAGATATTATTGCCAAAGTCTATGAACCACAGACGGACTCACATTTAGCCATCTGGTCACTTCTATCTGACTTTGTACTGCCTCTAGTCTCTCAATAGCTCGCCATCACAGTTCTTCGGTCAGATGATGCCTGGAAGTCATTGTTACAATTTGGCTATACCAGATGTCTAATCTCAGCCCCGCAGCGACAATTGCCACCTTGCTCTGAGACATGAACTTTTATGCTCCTTGCAAATGATGTATTCCGACTACAGCGCCACTATTTTGCATAATGTAGTATTGTTCAGCACCTTTTACTTAACAACATATTCAAATTTTAAACAGATTGGCCTAGTTTTGAACGTGTGATCCCTCTTTTTGTTATTTTTTCTTAATTTTTTATAACTAGTGTATATATATATATATAAATCGTAGACAAAATAATGTAGAAGAAAATATTCAAATTAAATAAAACGGTCAATGTATACAATTAATTTGTATGTTTAATTATCCGTAAAACACTAATTTGAATTAAATTCTTAAAAAACTTTCATCTCAACATGGTTAACTTTTGTCTTTTACCGTATTTCAATATTATTTTTGTCAATTTATTTCGTTGTTAGGCACTTGGCGCAAAATTAATTTAAAGTATCACAAAAAGAAAAAAACTACGTGATCAGCATTTAGTAAATTAAATTCTAAAAATGAATCTTTAAAAGTTCACCAAAAATAGGAAAATGTAGGTAAGATTCGAAAAAATTTTCATTTTAAAGGGATTTTTATGATCTTTCTCATGATATAAATTATATAACCTTCAGATAATTATTTTAAATGCAAACTTTAAAAAAAGTTACAAAAACGGCTTAAAAATTTAATTAAAAAAATCTAAGAATTTTTCAATAATCTTTCTTAATGCACCCTTACACTATAAGAAGAATCGCACTGCAAAATTTTAGCCCTTTAGGTCAAGCGGTTTGGTCTATGCGTTATCTATCAGTCAGTCAGTCAGTCACTGAACTGTTTTACATATACAGATGTGTAAAAAAGTTTGCCAAAATGACCGAAATATGAGACCAAATTCTTTTTTTTCAACAAAACAAAATTATTACTATCAAATTATGAGTCGCATACAAGTCAATCTTTTCTAACTAAATTACTCCTTACGAATGACCCATTTTCACAGTACTATCTTCTTATGAAATTTTACCCAGCGGCAGAATTATGGTGTCAGGAAACGAAGACCAAGCATATGATTTATTTTTATCAATGCAAAATGCAAAAATGTGCTTAAACTCTAAAGTTCGAGCTCTACATGAATGAAAAAAATTCCTTATCAATTTAGTAAAACTATTCTAACTATTAAAATTAAATTTAGCGAGCCTGTCAAGCTTTTGCGCACAGAAAACTCCAGCATTTCTTTTAAATAGCGCTATGCCTCAGAGCCTCAAGGCTAGATAGATGTTTGAATCCATTTTACCTGAAAAGTTCTAAATCTTCTAGAAATCTATAAACCTTACTAAAGGGATAGGGAGTTATGAAATTTCTTTCAAAATGCTCCAATGCAAATTTTTTAAGAGGGGACCTTTGAATTCGCAAAAATACACTGATTTTACTACTAAGCTTAATGTGTTAGCAAACAGTTAATTTGTAATTAATTTAAACCAGTTTTTTAGGGTGAATTGTACAAAGCTTTATCTATTAGAGAAAAAATCGGAATTGTTCGGAGATTATTAGAAATTATTTTACGTAAAAAAAAAATTAATGTTTTATAAATAATGAATCTTATTCAATGCATTGCGCGCAGAATTTTTAAAAAACTATAAGAGATATATATTAAATTATTTGTATATATTCTATCCATAGGTTATACTTTAATCTACACCTAAAACAATTACCATATTTCTCATAAAATATTTTATCAGGCAAATGTATTGCAATGTACAAGAAACATCATAAAAGTTTTTCACAAAAAATTGTTGTAAAAGAAATTAGTAATATGTACTTACCAAAATTTAGGTGGAAATTGTATGAACATACTGGATATACATGTATGCAAAAGTTTAGCAATTTGTGACGATAAGTTTTGAAGAAATAGTGCGCAGAAGTTTGAAAATAACAGTTTTTAGAAAAAGCCGTTTAAAGTTTCTATAAATTACTGTACTATTAGCTTTATACATTAGACCATAAAATCATTTCTAATTGTAGTATCGACTAAATTTTTTTAAGGATTCCTTACATTCCGTTCTTCAAAATTAAATCATAATAAAAACGTTGATCTTTTAGGAGGTTTTAAGGGGATCTCCCCCCTTAAGAGAGATACGAATTCTTACAGAATATTTTCGCCCATTTTTTCTTATATAATTTGTAAAATAAAAAAAGGAAACCGTAGTGTTTATATTTCTCTTCATTATAACTGATCTTAAAATGAAATACGTATAGTTTTAATTGTTATAAAAGTATGCTATAATTTGAAACTGTTATCATTTGAACTGTTATTACATATTACTTACCAGTTATTAAGTAACTGCAAGAATTAAAAGTTTGATTTCTGATAAATATACGTAGTTTATGAACTATGCATCAATTAAAAATTCTTTCAATATTTTAATTTTACATATCCACTATTTTTTGAGTTCAGAAAAATGTACATGTAAAAAAGTCTAGTGATTAATTTAAGAAAAAAATTCTTAATCACTAATACTTCTGAGTTATCTATACATATATAAAACAGTTCCGTAACTGACTGACTGACTGACTGACATATAACGTACAGATCAAACCGCTGGACTTACAGGGCTGAAATTTTGCATGGCGATTCTTCTTATAGTGTAGAGGTGCACCAAGAAACTTTTTTGAAAAATTCTTCTTAGATTTTTTAAATTAAATTTTTAAGCTGTTTTGTAACATTCTTTAAAGTTTCCATCTAAAATAATAATCCGAGGGTTATAAAATTTACATCACGAGAAAGACCATAAAAATTCCTTTAAAATGAAATCTTTTTCGAATCTTTACCTCCATTTTCTGATTTTTGGTGAATTTTTAAAGATTAATTTTTTTAATTTGATTTATTAAATGCTGATCACGTGGTTTCTTTTCTTTTTGTGCTACTTTGAACTAATTTTGCGTCACGTGCATAATAACGAAATAGACAAAAAAAAAATTTTCTTGCTAATGCGGCCCTTGCTAATGCGGACATTATCAAAAAAATATTAAAATACAGTAAAAGAAATGTTCCTCAAACTGTAGTATATTCTTTAGTATGTTCTATTAGATTTAATTTGAATATTTTCTTCTACATTATTTTGTCTATAAAAATATCCGTTACGATTTTTTTATAAATATATTTTTCCGTTTTCTTTACATCAATTGCATACATTGATCGTTGTATTTATTATAAATAAATAAATAAATATATATATATATATATATATATATATATATATATATGCATTAATTGCATACATTGACTGTTGTATTTAATTTGAATGTACTTCGTAGTGAAGTACGGGTTTTCAGCTAGTTGTTTATAAAAAGTAAAAGACATTTGATTGCGAAATTAAAATGCTTTAGTTATTCCCAACATCTTAGAATACGGTGGTTAAAAACAGTATCACTGATGAGCTGTTATTTTTTTACCACCCCATTAAAATTTAAGAAAAATATAGTATTACAGTATGAAGCTCCTTCCTACCCCTGTAACAGACACAGCAGGAAAAAGTCCTCGAAGTAAAATTAATGATACTGACATTTCGTGTGCAATTTTCCCTATGACTTATTTAAGGAGCTCGTTACTGCAACAATAACGGCGTTCTACATAAAATGTTGCTACTTGATTAAACCGCTGCTAAAAGGTCAAAACCCGATTGGATGATCGTTATCTTTTAAGGGGTGCAATTTCCGTAATGATACATAAATCTTGCTCTTCACTACCTTTTATCATGTGAAATGAAGAGAAGAATATAGGATTAAAAATTCTGCGTAGGGATTTCAAACATTAAAATGGGCCGTGAAAGTTTTTAAAATGCTGAAATGGAAGTTTAAGAAAAATAAACTAGATTTTAATGGGTTACTATATTTTACCCTACTTTTGCTATTTAACACATCGCATAATGGATGATATTCGAAAGTTAATGTAAGAAAGAAACGTGGTATTTTTTTGTGCTTCAAATGAGAAAGAAAGTAGGTTTTCCAGTTAATTTTGAAATTGTAAAGGAATTGTATTCGTATATTAAACTCTTATTACACTAACACCTTTTTGCTGAAACAAATGCATAACATTACATATATTTATAAATATAGAGTAGTAATTAATGTTAGTTTAATAGCATTGTTATTTACTCTGCGTGGTTAAACTCCGTCAAAGAATTCTGATCTGTTTTTCTTAAAAGCTTATCTTATTTTTGTAGTTTATCTCTTCCTGCATTAGTGAAATTGCAATGGTGTTACCCCTCCTAATTTTTAAGTCATTATGTTTGATATACAAGAATGTAAATTAAAGTGACTAATTATTTAAGTTTTTTCTTGGGAAGTTAACTATCTAAAGCAGTTTCCTTATTGGCGAGTTTTTAATGTCATTTGTGTAATTTTTTTAGTTCATTATATATTATGGTGTTGTAACATAAATTTTAATTGAAAAAGAGGAAGCATTTAATTTGCGGAAACACTGAAGTAATATACATAGAGGAAAAGCGATTTCTTTGCCCCGTTACAATGCTATTTAAACAACTAGCTTCAGAGGGTAGTTCGAATCTGAATTAAGAGTATGGAAAAGGGACAGCTCAGTTTTGTAAAATTTGAATTTTTGAGTAAAAAAAAAGTTTTTCGTGAAGTAGGCTTTCGATTCGTGAAAGTTTTTCATTTATTACAGCATAACCCGTTTCTTAGGCTACCTGTAAACACTGTAAGGTTTGAAGAAATTAAGCCAGACATCCAGTTAAAATCTGACCATAAAGTGTAATTTCATAAATATTGTTTTTATTATTATGTAATTTAAGTATTCTCTTTTAACACAATATACAATAAAATTTGAATATTTTTATTGACTATCTTTATTTAACTAAGAAAATATTCAGAAACCTTTCTTTTTAAGGAGTTTAGAATCTTCGATTCATGAAGCTTCAGTAATTCGTAATTTACTTTCAGAAAATATTGAATGTGTTGGTCGGTTCTAAAGCACTGTATTGCTCTAGGGATTGGGATGCACAGCTAAATACCTTTTGATATAGCATCATAGTGAAAAAACACTTTAACTATACGTATTTTACTTGCTAAAGAATGTGAAGTGATAAAGGCTTCAGGAATGTAGTATAAATATGACAAATTCTCGGAGAAAATCCGTAAAATATATTATAATCGCAGTGTCATTAAAAATTACAAATAATTTCTATTTCAAGAATAGATATTTCAAGACCTAAATAATGGAAACAGTTCAGTGTAACTTTGATTTATGACTCCTAATGTAATTAATTCTAATTCATTAAAATATAGAATTAGTTGCATAATATTTAACAGTTCTATGTTTGTAGCTTAATTCCTGTTGGCCATTGCGATCAATAGGAATAACTTGGAATTGTTTATTTTTAATGAAATTCACGCTATCTATGAAAAACATCTGCTTCTCGTACTCGAATTATTCATGGTTGAACTTTTTTTTGTGCATTAAATAGTTTTTTGCATTTATTCATTCAGTATGGCTAAGGGATATGAATTTTTATCGAGTGGCACTCTTGCATTAAGGCGCAATTCCTTTGAGGTAACTTTTAGGCAACTACACAGTCTTTCCATTGAAGGAACATGAGGCAACAAAAAACAAGTCTCCTTGCCGCATGCTACAAGTTGATTGTTGTTGTCGGGACGCATGTGTTACCTCTCGACAGGATTCAACGTGTCGAACAGTGTCGTCGTTATCCAACAGTCGGCGGATCGGTGCGGCTTGTATCGTGAACATGGACTAGAATAATGAAAAAAAACCACATCATTTATTGGAGATTACCATAATTCATCCGAGTTATGGAACAACAAAATTAGTGATTGTAGACATTAGAATTTAAAATGATAAGTTAAAGCAGTTAGCGAGTAAATACAATTGTACGGTGGCTGAGGTAAAAAAGAAAATCAAGAATTTGCGTTCAGCATATTTCATCAGGAGCGAAAAAACTACAATAAAAAAGAGTGGCTCATCTCGCATCAAAAAAGGGAAATGGTTTGCATTTGAGCTTTTAAGTTTTTCAGTCAACATTGTCAACTGCTCAATGAGTCTCTCAATTAGTGGTCAATGAGTCTAGAAAGCTAAATGTAGTGAGCAATAAACGCGAAAGAAATAGCTGTGAAGAGAAACGGGAAAAATATATTGACCCTAAAAAGGCACGGAAGGGTTTATCTCCTTCGTATCGCGAAGAGGAGGCATGTAGTATTTTGAAAAATGCATGTCAAAGAGAAGATTGCTCAACATATGGAGAATATGTGGCTAATACATATGGCTGCGAAATTTAAGCTCTAGAGCACGAACAATGGTCAAGCACATAATAAATAATATATTATTTGAAGCAGCTATGGGCTTATATGATGAACCTAGTCATGCCAGTACACCTCTTTTCAACCGTGAAAGTAGTAGTTGTGCCACTGTTCTATCTTCTGGGACCGAGAATATGCTTACTCATACTAGTAGACCCTCGAGTACACCTCTTCACAGCAACTATAGTTACACTATTCTATCCTCTGAGGAATTTGCGTCGACGTTTTCTCAATCTCAAGAAACATCCAAGCACTCAGAAAATCTTTTGGCCTTTCAAGTACTTCCTGAATTCTTAATTAGTAACTCTGACAAATCAACATGAAATCTTGTATTAATGTACACATTGTATAAGTATTTGTATGGTAAAAATTAAAAAATGGTTTTAATATATCCATATGTTTTCTTACCCTGACAAAATCATGTAGAACGTCGATCAAAGCTCTGCATACCTCTGTAATAATTCGAGAAATGCTTGGCTCAGATACTCGAAACATATACGTAAGTGATGGATAGCAGTCACCCGTAGCCAAATATCTCAATGTCACTAACAACCTCACACGTGGTGGTATTGCTTCCCGAAAGTAGGTATCCTATTTTTTAATAGTAGGTGAGACTTTTTCAAGCAAGTACTCAGAATCTTCTTTACTCATTCGTGTAAAATTTCGAAATAAAACTTCATCGTGAGAAACCAACTACCGTGGTTTATTTTACGTTTCAAAGCTATTACCAAATAAGAAGCTGCCGCGACTACTTGTAAAGACATGATGCACCAAACTGAAGTTGTCTGAATGGAATCGTTTTAGACGCATGCTACACGCATAAACGACAAAGCGCATGCAATGTGAGGAGACAGATTCCGCATGCGACATTATTGAATTTTGTGGCACATAGTCGCACACCTATGATCAGGCAACACTAGGAACCAAGTATCATGCCTCATGTCGTTCAGTGTTGCCTCGGCTGAATTGCGCCTTTAGACCTCAAGAACATCCGAAACAACTTATGCTCTTTACAAGGAAGTAGCTTTCGATTGCAGAGAGACGCTGTACGAAAATACCATAGCCGGCCTGAAAGCCAAACAGTCACGTATAGTATTATTGAATTACATAAAGTTAGGCATTTATTGATGAATTTAGGTATAATTATTTGAATGTAGGGGTTCAGTCTTTAACGCCTATGTCGGATTGTGAAGTTGGGCGAAGTAATGTTGTAATAAGTGATACCTACCTGGGTTATTCCAGGGCAGGTTGGTTTATCCCGTCCATCATGAATCATGATCCATCAGTGAATATATGATGATTGTAAATTTTAATACGGAAAACACAATTAGTCTGCTGTGTGGTTATGAAAACCTGCTTTCCGAGAAATGAGAACTCCTGACCTTCTCACACCTCTCTCGTTAGAACATGCAATAGGTAAACATATTGGCATATTAAACAATATTTTTATATACCAACTTGTAATACAAAATTGGCTTCTTTATTACAGTATAAATAGTAGCTCAAATATTTATTACAAATAGGGGAAATGTATGTTTAGGAGGAATGGAGCAAAGTGTAGATTGGCCAATAGCAAAACGGAAATGCCCCAATATTTTAGCAAACCTTTTTTGAAAATTGATTCATGACAACATGCACTCTATTTTTATTGAGTGCTTAAATGAATACATAATTTTATCATTTTAATTTTCTTATTTTACTTACGTTTAATTAAGATTAGTTAAAGTAAAATAAATCAATTTATATATGAAGTTACTTTTTTCCTACTGAATCTTGACAGCACCATAAATCAGATCCGCAGTATTTTATTTACACCACTGATTGCTTATACAAGATATTATATCTCTTTAAATATCAAAAGAATTTTTAATCATAAGAAAAGTTGAGCAGAATTCTAGAAAATCTATCAGGTATATTTCTTTACCTTGATAGAAACTCTCGATTAAAAATAAATATCATTAATATATTTGATTTACAAATTTATCTTCATACATAAATGCTTAGAGACTAACATACTGGATCTGATTCAATTCAGAAACATCCAATTTTCTACAAATTTATTCATGTTAATTAAAATGAGGTATATCAAAATAACATTAGTCATATCACTGAAGTCTTAACGCTTGCCCTGAATAACGATAATAACAGTTTCCAAATAAAATACTTTTCTTCTCTCCAGATTAGTAGATAAATATAACGATCATTCCAGTTCTAAGATTGGTCGCACCATTAAGTAATGCCGATTCCGATCAGGATTCTGAACTAGGGAAAGAGATTACCGTTATCAGTACTTACTCTTATTTAATAGCTCTCTTAATGAGTGCCCCTTAATACAAAACATCTTTCACCACTAGGCGAAAAACTTCTACTGAAATCACTGCAATCCTTAAATTAAGTTTCATTTTTGACATCATTACGATGTAATTACTCGTTTTGGGTGTTATTTTCTGAAGTGACATATGTTCATTTAAACATGAGGGAAGTTAGATCAGTAAGTTTGATTTCCTGATAAACTTGATTTTCGAATAATGAAGATCAACAGCCATATCATAAAACATATTTTTTAGTAACAATTGCTTTTTAAATATTTAAGTATTTATAAAAGGAGAATACATGCAGCGACATAAAAAATATAAATTTGTTTTTATTTCGAGACTAGGTATTTTAAGTCTTAAAGAATTGAAATAACTCATTTTGACATTGCTTTCTGAGTCTTCATACCATCAGTCCTAACTCATTAAAAAAGTAAATTAGTAGTGTAATATTTAATACTTCTATGTTCGTAGTTTAATTTTTCTTTGGTCATTGGGATCAAAAAGAATAATTTACCCACCCTTGGTGTTTTTTTCTGAAGTAACATATGTTCATTTAAACATGAGAGAAGTTACATCAGTTAGTTTGATTTCTTGATAAACTTTTTTTTTCCCCATGCACTTGTAATCAAACATTCGCCCATACTACGCCGCAATTTTACTGCCAATTTTATTATGGGGGCACCATATAGGCGGACAACATTACCCCCTATGGCGGAGGCATTTTTCGTGGCGCAACGCCGGGATTCGATCTGAGCACCCTCAGCACCGAAAACCAGCACGCTGTACCACTGGGCCACCACAATCCCATTCTTGATAAACTTGATTTTTGAATAATGTAGATCGACAGCCTGTACAGAATATATGCTTGTACAAAAAACACTATCTGGTGATACAAGCAATCATTTCAAAATTGGCCCTCATGAATTTGAAACTGTTTCTGATTTTAATTACTTTGGATCTTTTGTTATTGCAAAAAACGATATCATTTCTGAAGTTCAAAATCGTAACTCACTGGCCAACAAAACCTTCTTTGGACTTCGCTCTTTATTCAAGTTTCAGTTTTTCCCCTCAAAAATAAAGCTTCTTATCTATAAAACTATCATTGGGCCGGTCCTAATCTATGGTTTGGAAACTTGGTCTCTAACAAAAAATAGAAAATACAGAATTGCAGTCTTCGAGAAAAGGGTTCTCAGAAGCATCGTTGGTCGTGTCAAAGAAAATGACCTATGGCGAAGACGTTTTAATTCAGAAATATATAGATTTTTTAAAGAGCCTGATATTACTAAAAGTTTTAAAATTATGAGAGGCCCAGTTCATTCTTTTATTGCTAGAATGGATGAAAATAATCCAGTAAAGAAGATTTTTGTTGCAAGGCCCTTTACTAGTCGCAAAAGCGGAAGGCTAAAACTAAGATGGCTCTGTTGAATCAGATTTTAGAGTGATTGGAGTGAGGAACTGGCAGACCAGGTCTAGAAATAGGTTGTCCTGGAGGAATCTTCAACCGAAGGCCCTGGCCCACCCTGGGCTGTCGTGCCAAATATGATGATGATGATCAGCCATATCATAAAATATCATTTTTTACTTATAATTACTTTTTTAAATAATTAAGTATTTATAAAGAAGAATATTTCAAGCATCATAAAAATAAAAATTAACTTTTATTTCGAGAATAGATATTTTAAATCTTAAAGAATTGAAATAGCTCATTTTAATTTTGATTTCTGAGTCTTCATACCGTCAATTCTAACTCATTAAAAAAGTCAATTAGTGGTAAAATATTTAGCAGATCTATGTCAGTAGTTTAATTCCGTGAGGGTCTTTGGGATAAAAAGGAATGCACTTGTAAATAATTTATTTTGAATGAAACGCATACTATGTATGAAAAACTTCATCTTTTCACATTAGAATTATTAAAGGCTGCACATTTTGTCCTCATGGGATAGTTTATTGCATGATAGAGATTTTTAACTAAGGAAAAACACAGTGAATGAAGTTATTTATATCAGAAATTTTTTTGTGTATCATAATGTATACATTGCGCTATGTGTCTGACTTGAGTAATTGCATTTTTCTCCTCAAAAATTCACAGCTTAGTCAAGTACCCCTTGAAAGCTTCTCGCATACTGATTTATAGAAGTATTGATCACGCTACATGTATCATTAAGATGAAGCATTTTGTTACCCCTAACCCCGAAAACTGCACTTCACTTCTCTGTGCACTTCAGCCATTGTGTATCACGTCCTAAAAGTTGAGAATATGTCACACGCTTTGTGTGGCTGAAGTGTTTCTCCAACGATTTTCCAACATCCATGTTGCTATTTTCTTGATGGAGGAAAGGATTTTGCCGCTTTTAAAATTACTTCCGTATACCCGAGTTTCATAATTTTTGAATTAATTACATTAACGGGATCAGGGAAGTATATTGGTAATATAAAACTGCTCTACATGGTGAATAATTTCTCAAAAGCTAATGTCTGAAAATATTTAATGTTGGTTTCGCAGTTTCGTCGCTTAAAAATACAGACTTCAACGTAGCGTGTAATAGCAGGACTAAGGAATTTATAAATCTTTAAACATACGCCATAATTTATTTTAAAAGAATAATTAAATTCTTACACTAAAACTAAATGTAATCACCATCAAATATAAATATTGTGTTATTTTGATATGTGATGTATTAAACCAGTTGTTAAATTTTCAGGGCTCTAAGGGAGAAAGTTTATAATAAATTTCTTTAGCATCAACATACAGTTTTAAGATACATTGACCAAAAACTTAAATGTGCATAGTTACTCAAGAAATTACTGATTCTAAAAAATAATAAAGATATTTAGTTGCTTGTATCTTACAATTAAAGACAATTTTTTAAAGAAAGTTCAGAGGTTTTATGTCAAGAGCGATATCTTTTTTCCAATTACGATATTATACCTAAACCTGTTCCTTTGATAACAATACTTAAAAACGTTTTCAAGCGGACTAAAATGGCAAAATATTGAACTTTAACAAGCAGTATATTACAGAAAATTTGACATTTTTTAAAAAAATAATTGTACTAAAATATTCAGGTTTGGTTTCATAGAAGTGAAACTGAAGTAAATCACTCTGGAATTTTCAATTAATAACCAAGCAATCTAGAGGAAATATTACATATTAGAATCTTTTTTATAAATAATTATCATGTAAAGAGATCTAAATCGCTTGTATTAATAGACAGTTTTGATGCATGCCAATATTAGCTATTTTGAATGAGATTATTTGTACAGGGTTATCAGGAAAGAATCATCCGATGACAAAATTTAATATGTTCTATAATTACAAACAGAAAATTATAATTAGTATGTCACTGTAAAGAAAAAATGTTAAATTTTTTAGTTTGCAACGTTTTTGACACACACCACAGAAACTACCACACCATTGGATTGGTCGCAGTGCAGTCGATGATTTGGTCCTACACTGCAACCCTCCTAGATAACCGGACTTAACCCCATACGACTTCTACCTTTGCGGATATATCAAAGATCCTGCGTTCATACCACCTTTGCTACAAGTTTGCCAGAACTAAACAACGCATTTGTGATATTTTACAAACAGTTAATAGTGAAACATTACAACGTGTTTGCAGGAAATGGCATATCGCAATGATATTATACGAGTGACGAATAGAAGTCATATCGAACACCAGTGAAAAAAAAATTAACATTTTTCCTTTATAATGACATATTAATTATAATTTTCTTTTTGTAATTATGGAAAATATTAAATTTTGTAATCGTATGATACTTTCCTGATAACCCTGCACTCTAAAACTTAGACTGCTTTTAATATGAAGTATGTTAGCAGAAGATATTACAAATGAAGAGACAATCAAAGAAAAAACAACTGATATCTTGATATTTTTACATTTTAATTTCTGTTTAGATTTATACTGTTCTAATTAGAAATATTTATGCTTTTTGTCCTATGTTAGAGTAGTGCTGTGTTATCGCTTACGCCTATCCTTTTGCTTAGTATTTCTGCTTATTGCCTCGAGTTATGTACTTGATTCCCACTGCTACAATGAAATGCATATGATTTGAAAGTAACGTTGCATTTAGCATGAATACGACCCAAATCCCCCTTTTAAGATATGTTTGGAAGGAGCAAACCTTTAGGAAAATCGATACAGGGCTTAGTTTACTTTATTTCTCTTTTGGGAAAGCAACGTAATTTTTATCTGCTCTGTAACTGCCATTGTGTCCTACTTTGGAAGAGGCAATTCCGTAAGATTGCTCATCCCCTTTCTGTAACCGCACAATTTAAGGTGTCCATACTCCATAAGAAAGGAAGATGACAGAGGGATTATCACGGGGTTTTTATTTACAGTTCCATTAAACCCCAAAGACCTCACTGACAGCTCTTTGGTTTAGGGAAGTTCAGAGTAAAGGTGAGCATTTTTTTTTTCGAACGTGCCCCATTTTCTTTAAATAAAAATCCCCTTGACCCGAATAAAAGTTTTCTGAAAGTTGCAAATTTTTTTTAAAAATTAGGAAATTATAAGCGAAAAAATAGGCAAAAAAAAGCAAATTTTGACAAACTATTCTAAAAAAATCAACAAACTGTAGATTTACGGTATATATATTTAATTTGCATAGTAACAATGAAAAAAAACTCTTCTTTTACAACTACACTTAGTTTTGGCAAATATCACGTGACCAAAACTTCCTATTTAAATATTGATATGAGTTTTTGGAATAACTTATTCAGTATGATATTATTTTACTTCAAACTACCCGTGGTCCATTCAATTTTTTTTCGCGACCCACAGTTTGCGCACTACTGGTTTAGAGAACTGATCTCGTACCGACCACTCGACTTGGGTTATTTGCCGCTATATCATTTTATAGTATA
>OU015497.1:113065813-113257746 GCA_907164885.2 Dolomedes plantarius | reverse complement strand
GCGCTGAAATCCCTTTCCATAAGGTATGAAGAGATGGAAAAGCTATCAGAAACTTTCTCGCGATAGTTCATAATGCAGGATATGTAACAGGTTGTAACTCTTTGATGGAGGATATGTAACTCTTTGAGGCCAGAATTGTTGATATCCCTTTCTAAACTGCACCTTAAGTTCTTCGTTAGTGATTATACCGATCAGTTCTTCTTGTAACATGACATCCGTTTCTTCAATGTCACCGTATGGATTGATAATCCTCTGTGGTATTTCCATAGTCAATGCATCTTCAAACCTAATTTCAAAGTTTGTGTAAAGGACATTTAAATGTTAAACGTAGGCTGAAAGGTCATCACCCTAGCAGTTTGTCTATGCCAAATTGGGAAACTGGCAAGTTCAATATAACGGTCACCTGCTAGCCCTCGCTGAAACCGTTCCAGTTCAGAAGTCCCATGATGTCGCAACACAAGTTACACGTACTGCGGCCGAAAAGTGAATAATTTCTTACACAATTTTATGAAATATACATATAATTAAGACATGCATCTATCTATTATAAGAAAGTACTCGTATTACGTAAATACCTCCATAGGTACTGTCTGTGTTAGGCGGATTATTACATTTACGGGAAGCCAAAATTGTGGTGACGACCTGTCTAACTCGTGGACCCCCATTTACATCTCATGCACCCCAATTTTCTTTTTCACTGGCATGGACCCCTTGCAGGTCTATATCGACCCCTGGGGGTCGATATAGGCCACTTTGGGAATGACTGATTTAACTGATAGTAGTCAAACCGCAGATAATTTATAGCAAAATCAAGGATGAAGTGTTAAAATCAGGAGCAAATGCCAATGAGCAAAACGTACTCAGATGTGTAAAAGGTAATACAGCTCGTAACACACATATAAAAATTTAGAAGTACAGAAGTACTGCTATTTTTGTATCTATTTATGCAGATAAATGCTTAACTATTTCGGAACGCTTCTGCTATTTATCTGGATAAATTCTGAAAATTATAAACTGCTGTTAATTAAAATATATATCAACGTAACTTGTTGTATATGGATTTTGTTGATGGTACTACTAAGAAATTCATGTTGTTAAACTTATATTTATCGTTTCACTGCATTTTGATTTTATCTTCATGCTATTTTATTTGTGCAAACTTAATACATCTTTGTTTTCTTCTTTAAAACAAATTCAGTCTATGATGCTAATTGATTTGTTTCTTAATGAATACGGAAATATTTCATATATACTGCATAATTACTCGCACATATGCTTGGCAAAAATATAGTTGGAAACTATTGAACTTTTACCATATTTGAGAGCCATGACAAGTAATAATGTACGTTGGAACAGATTTATTGTACATCTTCTGCTAGCTTTTGAAATGGTTCCCGCCTGTACCCTAATTGAAGTGGTGGGAGGCCAAACGATTTCAGATATTAGCCCCCGAGGGGGGTGTTTCAGACATCAAAGTTAGTTGCCGCTGGAGAATCTGTGGAGCTACGGGAGATGCATTGATGCTTAATTGAACCTAAAAGCTGAGCTATTTCTATGCCTCTCTCTAAGATTAAACTGTAGGAAATACATTCAGTGGGTGGTACGTCATGAATGGAGGAGATTATGCTTCAAAGTAAATTTAATTTGTTTGAAAAATAAGCCATTACTATAGTATGCTTCCAAAAAAATTCAGCCCAGTGTTTTCATTGTATTTCTAAATACAGAAAGACCAGAAAGGACTATTTTTCAAATCATAGTGAATGATATGATCACAAAACCTATATCTTTATTGTATTCTAACATAAAAGCTTAGATAGATTTGAAAAGGAAAAAAATCAATGGGAAATATATTTTCTTCTTTTTTGGGAAGGGAATACAAGGAGAAAGAAACGTGATTTCATACATACTATGAAGTTGATTACCCCCCCCCCCCCAAGAATATAATGCCGGATTCTACACAAGTTTTCATCCCAAAGAGGGGTTTTAGAATTAAAAAATTAATTCCCCAGAGTCAGCAAGTTGCTCCGCAGATACAACACCGGTTAAAAACTTGCGACTTTGAGCAAGAAATTAGCGTTTGACTACAGTACGAAAAAGTGATCAGGAACGCAATGGTTCGATATTTTTCACTTATCAAAGGTCTTTACTCCGTTCCAAGAATTTATGATAGCGCAAGTAGAAAATTTTGGGTCGCATAAAAATTGGGTATTTGATTAATTTAACTTGCACAATGATGATGATGTTTCGAAAACGCTGAATATCTTCAGTTCAGAACTTATTAAGAGGAAGTAATATTACGAAAAAAAAAACTCTGAAGAACACCCACCCTGATATTGTTACAAATGGATGTGATTAAGACTCTTAGTCACGGGTCATACGAAAATTTCGTCATGCGGAGATGCCGCCACCGGGGCGTTTAATCTACCAAAGAGAATTATTGCCTTTTAAGAATATACCTCATGCTGACGCCATTAACATGGCGAAAATTTTCGTATGCCTTGAGACTAAGGCCTCAAAGCTTTTAATTCAATAGATACGACCGATAATTTTGATTGCAAACTGAAAGCCAGAAAATGCATTCTAGAGCGGTTGCAGGCTTCTCGCATTTATTTTTTGTTTCGGTTAAATTTCCTCCCACAAGTGAGAGAGAGAGAGAGAGAGAGAGTAAGTAAGTAAGTAATCAATCGGGAGTGGGGGGGGGGGAGAGTGTTAATTACTTGCAGATAAAAAATTAGGTAATTATACTGAAAATAATTTTGATCAGAGTGACCCTCAAAACAAAATAGCATTCATAACAAAAGTGCTTATTACTGGATTAATTTTTCTACATAATGCCAGATTATTTCAAAACTAGTTTTATTCAGTAATACATATGTATCACTGAGGGGTGTGAAATGTCAACTCTTTTCGAAGTGGTCGAATCGAGCAGATGGTGTTTAGAATATAGAGACTGAAAGGGAAATAGATAGGGAGTCAATTATACGGAGAAATGATTAAGATGGATATTTTGGACTTTTATGAGAAATCATATTTGCAATTACGATGGAAAGACAAACATCATCAAAAATTCAAAGTTTTGTCATCCTAAAAAGCAAAAAGACACAAAGATCATATCTTCAATCAATAATCTAGCAGGAAGTAGGCTTGCTTATTCATAAAAAGGGAAATACGGAAATCCACGTTAAAAATTCAGAACGCAATTTAGGAAGGGGGGAAACTCCACCCCTGTTCCTCTGGCAAGCGCACTTCAATTGTTAATTCGTAAATTAATTAATGCTATTGTATTGTTGCGATGTTCCCCAACCTGTTTCTTTGCATCATTGGAGGGAGTGAGGCTAAATTAAACAAATCCCTTTATTCCCGGAAAGCACTTAATTTAAATTTGATTTGATAGATAAGGGCTAAACAAATTTATCTCCTTCTTTTCAAAGTCTAGCTCTAATGAAAATCAATAATTTAATAAACTAATGGGAACAGTTTAAGCAGATTTTGCTAATGCTTTTATTAAAATAATTGTTTTGAAAAATAAGAAATTATAATTTAGATATATTTATTAATAAAAGGACATGGATATTTAATTTTAAATTAAACTTCTTAAGCACTTTCCTTATTGAAGACTCTAACAGATGATTTTGATTTAAGGTTTTGATAATGTCATCAGTAATTAGAATTTATGCTTACGGCTGAGGTGTATTAACCCTATTGGATTCGCTTACCTCAATATTAACCCATGGATAAAATGTGTCTACTATTTACAGCTGCATAAATGCTGATAATCCAATATAAATGGTATTTTTAGATAGCCTGAACTTTCCTGTACGTTGAAACAGGATTCGTTTAATAAATTTCGTCCACCAAAGAAATTTATGAGCGTTTAAAACACATTAACCAGATTTTTTCCCAGAATAATAAAAATTAAAAATATTATTTGCATTTCTTTTAAACGGAAAATACCCCACGGTTTAAAATTTCTTTCTCTATTAAATGGAGTACAATTTTTTTTAAATCTTTAAAAACAATTGGCAATCCATGGGCAAATTTTCTCCATAGGTTAACATTGAGGTGAGTGAATCCAATAGGATTAGTACACAGCAGCCTTAACTCATTGTTGACAGGCAATTTTATTTTAATATACACGCAAGTCACCGGGAAAGACTGAAGTTTTGGAATAATGTAATGCATTTTTATTTACTGGAATCTCTTTTTTTATATGGGAGTCTGAGATTCATATTTTAAATGATAAAATGGGAGGTTTTACTCGAAACTTATTCAGGTCATTATAGTAAAGGGAGTTTTCAAGTAAATCAATGTTCAGTTGATCAAAAATTTTTTCAATATGACTTTCCTTTATCCTAAATTGTCTTCAACATTTGCGTGTAAAAACGAGTTTACTCGGTACAGTGTGTTAAAATACATATTTTTAATAAAAAAGTATTTTTTTATAACGTTCCCATCATACAGAAATTGTAATGGATTTAATTCTGTAGTTAATTTTTTAGGAAAAAAAATGGTGTTTTATAAAAAGACTAGCTGAATACCCATGCTTCGCTACGGAATATATTCAAATTAAATACAATGGTCAATGTATGCAATTAATGCCAAAAAAACCCACAATATATATATTTATAAAAAAAAAAATCGTAACGGATATTTTAATAGACAAAATAATGTAGAAGAAAATATTCAAATTAAATCCAACGGTCAATGTATCTAATTAATTTGTACATTTAATATCCATAAAACATACTAATTTGAATTAAATTCTTAAACTTCCATCTATATTAGTCTAGTGGTTAAATTTATCTTTTACTGTATTTTAATAATTTGTTTGTCAACTTATTTCGTTGTTATGCACGTAACGCAAAATTAATTTAAAGTATTACAAAAGAAGAGAAACCACGTGATCAGCATTTAATAAATTAAATTCTAAAAGTTAATCTTCAAAAATTCACCAAAAATCAGAAAATGAAGGTAAAGATTTGAAAAAGAATTCATTTAAAAAAAAGATTTCATAAAGGAATTTTTTTGATCTTTCTCGTGATATAAACTTTATAACCCTCAGATTATTATTTTAAATGCAAATTTTAAAAAATGTTACAAAATAGCTTAAAAATTTAATTTAAAAAAATCTAAGAATTTTTCAAAAATTTTTCTTAGTGCACCCCTACACTATAAAGAATCGCCATGCAAAATTTCAGCCCTTTAGGTCGAGCGGTTTGGTCTTTGAGTTATCTGTCAGTCAGTCACTGTTTTATATACACTGAAGTGCCACTGAATTAGGGATAGCAAAGCCTATGCAAATTGTGTAGCGCTGCGCGTCATGTATGCGCAAGTGAGGGCGCTGTGGTAACTGTATATATATATCACGTACTGTGGTTGTTCTGAATTGGTTGTTGGAATTGCCAGTATGGGTAAACTGCCTGATTTAGACGCCTTCGATCGCGGACAAATCGTAGGTGCGCGACGCATGGGCCATTCAATTTCCGAAATCGTCAGACAGCTAGGATTTTCAAGGTCGACAGTGTCAAGAGTATACCAAGAATACATGGATGGTGGGAAAAAAAACTAGCGATCGGGCAAACTGCAAAGGACAATTAGCCTTGGCAGTGCGTAGTGAGAGACGGCTCAGGCGTATTGTACGTAGCCAGCGAAGCCAAACATTAGCTCAAATTACCACCCAGTTTAATGACGGTGCCAGTCGTACAGTCAGTAAACGGACTGTGCAACGCTCGCTTCACAGTATGGGTTTCGGGAGCCGTCGACCTACGAGAGTACCATTGCTCTATACTCGCCATCGGGCTGCACGTCTTGCCTGCGCAAGAGAGCACAGATACTGGAGTGTAGAGGACTGGAAACGAGTAGCATGTAGTGATGAGTCTCGATTCCGACTACTTAACGCCGACGGGAGGCTGAGAATATGGCGTCAAGCTCATGAAGTCATGGATCCTGCATGCCTGACTGGAACTGTACAAGGGCATGGTGGCTCAATCATGGTCTGGGGTGTTTTTTCGTGGCACAGTTTGGGATCTTTGGTGCGTGTACCAACCTCCCTCAATGCAATTCGGTACGTAGAG
Organism: Dolomedes plantarius; assembly: GCA_907164885.2. Classification (NCBI taxonomy): domain Eukaryota; kingdom Metazoa; phylum Arthropoda; class Arachnida; order Araneae; family Dolomedidae; genus Dolomedes; species Dolomedes plantarius. The sequence continues at coordinate 113,251,672 of OU015497.1, read as the reverse complement.
TTGCTGGGTGATCATCTCCATCCATTTATGCTGTTCTGTTATCCGCACGGTAATGGAGTTTTCCAGCAAGACAACTGTACCTCTCACAAGTCCCGGTTGGCTACTGACTGGTTGGATGAGCATTCCTCTGACTTCTCTGTCATGAATTGGCCACCTAGAAGCCCAGACTTAAATACTATTGAGCATCTTTGGGATGTTTTGGAACAAGGTGTGAAAGGCCATCACACAGCACCAAAGAACCTTACTGAATTATGGACAGCTTTAGCCAATATTCGGCAAGCCATTCCCGTGGAACGTTTCCAGAAACTTGTTGAATCTATGCCTCGTCGTGTGGCAGCCGTTATCAAGGCCAGAGGAGGCCCAACTCATTACTAGGTAGGTATCCCTAATTCAGTGGCACTTCAGTGTATATAGATCACATGGCTCAGCCTTGAAATAATTGTCTGTCAAACTTCTTGTGTTATTAATAGAGCACGATTTTTTAGAATTATTTAAGTTAAAATATTCCAGCGAAGTCTAATGAAACATGGAATCAATTATTAAGAACTAAATTTAGGAAATACAAACTTTTTATATTTTGACTTGTATGTGTGTAGTTCATTACGGATTCACAAAATGAAATGGAATAATAACTTTTTAAATTATATATTCTCATTTATGATACAAAATATTCCTTGCTCGCATATTACATGAATAAAAGATACTTATATTCTTCGGAAGATGATCACGCGAATCTTGCATCAAATTTTCTCGGATGAAAGATTTCTGGGAGAGTTATGTTTTGAAATATTTGATACTTTTTTTTACTTCTTTCATGAATGCTATTGAAAAGAGTTATTTAAAAATAATTTGATAAGTTTAAGATCGCCGTAAATTTTTCAAAAGGATTATAACGTTGCTTTAAGGTATATACATAATCATGTATAGCAGTGATTGAACAGCAAAAAATCTTTGTCTTTCTATCTTTTTTGTTCCCCACGCAAAATATAACGAATAATTTTTAAAAATATTTATACAAAATTTTAATCTTGCGTTATTGATGAAATGGTTTTCAGAATTTCCATAGAGATCAGAAAAAATCTAGTCTTTCATTGTTTTCAACAGTTTTTTTTTTCTGCTGAACTTGAAGTGCTTATACTATTATTTCTTGCAACGCAATATAACTGACTACATGAAACAATTATGACGTTCTCTGAAGGGGATATTGCCCAATACTTCTACGAATTATCATTAATTAAGGTAACTCTCCGGGATATTTTTGAAGTCTGTAGTTTCAACGCGATTCTACCCCGAGTAAACAATTATTTTTGGTTTTCGAATATTTGAGAATCTGACCTCGTAAGCAGCATTTTACTTAACTAGTACATTGTTCTCTAGTTTACAATTTGCAGCTGTATCTGTAATGACACCTCTATAGTGCCTTTAAGTTCAGTTAATGAGATTCTAATGGTTTTACGCGATTGTTTCCTTTTAGTAGGCGCAAACTGATAAACTTCCTACAAGTTTAAATGTTAGGACTTCCTAATTTTATTGCTGGATTAAAGGATAGTAATAAAGTCCCTACTCATATAAAGTTGTTTTTAAACAAGGAAATAAAAGTTCAGATTGAGTTTTTTAAGGTACTTATAGGTTTTAAGATGCCTAATCAGTATAAGTTTCTGGTGTTTTTCTCTAAAAACTAATTGAATTATGCTCACGATACTTCTCATGTATCCCCTTTATGTGAATAGGAAGTGTTCTGCTGATTTTAGTGACTATGTAACGATGTAAGCACGTTATGACGATGTAAGCACGTTCATAAATCCTAAGATTCTAAACCGAAAACTATATTTTCAAAAACTTTTAAAAGCAATTCAGGTGGTTACCAAAATGATGGAAACATTAAGCTTTTCTGCAAAACTTTTTATTAATAAAAATTGTAGGTCCATGACTTTAAAAACAGGATAAATTCGATGCTGAGTGGAGTGATATAAATTTTTTGCTTATGGAATTCGGTAGCATTCATCCTGTGACATATGTCTTAACAGTTCCAATGACTTTGGAGGGAGGAGGTCGTGATCGAATCTGTCTCTTCAAATGTTCCCACAAATGTTCAATAACGTCAAGCAATCGAATTAGCCAGGATAAATGTTATATCTCATCCTCATGCTTTTCAAACCGCATGTTGACACGTCTCGCACGATGCAGGGGGAGGGGGTAGTAATCGTCTTGGAAACATGAACTGTCACTAAGGAATAACGGCAACACTGAAGGGTGCACGTGGTCCTCTAGAATGGTTTCGCAAACTCCGATGTTCTTGGACACTGATGACCGATGAAGAGTCTTCAGGAATGCCCAGAGATAGCGCTCCATAGCATCAGAAAGTTTCCACCATGCTTGACAGTGAACACCCAAGAAATAGGCATGGTGTACTCCGGAAGCTGTCCACTGAACATATACTCTACCAGTAGCATGAAGCAATAGGATTTCAATTTATCCGAAAAAATGACATGTTGGGATCATAATCTGGATGTTTGAAATATCAGCCAAAGACCTGTTTCCAAACAAAAGCCTGTACTGCTCACCACCAACATAGTCAAAATCCATCTTTAATGAACCTCCACAATGTATCGAACTAAAATTAACGTGTTGACGAACAGTATATGATTTTTATACAAGCTCGCATTCTTGTGATTGAGCATTTGGTGGAAAACTCAGTAACAATGTTTATATGATTTAATTTACGTAGCATATATTCTTTGATTTATAATGAATACTTTTATAAAGATTAGTTTTATTTTTGGTCTCAAAAGTTTTCCCAAATGCCTTTTTATAAAGGAGCTAAATACAAATACAATCAGGGTAATACATTCTGTTATTTAAGAAAGGGAAGAATCGAGTCATAAAACTAACAGTTTTTTCCCCTTAAAGAACATATCAAGACTCATTCTTCTTATGTCGATTCAGAGCTGACTCACTGACACTTTGATGGGGGACATGCTTACAGATCGTGCTTCTCTCGCTTTAAGCCGAGATTAGCGCTGTTTGAGCTGCTTTCATGATTGTGTCGCATAAATACGGGGACAAAGGAAACGACAACAGGAATGTTTTTTACTCTCATTTAAATGAAAATATAAAATGGTCTCCATTCTGAAAAATGTTTTTTGTATAAAAGTGTAGTTACTTTTTGTAGGCAATATAAATAATATCCCAAATCAAGTTGTTTAATTTATGAATTGAAAAAAAATCATATGCTACAATTTTGAAGAGAGAAGAAAGTAAAAGTTTAAACTGTTTGAAAGTCAAAGGAAATAAGCTCCCCCACCCCCGTAAAGTTTATGAGGTAAACCAAGTTTCTTAACATATGTTAAATCTTAAATTTGTAAGTGTGTGGAAGCGAGTATCGAGAAGACATTCAGCATTTTAATTTTTAGGGTCTTTATCTAAGTTGTTTAAGTGTCTTTTGCAGTTCGTGAAGTTTTCAACCAATAAAAATTATCTTCGAATCAAACGCACGAATTCTGATTTCTGGATGATGTTGTCCTAACATGTACAGTAATTGAATTTCACCGTTTTCAAGATTCGCTGTTTTTTATTTTAGAGGAATAAAGCATGTAGGTGTTTAGAAATTCACTGAACTCCCAACACAACCGAGCTATTTAATGCACTGGTGGGCATGGGAAATCCGAAAACCTCGTTTATCGTTTAAAATGAAGTATGGATTGTCATTTAGAAATTTTAACTTAGAGTTTCAAACAGGATTTTTAAAAAATTAATCACACCTAGATAGATTTTCCCCTTTATTGTCTAGAGGTTCTTAATATTCCTTTGTTTAAGAGATGGAGATCTCCTTTTGACCAATTTGTATTTTTTCCCCCCTCGATGCGCAGATAATAGCTCGCGGGTAGTCGGAAGTTCAGCATAAAAAAAATTAATTTGTGAAGATATCTCTTTCGAAGAAAAAATTAATTTTATTTGAAATAGGGAAAAAAAAATTTAAATAAAAATACAATGGTTACGAAAATAGAAGTTCTTGGAAATTGATGCAATACTCTCGAATTATCATTTTCATGTAGCTACTTTTAGATACTACTTAGATCATAAATATAACAATATACAGGGTTCCCACCTATATCCGCTACACCCCCCCCCCCTTAACTTCTAAACGGTGACAGTTTAGGCCATAAAGTTGGTGTCTAGGTGTTGTCTCATCGAGTAGCGCAAAGCCTTTTTACAACTTACAACGCCATCTATCGGCGAATTTTGGAATTATCGTTTTTATCTGAAAAACGGTACGAGATACAGAAAAAAAGTCAGTTACAAAGTTGTTCAGCATCATCGATTTAGTAAGAAAAGACACCTTGCGTATATTAATACTCCAAACAGAATGTAAAAACTGAACATTTGTTTGGTCGTGATTTTCAACACTATGGCGTCGTGAAACGGGAGCGAAGCTTGAAAAGACTACGAAAAAGCTCGAAAGTGTATAGTGACTAATGGAGAGCATTTTCAGCAACGAAAATAAATGATCCTAAAGATATAGAAGTGTCTGCTTCTTTCTTCCACTCTTTATGGTATGACGATTTTTAAAATCGTGACCAAACAAATGTTCATTTTCTACATTCTGTTTTAAGTATTAATGTACTCAGCTGTCTTTCCTTACTAAATAGATGATGCTGAACAACTTTGTCGCTGACTTTTTTCCCGTATCTCTTACCGTTTTTGAGATAAAAACGCTAATTCCAAAATTTGGCGATAGATGGCGTGGTAAGTTATCTCATCGAGTAGCGCATAGCCTTATTACTATATCTAGACACCAACTTTATGGCCTAAGCTGTCACCGTTTAGAAGTTAAGGGGGGTGTAACGGATATAGGTGGGAACCCTGTAAAAACATGTTTACACATGTAGCCGGGGGATGGCCGAATGGCTAATACGCTGACCTTCGGTACCAAAGTCTGTGGGTTTGAGTCCCTCTCTTGGCATGGTTGTTTGTAGCGGCTCGGAATTGTCTCTAAGCAGTAGGTCCCGGTCTAATTAGTCCTCGTGTAGCAAAAAATGACCGTAGTGCTTTCAACTACTATTTTAAAATTTAACACATGTAATAAAAATCTTGGTAAATCTGCTGTTGTAGATGATTCAAATCGACTGTAATTTGTTAAGTATGAAAGCATAAATACTGAAATAAAATTTAATTTCTTTTTTCGGAAGCTTCCCAGTTATCAATAGAATAGCAAGGAATTCTAAACTACTGTCCCGATATCAGAAAATATTTAATAGCATTTAATTTTTCCTTCTAAAAAATAGAATGAGTACTAATGGCTCTATATGACAATACTTTGGATCTTTTTGAGATCGTCTGCGGGGAAAAGCTTTCGTTTAAAAATAAATTTAAACACAAATGCGAAAAAGTGAGTATGAAACATAAAAATATAAAAAAAATTGTTTCTGGCTCAGAGTTGATGATATACTTTTCTGGAAATGAAGGACTGTTTAGATTGCACATTGATACGAAAAGTAAAATGCAATGAAATGTATAAGGGGCATTCAGTTTCTCCTTTTAGCTTATTGCAGAATAATTAAAAAAATTTATCAGTCGATATTCATTTTGATAAAGCGATATGTCAGAAGTGTGTACATAATTTAGAACAGAAGGGGAAAATTGTCGTACTCCAGTGATTCCAGGATAGGGCGAGTTATTTGGTAATGAGCAAGATGATGAACTAGCCAATGAAAAAGCTTTTAGGAGCAGTTTCCAAATAATGCAACCCGACTGCTAAGATTTAAATCTATACTTATATATAAAGAGAGAGCGATTTTGTACGTGGAGGGTAATCTTCAGAACCACTGTACCTATTTGAAAAATTCTTTCACTGTTTGAAAGGTACATTATTCCAGATGGACATAGGCTATATATTATGTATATCTGATCAGTAGAAATAAAGTTAGGGGCTTAATCCTAACAATCTCCATTGTTTCCGCTACTGTCTTCTACCGCTTTTTGTTCCGAAGGTTTCAACGATTCTTAGCGTGGTGCTATCGCGGTGGGCTTCTGTTCTGACGCTAGCGGTTCGAACCTGGCTGTTCTCCGGCACGCCTTTTTCTTTTAAAAAATTTATTTTAATTATTAACTAACGTAAAATTAATTTAAGGTATTATTTAGGTTATTATTAAGGTAAAAAAAATTTACAATTTATTGGCTATCAACTGGAAATTTATGGTTATAATATTTTGTTCAACCCGGACAAAGTCGGGACGGGCCGCTAGTCTTTAATAAAGAGGGCAATATTCCTGAGAAATCAAACTGAATTGTTGGAAAAAATTGTATCTAAGAACTGGAAAATCTTAGAATTAGCAGTTATCCTTGAATGGCCTCTTCGTGATTCTGTAGTGCTGTTACGACTCCTTACTGCCCATGACTATTTGTAATCACATTTGTTGTTGTTGTTCATAATGCCCCCTGGCCGGAAGTTTCAGACCAGGTCCGTATAGGCTTCGGGTCGAGTAGAGCGGCTCCAGTTTATAATAGCACCACAAGTGTTGGAGTCCAACTTGGCTAGGTGCCATTATAATTTTGACCGAGTAACCCCAGGGGCGACATCTGGGGGGGGGATCGTACCATCCCCACCCACTGACTTTATAGGAGGACTTTCCGGTCTACGGATTTAACGTGCCCTAGACAAGAAGGCCTAGACAAGAAGGTATTTAACGGCGCTTGTCGGGATTCTATCAGAGAACCCTCAGTATCGAAAGCCGATGCTCTACCGATAGGCTACCTCGGGCTCATAAGCACATTTGGTGAGTATGTATTGGTGAGTTGCCTGATCCTTACTATATCGTTTGCGGAGATCACCTCATTAGGGATAGCCGCCTCATTTTCTGCTGTCGAGTCCTCCATGGGTATTCTATGATGGACCGATAGTGAAAAGTAAGAATCAGAATGAGAAAATTGCCAAAGTATGTGGTTGTATCCTAAAAGAAGAGTGATTAAAAACGAGATATATTAAGAGATAATTTCTGATTATTATTTATGAGTTGGAGTAAGGCTTCCTACATTTCGAAGTACTTAAGAAGTGGAGTGATTGTTTATTATTATTTATAGAAAATACACGATTCATGATTTCAGAGAGCACGAAGAATTCAAATTATTGAGTCTAAAATAATGAAGATTTCCTATTCCTTTTCTTTTCCGTTATTCGTTTTGTTGTCTTTTATGTATCTGTCAAGTCTCTGACACTAGAAATTAAAAAAAAATACTTAACTACGCTGATCTTCAGGATTCATACATTTTTAAAGAAATGTGTATTTAAGAATTGCTTTTTCAGCTGACAACATTTTAAAACCATAATTTGCTTGTGGTTATAAAAAAGGAGAAACGGTCCATTTTTGAAATATATTCCATCTCTTTCTGCGTGTGGGCACAGACCCACCCACTCTCGCATACAATAATAATAATAATGATAATAATAATAATAATGGTGATGATGATAATTGCAAGATGTAAATGAAAATTTAACAAAAAATAGAAGCATACACAGTGTGTGCCCAACATAATAGTGAGGTTTTAAATGGCTATAGCTTCGGGATAAAGCATTGTAGAGAAATGAAATATACGTCAAACTGAAGAAAAAAATCTCCAAAATTCTCATCTGTTCAGCAGACTTCGATGTGTGCTCCCTTAATTGCCCTGCAGACGTCAAGACGGTATTCAGTCTCTTCTCATACATGACAGAGAACATCCGGCGTGATAGACGAAACAGATTCAGGAATCTTTTCTTTTAAATGGTCCAGATTTCAGACATGAATGGAATACACTTGTGTTTTTACATAACACCAAGAATAGAAATCCATGGGGGTAAGGTCTGGAGTTCGTGGTGGCCAGGCAATCCACCCTTCTCGTCCGACACATCGCTGAGGAAATGTTACGTTAAGAAATTCCTGCACGATTGTAGCAAAATGTAGAGGAGCTCCGTCTAACTGGAAAATGGACTTCTCCAGAATTTTCCGGCGCTAGTCCCTAAGTCTGTTGGAGTCTGCATGTAAGCTTCCCCACATATAAACTTGGAGAGTTTCTCTTTCATTTAACGTATGACTCGTGTCTGCAACATGATTTGTTGCATAGCTATAGACATTTGAAACTCCACCATTATTTTTGGGACACACTGTATAATCCATTGGCCATATTTCTCCACGAGCAGCGCTTATAGGTAGCGCTTATAGGCTTACTAGTAGAAAAGACGTCTTTCAGATGAGTAGTGCATATCTTGAATATACACATGTAGAATATTCTGATTGACAAAACACATATTTTTGTCTATTTCAAATGTTTTCTTTACCGATACGTGTATGGGAACGTCTCGGACAGTGGTGGGATATCAACTTGACTGTCTTCCGCCATACGGGCCGACAACGAGGAGTGATGGTCTGGGGTGCCCTTTCATTTCATACCAGGACCCCTTTGGTTGTCATCCGCGGCACCCTTACAGCACAACGGTACTTCGACGATATTTCATGCCCCGTTGTGTTGCCCTTCATATCACGCCATCCTGGGCTTACATTTCGGTAAGATAATGTCCCCCCGCCCCCGTCGAGAGTTTCTACTGCTTGTCATCAGGCTTGCCCAACGCTACCTTGGCCAGCAAGGTCGCCGGATCTCTCTCCCATTTGAGCACGCTTGGAGCATTATGGGCAGGGCCCTCCAACCAGCTTGGGATTTTGAAGATTTGGCGTGCCAATTGGACAGAATTTGACCCGATATTCCGCAGGAGGACATCCACCACCCCTATCAATCAATGCCAAGCCGAATAACTGCTTGCATAAGGGACAGAGGTGAACCAACGCGTTATTGCCTTTTTAACTTTGTGAAGCTCTTTCTCTTAAATAAATCATCCAGTTTTTCTCAAACTGTAATCATTTGTTTTTCTGTACATGTACATCACATCTATCTATTTTCGCCCCATTCGGATAACTCCTCCTTCGTGCATCTTTTTGTGTGTGTGCGTGTGTGTGTCTAAGAGTGTAATTGCTTAGAGTAACGTTAATTATCTTAGAGTAACGTTATCAAAGCCAAAATATTACGCATAGATTTATACGTGTTTGTGAAAACAACACATTGTAAAAGAGACATGGAAAACATTTATATTTTCCATATTTAAAACACGGAAAAGAAAGCATTGCTCCTTTAATTAAATACTCCCCATTTAAATATACATATGCATAATGCTTCATATGCATAATGCTTTTCTTAGAGATAAATATATTAATATACAGCATGTGAAGAATAAATTCGTATAACTGAGATGTCAAATATTTTTCTACATAATTACGAATGCAATTTTATTAATGAAAAAGAATCATTTTCTTTCGGTTCTTAGTTTAGAGAATTAAAGTAATATAAATATATAAATGAGGTAGGATATTAACGATGCTTAAAAGTATGGTTATTTTTCCTATACGTCAAAATATTGTTTTGCTTGAAAATAAGGTACTTAGCACATTTATTTGATTTGATTCAATGGACTACCGGATGGTGGATTTTATGATTATAACTTATGCTTTATCTATTCATAAAGCATTACGGTTGTTCGGCGAAAAATATACAGTGTGATTTATTTTCATTAGCAGAATAAACAGTTTTATAAAGCTCTATCATAGTGCTTCGAAACAGTTTCATAATTACTAGAAGAATAATTACGCAAGCCCGTAATTAATATTTATTGCGCGTCTTTTGAAATAAATAACGTTATAAGTTGCTTACCTACTGTTGATGAAATCACTTTAATTAGGCTATAAATTATTATATCAAGCAGCGAATATTACGGTATCTGTACTTAACGGTGATTTTAAAAAGAAAAGTTATGTCCAAAGTATGTGGCCATACCCTAAAAGAAGGGGAATTAAAAATGAGTAAATTTCTAAGAGGCAATTTCTGATTATTATTTATGAGTTGGAGTAAAGCTTCCTGCATTTCGCAGTATTTAAGAAGCAGAATGATTGTTTCTTATTATTTATAGGAAATACACGATTCGTGATTTTAGAAAGCACGCAAGAAATCAATCTATTGGGTGTAAAATAATGATGTTTTCCTTTTATCCTTTTGTATCTTTTAGGTGAATAAAAGCCTTTATACTTTTTAAATCTCCCAATATACCCACAACAAAACTTTGATAAGTCCTCACTTCAGAGGCCAAAGAATTTTGAAGCCTGAAGGGGAGTGAGTCATTGAGAAAGTACTCAATGCGTTTCTGAGAAGCCCGTGGCCCATTTTAAAGTTATCTCTCTATTCGTTAGAACAGTACAAACTAATAAATAGAAGTAAGAACTTTTATGAATGAAAAAAGGTTAATTGACCTTTTCTTTTTAAAAGCTTCATTTGAACATGTTTCAATCGCATAAATGCATTCGTGTTCTGATATTAATTATTTCTCTAGAATGAACGCGCCTGCCAGAGCAATTTACTTTCGACTCTAAAACATTTAGCTTTCGTAATTCTCCATTTGTAGTTCCTTGAACTAACTCACTGTAATGCCGAATTTAAGTAAGGCAATGTCGGCTGTTCTGAAGGAGCCACCCAGGAGAAATGCGTTCACCCTTCATTTTCCCGGAAACTCTGGATTCCGTTGAGGTATGGGATGTGGTGCCTTTTGGACTACTGTTTTACATGAAAATAAGATGAGGATTAGTGTGGCTCGTGTCAGAATTCTTCCCTTGATCTCCTGTTGTTTTTCTGATTTTTTTTTACCCCTCATGGATGAGTACGAGTAATGCGGTATAGTATTTGAATTAGCGACGAATGAACGGGAAGATTTAATTACAATTTCTTCCAAACGGAAGTGAAGAAAAATGACGACTCACCGGCAGTGATGAGTCATTCGTGCAGTCGACCAGTCGAGGTAAGTAGTTGCATGTCTAAAGAGAGATAATTATCAAAATCAATGTAATAAAAGAAGCCTTTCAGAGGCTACAAGGTTGCAATGAGTATAACAATAGTGGTTGTCAAATAAAACATTTTTATATTTGAAGCGTGAAATGTTAAAAATGGAAAACAAAATTACTTAAAACTGCTCTCCAAAAATTAGATTTTAAACATTCTGAAATGGCTGAAATCGGAAATTCAGAAACATTAAAAAACAAAAACAAAATGCGACCGAATTTCGATTGATCTGCAACTCCCGTTCGCGTTATGAAGGGCTTACTCTAGCTTGTTAAAAAAATAAAAAATAAAAAAAATCTCTGGGGAGTTGAGCCCTCGCCGAGCTGTCATTCGAGGGGCGGGGGTCTGTCAAAGCTTCTAAAACCCGAGTTGACACAACGGGCCTTTTGTTACCAACCTCGAGTACGTTGCTTGCGGTTTCACCATTCTAGTAAAGTTAGTGATTGAAATGAATACGAAAATAATGGATGGATTTTTGTAGAAAATTGTTTTAATCATTCACTATATGTTGTTTAATGCAGTTAATTGTTTCACCATAAGTAGTATATTGCTTGCGATGTCACCACTGTAGAAAAGTTAACAATTGAAATGAATGCGAAAATAATGGATGGATTTTAGCAGAAAATTGTTTCAATCATTCACCATTTGTAGTTTAATGTAGTTAATTTTTTCACCATGTGTAGTATATTGCGGTTTCACCATTGTAGTAAAGTTAGTGATTGAAATGAACGCGAAATTAATGGATGGATTTTTGCAGAAAATTGTTTCAATCATTCACCATATTATGTAGTTTAATGTAGTTGATTGTTTCACCATATGTAGTATGTTGCTTGCGGTGTCACCATTGTAGAAAAGTTAACTGTTGAAATGAATACGAAAATAATGGATGGATTTTAGCAGAAAATTGTTTCAATCATTCACCATATCAACCATGTTTCAACCATTCAATCATTCACAGTTCCGTGACTGACTGACTGACTGACAGATAACGCACAGACCGAACAGCTGGACCTAAAGGACTGAAATTTTGCATGGTGATTCTTCTTATAGTGTAGGGATGCACTAAGAAAGATTTTTGAAAAATTCTTCTTAGATTTTTTTTAAAAATCAATTTTTAAGCTGTTTTTGTAACTCTTTTAAAATTTGCATTTAAAATAATTTGAGGGTTAAACATTTATATCACGAGAAAGATCATAAAAGTTCCGTTAAAATGAAATCTTTTTCGAATCTTTACCTCCATTTTTCTGATTTTTGGTGAATTTTTAAAGATTATATTTTAGAATTCAATTTATTAAATGCTGATCACGAGAGATTTATTTTCTTTTTTTGTGATACTTTAAATTAATTTTGTGTCACGTGCATAACAACGAAATAAGTTGACAAAAATTATTAAAATACAGTAAAAAATAAATTTAATCACTAGACTAATTGAGATGGAAGTTTTTTAAGAATTTAATTCAAATTAATTAAGAATTTAATTCTCTAAAAAGCAATTTCATTATTTTTTCATTGTAATTTTCCTAAAATGTACTCCGTAGCGAAGAACGGGTATTTAGCTAATTTACACATTAAAGATTAACAATAAAGTAAAAATCATACTTTATATGTAAAAACAGAGGTTTACAATATTATATTTAATAATTTATTTGCTATTCATTCTACTACACCAGTGATTCCTAACCGGTGTAGTGCCGCGAGATTTTTTTTTTTTTTTTTGGGGGGGGGGTAGTAGAAGAAACCCTCTTAAAACAAGTATTAAGTTGATATCAAACATTTGTTCTCTAAGCACCAATCGGAAGTCTCACATTAATAAAACAAAACTATTCTTGATGATTTCTATTGTAGTCCTCTAGCGTAATACTAAACTGAATCCCATTACTATTTTTAAAACTGTATTAATCTATTCTTTTCTGTTGTTTGTTACTTATATCTTTCAAAAAAATAAATGAAATCAGCAGTGGAGTAAGCATTTATTTGAACTTAAATTTGACATGTTCCCGATATAAATTCCACTTTGATTTAATATATAAAAAAATGATAACTAAAATTCTAACAAGGGTGTTCAGAGTTTTTAATCCCATAATAAGAATGTCATTTTATGAATCCGTAATGAACTACACACATACGAGTTAAAATACAAAAAGTTCGTATTTCCCAAATTTAGTTCTTAATAATTGATTCCATGTTTCATTAGACTCCGCTGGAATATTTTAACTTAAGTAATTATAAAATATCTTGCACCATTAACTACACAAGAAGCTTGACAGACAATTATTTCAAGGATCTAAGTCATGTAATCTTTTTTTAAAAGACCATTTTGTTTTCCTAAAAAAATAACTACAGAAGTAAATCCATTATAACTTCTGTATGATGGGAACGTTATAAAAAATTAATTTTATAATCAAAATATGTATTTTAACACACTGTTGACCAGTTCCGAGTAAACTCGTGGTCTTACACGCAAATGTTGATGACAATTTAGGATAAAGGAAAGTCATTTCGATCAACTGAACATTGATTTACTTGAAAACTGCCTTTCTATGACCTGAATAAGTTTCAGGCAAACCCTCCCATTTTATCCTTTAAGCTTTGAATCTCAGACTCCCATATAAAAAAAAGATTCCAGGAAATATAAATGCAGTACATTATTCCAAAACCGGTTTTTGGAATAATGTCACCATTGGTCACCATTGGTCACCATTGGTGAATAATGTCTACAATGGTGACCACTTTGCCGGTGACTTGCGTGTATATTTAAATTAAGTTGCCTATTAACAATGAGATAAGGCTGCTGTGTAACCCTATTGGATTCGCTCACCTCAATGTTAACGCATGGAGAAAAATTGCCCAAGGATTGCCACTTGGATTTAAATATTTTTAAAAAAATTGTACTCCTTAATAGAGAAAGAAATTTTACACCGTGGGCATTTTCCGTTTAAGAAAAATGCATATAATATATTAAATTTAAATTATTCGGGGAAAAAAATCTCGTATAATGTGTTTTAAACGCTCATAAATTTCTTTGGTGGACGAAATTTATAAAACGAATCTTGTTTCAATGTGCAGGAAAGTTCAGGCTATCTGAAGGTACCATTTATTGTTGATTATCAGCATTTGTGTAGCTGTAAATAGTAGGCACATTTTCTCCATAGGTTAACACTGAGGTGAGCGAATCTAATAGGGTTCGTACACAGCAGCCTTATCATTAAACTGGTCAAAGATGTATTTCTTGATCATCAGTTGCATTATATGTGTAATTATCCATGTTGGGAATATCACAAAATAATATTTCAGTAGCACACAGCCATGTTAATTGGAGTAGTCTTTCATCATGTAAATGAGTGACTATATGGAAAATGTGAACTAAAAAACTTCAAAGCATAAGCTGTGGTACCGCAAGTTTCCGCAAGATCAAGATTAAAAACTAGATTCTTTGTAAAATTTACTTTTGTTGGTTTAAGAAAATTTAATTACATTTTAAATTTTATTAATTGCTTTTATAAAAGTTTGGTTTCTTAACCTTTACATATTTTTCTTGCACTATAAAATTTTATAGTTAAATATTTTCTAAATTAAGTTAAAATGATGTTAAGTTATGCTTACTTTCTAGAAGTTGTGCAAACGCAGAAAATTTTATTTAACATTTTATATTTAAGCATTTAAAAATTTTAAATTTAAATGCGATAGCTATAATTTTTTTACGTACTAAGTGACGCATATGTGAATACGATTTTCGAGTGTTCTTCCTTAGGTGTTTCAGTTCTAACATGAATCAAGAATAACATTTTCCAGAAATAAGTTTTTAACTTATGTTGATGATCCTTTAATATTCAAGTAATAAGGCTGAATGTTATGGCAAAATGTAATTTTTGAGTCTTAATGTTTTCAGCCAGGAAAATTATTACGTACTGTGACTACCATCGTGTCAAATTTTGCCTCTACAACTACTATTATCTCCCAAAACCTTTTTGATTAAGGTCACCTTCATTCCCAGTGCTGTTCAACTAAGAACACCATTTACATTCAAAAACATACATGTAAATGAACATAAGAATTAAGTAATTATTAAATAGCGTTTTTTTTTGCAGATTCGAGTAATAATATTCACGGAAAATACAAGTTTAAACGGTATGTTTATTCTCAAACTCTAATTAAGACGCCGTAGCTTAATAACTGACTTAAAAAAACAAAAAAAAAACATCCCAAATTGCTGTGTCTTGCTTCATCTTACACATAAAGCCCTGTTATTTTAAACATAGTCCAAAGCATGAATGTTAATAACTGTAATTGGCACCCACTTTGACACTGATTAACGATTAAGATCCCCAAAGCCTTCACCCTGTAATGAACTGCTTGAGAGGGCAAAGTAGTTGTTGGTGGTCTCGCTAGAGTTTTTGACATAAACAAAAATTACTCTACATATTCGTGATGTTTTTTACTTTAACAAATTATTACGTGCTTTTTTTCAGGAAAATGGAGGATGAAAATTTAATCCTCTTTGTCATAATTTTACAACCAGGCGAATTTCCTAACTACTTGTACATTCGTTTGAATTATACAAGGTGTGCCCATAAAGTAACCGGACAATTTTTTATAAATAAGAAAAATATAACTCACCTTCAAATAAATTTATTTCCTTCAAAATAATCACCAAAGGAGCCTATACAATTTTTCCAACGTTTCTTCAAGTCATCGAAACACTGTTTATAGGCGTCGGAACTAACCGTTCGCAAAATACGCGCAACATTTGATTTACTATCCGAGACGTTTTCAAATCTTTGTCCTTTCATGGATTTTGCATTTTTTTGATTACAAAGGACTTATTCCCAACGAATTTTTTCCTGAAAATCAAACAATTAATCAGTATTTTTACAAGGAGATGCTTTTTCGATTAAGAAACAGGATAAGGCGAGTTAGGAAGGAACTGTTTGATTCTGGGCAATGGTTTGTTTTACACGATAATGCTTGGCCCCCTACAGCAATTTCTGTACAACAATACCTTGATAAGCATTCAGTTACAGTGATGAATCACCCACCATATTCTCCCGACTTAAAGCCAGCTAATTTTTTCCTTTTTTCCGAAGCTTAAGATGGCCATGATAGGACAGAGATTTGAAAACGTCTCGAATATTAAATCAAATGTTACGTGTATTTTGCAAACGGTTACTTCCGACGCCTATAAACAGTGGTTCGATGACTTGAAGAAACGTTGGAAAAATTGTATACACTCCTTTAGTGATTATTTTGAAGGAGATAAATTTATTTGAAGGTGAGTAATATTTTTATTTATAAAAAATTGTCCGGTTATTTTATGGGCGCGCCTTGTATACTGTATATCTCTATGTTTCACGACATGTTGTATCTCAAAACAAGTTCATTCGAGCTGATCTGGCAGGCCTACTTGTTTCCCCAAGAATTAAATTTAAAATCAATTTGACTTCTTTGATAATTGTATTAATATTTTGTCAGTAAAAGAGTTTTGGGAGTATAGTTTTAATACTGAACATTAAAATCCCTAATTGCTTTCTGTACTCGTGTACCAAAAAGTTTTTCCGAACAACGAGTAAGAAACAATCGCGCAACTCTGTGGTGAATTTTCATTTCATTTTTTTAGGGGGGGGGGGCGCACTGTGTTTGCAGTGGAAATTTCAGGACAATACTGTTAATTGCCATTTTGCAATAGTTTGTGATTCCCTCAAAATGGGGGAAAAAACCAATTTGTCTGACATTTTTATAGTATATTTAAAAAATGAATCTCTGGTAAAATAGTTATCATGCGTGTAACTCTATTTGTTAAAATATAAAATAGCTGTAATCCTGCATAAAATGAATGGCGCGATTGTAGCAGAACTTTTTTTGTACTTTCATCATGAGGAACTTACTTAAAGAATTATAATGATAAAGGATAATTGGTGGAAGGGAAAAAGTTTCTAAGTTCGGGCTATCAGCCCTCCCCCCTCCTGAAATAGTACTCGGAGGGAACAATCACATATTGCCTATCTAGGAGTTTTGAATTAATTGATACTAGATTATTTCTGTTTTGAATTTTTTTAGAGCTCCTGTCAATTATTTTTTTCTTTTTTAAAAAAAGTTTCAAACCTTAAAAAAAAAAGCGGAGGTATTTGTTGTCAAACATTCACCTATACTGCGCTGCAATTTACTGTCCATTTTATTATGGGGGCACCAAATAGGCAAGCAGCATTAACCCCTATGAAGGGACGACACAATCGGAGGCATATTTCGTGGCGCGACGCCGGGATTCGATCCGAGCAACCTCAGCACCGAAAACCAGCGCGCTGTTCCACAGGGCTGCCACAAGCCTCTTGTTTTAAAACTAATTATTTATATTTTGCTTTGATTAGAAACGTTGTACTTTTGACAGCATTTCCCTCTTCTATCAAAATTTTAGTTTATGGCACTTGATTTTAATGAAAGATAGTCTAGATTTACAAAGTATATGAATCCAAAAAGGTTCTCTGAACACTCAGATGGGTGTGAGAGCAAACGCTAAATTAGTTGTCCATAATTAAAAGTCTGAAGCTGTCATGATCTCAAAATTACTTGTTTTCGTGGTCAGACTATTTTCAAAGTATTAAAATAAAAAAAAGTTTTGAAATTGGATTAATAGAATGCAGGCATTAATGGATAACAGTTTAATGCATTATTGCTAGAATGAATTTTGACAAGCGTACGTCACGGCAAGTGTTTAAAATGGGGTTTTTAACGGCATGACAACCCGGGTATAATGACAGTAAAGAAGAAGTCGTGCATAATTGGATTTATTCAATATAAGTATGCATTTTTTACTACAAACGGGAAAATCTTTTTTGCTTTGAGTTTTTCAAATTATAAATAGTAGTGGATACAAACTAGACCAATGATCTGCTATCTAATGAACCGCAAATATTGGGCTACAAAGTCGTTGACAAAAAGATGGACCAACTCGCGAGAAAATTCACACAAAAGGTCACATAAATGGTGTTTCTAAAATGTTTCATGAGTGTATACAGGGAAGATACATGACAGCCGACCCTCTGGTCTGAACCAACTATGATAATATTTTTATTCGAGTCTTTGGGCTCTTTCATCATTATCTTCTATTTTAAACACCATAAGCAGCTTATTTTGAAAGTGACATAAGTCACTTTGTTTTTAAATCGAGATATTTTAGGGTTTGCGTTTGAATGTGTTTTAAAATTTCTTCTTTCGAGAAGATTTATTTGTATTTGCTCTCTCGGATACTTATATTTTTCTCGGCATAAATAATTTCGTATAGTTGTTTCGTATTACCGTAATGAAAAATCACCATTTTTCATTACGGTAAAGAGACTTATGCCATTTTCGGAATAAATAGTTTAGAAAAATTGCTGACTTATGTTTTGTCCGACGTATCTTCCTGAAGTGATGTTTGAAAGGGCAGTGATTTAAGAAAATTGATGAACAAATTATGTAATAATTTGTATCATGTATTTCATATAAAGGTTTATTCAAGAATATTTTAAATTTAATATTCATAAAATTCAAAAATAATACCAAATTCATTAGTACATTTTGGAACATAAGTAATTCATATAACATTTCATATAAGAGAACATCAGTTCAATTTAATAGAAGTGATTTAGTCCTCGGAAATGAAATCGTATGTTTTAAAATTTAAAAATAACTGTACTATATTGGGGGAAGCAAGTCCATCGTATAAAAAAAAAAATCGCATTTTTACATGTATCTTTTCTAGGTTCATGGAAGTGCAAATTAAAGTCAATTTTGAAAATTTTTCACACGTTAACAATTTATCATTTTGACATTTTTCAAGATAGAGATCATACATTTTGCTAATGTTTAGATCTAGACTTAATATTTTTTATGGGGATTATGAGACATTGTGTAATGGCTAGTATAGACAGGGCAGCTCTTAATCTGCTCTTTGATAGAAATTGCAAAAGATTGTTCCGGTTTTATTTTCCACGCAAATCTTCTCCAGGAACATCTCATTTAAGAGCACGAGCCAGTAGTCCTCATGAGATGTTTAAAGTATCCAGAAAGAAATTTTTACAAAGCAACACGCTTACATTTTCATGTGTCAATTAATATTAAAATTTGCACGTCTTGTCTTTGATTTGTAGTTCCTCGGTCTTCCTTTTTTTGGTATTTCTCGTTTAACTAGAGTATTTAAAACAAATTTTGTTTACTTAAGTTTGCTAACTTCCAAAATTTATCAATGATAAATTGTCCAGTAAATAAACTTTTTTTAATGTCCACATTTTTTCAAACAACAAGACCTAATACAATTTTGTGGGGAAAAATAATTTTGGAGTTTGCTGTTATATATTTTTCACCACTGTTTCTTTTAGCTTTATTAAGGTTTTGAGTATGAGGTTTTCGTAAACAACGAGTTTCTGTTCCTTTTGTTATGTTGTTTCCTTTTTCTGATGACTCCATGGAAGTTGTTTCTTCATTTTATGAAATTCCTCTAATATGGCTTTTTTTTCATTATAGCGAACATTTCTATTAACTAAAAATGCGCATTGAAAACCATCTCATTCCATAAATAAATTAAAGATGTTTTGAATGATTCACTGTCTTATAACATCATACAAAAATAATTCTAATAAAATTATGCTAATTATGAGTTCTGTATTAGATATCACTATAATATAATTTACAAAACTTTGCTATTATTTCTCTTCTTATAAAATTATGTCCACTTATAACAGTTTTTCAAAATATACTGGAAATAGCTCAAAACAACACTTCACACTTAACTCACTTTTGATAAATTAATTCTGTCATTTTTCCATTAAGCCCTTTAATTAATTTTTTGCGTTCTGTTGTTTACCATTCCTAAGTACAGCGATTTACGCCATTTTCAAAATGAACTTGTTTATTATACGTTGATTAGCAAAATTTCTCTCAAACAAAATCCCAGTAGTTCCCACCATATTGACTGCATTTTTTTTTGAATGAAGAGATACCGTAAAATTTTAATGTTATTATTAACTTGATTTTTTTGAAAAAGTGACTTTTGCCACTTTCAAAATAAATAATTCATATATCGATCTTTCTGAGTTTCATCTGATTGCAGACAAACTTTGTGAAATTTAACTCTCAGTTACTACTTTTCGATGAAATCAAGCTGACTCTTAATTATTCTATATTAATAAAATTAAAATTATTGCTCACTCAAAACTGATTACTGGCAAAGACCCCAGGCCTTACTTACATTTACTGGCATTTAGCATATAAATTACTAATGCTTAAAAGAGAAATTTCTTGAAAATTTCTCTTTACAATTGCTTTGATGCTTAATGGAGAATCCATTGTGCTGAAAACTCAAAGGAAGTGTTAAAATTATTAATTTGCATGTGATTTGAATGAAGCCAGCAAAAGTGCCTTGGACAAAATATTCCTCTCCTTTTAACAACTACTCATAAATATTGTAATTTTCTCAATAAATTGAAAAAATAACCATTTTTTCTGGAACAATAAGGGCTTTACTCGGTTCGTTCAAGTTACAAGAAAGTTCGAACCTTCGAAATCCTCCCGCAAGAAAATTAAGTTTCAAAGAGAACTTTTTCATATTTGAGTCGCTCTCTGTTTTAAAAAAAATATTGAGAATGTCGTAAGTATTTAAGAGATATATAAAAATATAAAGAAAATAATATATCTATAGAAATAAGTCAACTTGTCATTATATTCTAATTAAAATGTCCTTTTTGTTTGAATAAAATAAAATCCCCCCTCCTCTAAAAAAGCAATATATTTCACTCGAAAAATATTTTGAGGAAGTGGATAAGAACATTATAAAATATTTCAACGATTGAAATTTTCATAAAATAATAATAGTTGTAAGTTACAAAATAGGTATTTTTTCCATATTTTTATTAACTTGCTTTCTTGTTTGTGCAGTACAAATCTTGCAATCGATTTTTAACTAACTTCCCGACTAGCTAGACATTTGAAACTTTTAGAATAGCTCAGAACACGATGAAAATGCATTTTTAAATACTTTTAGCCCTCTTTAAGCAGATTTTTACCATGTTTTTATTATTTTCAGTTAATTTTGTTTTGTAGACTGGTGCAGCCATCTATCGACCGGAACGGGAATAAAAAGTTAAACGCAAGTTAACTTCCAATTAACTTCATTTTCTTTCAAGTTGATGGGATAATTCATCAAAAAAATTAAAAAAAAGTATTTATTAATAGTACTTAGAATTGTCAAGTTTATATGATTCAACAGAAAATTTAAAAACATGGTTTATAAAAAGTTCTTTTTATGCAATTATTAAAACATCCTTTATTGTGTTTAAGATATCCTTACAAACATGATTTTTTTTAAAAAAGCTAATGGATTCAAAACCACAAATTATGATGATTGGCGACAATTTTATTAACATTTAATAATCGAATAAAATATTCTTAATTTTTAAAATTTTTTTAAATATGTATCTCAGTTCGTTAATTTGGTCATTTTTAAGTTTAATGCAGACATTAAAAACTTAAATATAAACTTCCTTGATATCTATGATTTAGATTTTTCATTTTCACATCTTTAACGAACAGTACATACTTTGGAAAGCCCAAAACTGCAGTTATGTCTTTAAACAATGCTCTTCTGTGAAAAACAAAGTATCAACAAAATCAATTTCTTCGTTTATAGCAATATTTCTGACAAGGCATCTTTTTTTATCACAGTTGTGATTCATTACCTTAGATCCAGAGCTAGCGAATCTAATGACAAAAAGCTGCATTTTCAAAACCTTTTTCTTCGTTTTTTTTTTTTATCTTTAAACAGCGGATAAAGATAAGTATAAAGGAAGACAAATTAATATTTCTTTTCTTTTCTTTTTTTCTCTTTAGGATATTCTCTGTATAGAAATACTTGTTCTAACTTGTAATCTTTCGTTGTTAGAAATCTCCCGAACATTGCTTTCAATCAGTTTTGCTTTATTACACGTAAAATGTTAGTTTGTCAAAGGAAGCAAAATCTGAAAACTTCTAGAAACAAGACTTATTTTCTGAAGTTAAGTTACCGCTCGTTCTACTATCGAGTGGTTTGTATCCACGACACACTGAAAATTGCGAATGTGTAACCCATCAGTACCACGGAAAAATTTATTTTCAATATTCGAAATTATATATGTTAATTTTTATACATTTTTTAAAGTTTTCCTACTTTTTATTGTGCATGATAGTAAAGAAAATAAATAAAATACTTAACTTTATTAGAGAAAACTACATATAATTAATATTCGAATCCATATATATGGCTAAGATTTACTTACAAGCATTAAACGAAATATTATTCAGAGAGACAAGAAAATACATGTGCTGCCAGTACCGCAAAAATTGAAATTTTATACGCACCAAATGTTACTTTAACTGTTAATACTAATAAAAATAAATAAAAATATATTAATAGATTTTATTTTTTATAAGTCCGGATTCTAAAATTAGTCAATTACTTTTATTTTACAAATCAAAATTTTGATTTTGCTACCATAGGTACTTTTCAAGTTGGAAGCATTTTTTCATAAAACTTTAGGTAATCAACTCCTCTTTGCCTTTGTTATCGCTGAAGATATTGTTCCTTTGTCATACAGACTGAAAATCCTTTCTTACGTGATCCTCCGGGAATACACAGATATATAGATGGCATACTAGACTTACTCAAGAAAATAAGATTTGTATTAAAAATATTTAGCTATTTCTGAGAACATTTTTCTACCGGACTTCGTATATTTCGGTATCAATAAACATTTGATGCATATTTGAATAGCAAATCCTCCTTGCTTTATTGGTAGTTGTCATTACATAAAGGATTTTTTCTCCGATGAATATTTTTTGAACTTCAGAGCGATACTGATTGGTCGCAAGCTAGCGGTATCGGAGTCATCAGTCTCGAGTGCTTCAGAGGTACGGGTGTTTGTCGTTGTTCAGTATTTGCTTTAAACTGCAGGTTGTAGTCTGTTTTGCCACCTGATAACTGAAGACGAGAGGGGTGTTTATTAACCTAACGAAACTAACATATCTTTTAAAGGAAAATGTGGCATGTTTTTGAGTGAATGACCCTAAGATCAACATGTATTTGAATTTGAAATATTTAAGCTTAATTTCAGTTTCTTTTGCTACAGTTCATTACATAGAGATGTAGTACTATAACATTACATTATACAACTTTAGTAAAATTTCTGTAGAAAAGTAGCTTGTGAAATTTTTTTCAAATGCTCTTTTTTGACGTACATTATCTTGTCCCTTACGTTCTAGCTTGTGGCGGGATCTAAATCAAAGTCAATTGAGCAGTCAGTGACCTGGACAAGTCCAGTGCTGTGGATACTGTTGGAGTGAACTGTTGGCTCACCCTGTGCCTCAAGATCATTCTAGGAGCATTGTCACGGTTAATTTTAGACTTGAGACTTCTCATGACATTTTACATGGACACTTGACCGATCATCTCTTTCCTATTGGCAACTATAGAAATATGGTTGACCTTTACTGACCTGCTCGAAGGATTATGGTCACAGGACATTTTCCTGGCGTAGGATTTTTTAAAAGCATAAATTATGGTTTTCATTACTAAGTTCCTAGGAATCCTCTGCAGTAGATGAATAGCGGGTGTACCAGAATTAGGAAATTGAGCCACTTTGAGGTATTGAAGATTAAAAAATCTAACAGTAAAAGCGATTGCTTTAATTAGAAGTTGATATTTGAAATATAAAGAAAATAACTGAAGTTGTTCCTTTACTACTGATGTGATAATAATGATCAGGAAATATAATATCATGAGAAATAAAAATAACTTTTGATTAATTGTAAGGTTGTTTACATACAGAGCATTTTCTCTTTAGACATAGCACTGCTAAAAATTAAACCATTAAAAAAATAAGCAAAAGTGAGAACTGTGTGCGTATTGCAAAATAACTGTGAAAAGATTTGATGAAGAATGTCATTAACAGGAAACTTATACGGTTAATGTTTGTTTTATTACAAAACGTGCTTTTTTTCAGACATAGTGACAGTGGGTGGAACTGGGAGAGAAAGTTCATTTTACGGAAATAGTTCTGTAAAGTATATAATGTTTCTACTTGCGGACTATTTCCAACAAAGATGAACCACGCCTTTACGAAGTTGATCCACCCTTGTTTGCTTTAATGTCGCTTTAGATAAAATAACAGCTCAGATCAGCATTCTGGGCGTAGGAAAGTTTTCCTTAATACACATATTTTTGGGAAGAAATGCAAAATTTCTTTTTCTCACCTCATTAGAAAACTAAAACATAGTTCTCGGTTCTTTGAAAACCTTGTTTATTTTTTATAATTTCCGTCCAAAGTCATAAACTTTCCACGTAATTGGAGTTATTGATAATAAATTTTTTTCCCCGCATCCTAGGTTTTTAACTAAGAGCGTATATAAAATGACAATCATTAGTACAATAAGTTTATGGCTTTCCATACATAGAACTTAAGCCTTAACAATACAAAATATTATAAATATTTCAATCATGCTCTTTTATTTTAAAATAGACTCTTTGTTTTGAGTTACCTGGCGAAATCTCAGTGAAAGCTGATAATGAGAAGCAAAATTTGTCCAATCATTTTTCTGATTAAACCATTTCTAGCAGCAGATTTGTAAACAAGTAGTTATTAAGACAGGATACAAAATAATTTTTTTAGTAGCTTATTCAAATTATCTTAAATTTCGTCAGTCAAAAAGATGGAATTTATTTAAGCTACGACGTTAAAAATTGCTAAATATAAGGGAATGAACTATGGAGAATGAACTATGTACTATGAAGTCAATGACCGCCGACATAAAAGATTTATATTTACGAATGCACATTTTAAAAGTAAAGCACCACAAAAGGTCAATTCAATGGCTATGAACAATTACCTCAGCGATAGCAAAATTTTGAGCTATATCTAGCACATTTTATAATCAGTTTAAATTTTCCCATCAATATCGCCAAGTTTACAGCTGATGCACAAAATTTATTATCATAGTAGTTGTAATACCACCACCCATAGGTGATGTGGCGAGACGATCGACGAATTGAAATAGGCGCCAAAATAAGATTTTGTAAAAATACGAATTATAACTAAAAAAAATCAATAATTTAATCTAATATATGACAAAATTCATAAAAAATATACAAATATAAGCGAATATTTTACTATTTTTTATATAGGGCTGAATTTGAGATTATGAGAAATAAGTTTTCAATTTCATAATATGAAACGTTGTTGTAGCTCTAAGAATCCAACTAACACTACCTGTAACTGTAGTAGCATCTCAACTCAAGAGCGACTGAATGATCTAGCAATTTCTATAGAAAAGACCATGAAAATAATAAATTATAGAGATGCAATCAAGCAATATGCTACAACACAGGCTCGAAGAATGATTTAGAAATTATTTTTAGTCATTTAATAAATTATATTCATATTTATTTACTTTCTCTTTTTTAAAAGTTTTATAATTTAGTTTTAAATTTTCAATTGAAAATTTAGACATCCAATTTAAATTTTTAATTGAAAATTGAAATTGAAATTTTCAATTTATAGTTTTTTATAAACAAATAAAACTTTTTTAAAAAGTTCATATTTTCCCCAAAATGCCCGTTATTCTATTAAGTAGACTATGGGCCTGTTCACATAGAATCCGTCAGCTTCACTCGCATTGAAATATATTTAACCAATTACGAACCTCCAAACGATTAGCCACGAAATCGTTAAGGTCTGTGATTGGTTTAAAATATGTCAATGCAAGTAACGCTTACGCTGACGTTCTATGTGAACAGGTCTTATTTCTAATAGAGATAGTGCCTGTCCACATAAAATCCGACAGAGTCAGTGCAAAAATTTTTTAACCAATCATTTACCAGTCATTGACCTATTTAACCAATCAGCGCCCACTGAATCTTTAACGCTGACGCTAACGAATTCTCTGTGAGCAGGTCCACACATTCATTACTGAGTCTCTCCAAAAATTTGAAAAAGCGCCGGTTTTAAAAGTTGCCACTGGCGCCACAGTAGATCGGGCCCGGCTCTAAACTTTAGTTGTAAAAAAGTTTTGTTTCTTTTCGTTTCATTTCCAGATATTAATAAGAACTATCTATATATATATTATATATATATATATAAAGTTACGAATTTTATAAATATTGCATTTTGTTTCGTTAAAATGGCTTCTACGGAAGAGCTCCTATAGCAATCAATGTATTAAACATGGGAGTCTTTGGGAATCTCGCCAAATATGAGAGCTATCGCCAAATTGGTGATGGATTTTGAAACTTGTTTTGGTCGCCAGATTTGGCGATATTTTGCCAATTTGTCGACTAAACCTTTCTGGAAGCTTCTAGAAATATCTAGCTGTGACTGACCTATAGAGGGTGCTTTGGAAATCTATAAATATACCTGACTTTGGCATTGGAACTCAGTTCAATTTCCTAGTGAGAACTGAATGTGTTGTAACTGCGTTAATTGGCGTGTATAGTATTGAAAATTCTGGTATCCTTACTTGTGTTTTTTAGAATTTTCTGCTGTATAGAAGACAGTTGTTACGTCTTTTATGTTTGAATTTGGGCTGAGGTCCAAAATCCGGACCGTTTTGGATAGGTTTTGGCGAAGTTTCGCTCCCGAAAACCGAAATTGGCGTGGAAATTATTACCCCACTCAAAAGAGCGTTCATTCTCGGTTTTTTTCTTTAGAGGCGGAATTTTTTTGGGGGGGTCTATCTTAATTATATATTCAGAGGCGGGTCGGGTTTTTCCCGATTCTTAATAAATAATTATACAAAGATTATAGCTATATTTTTCTGTTTCAATGATTATAGCTATATATTTCTGTTTAATTTACAAAATAATAAATTTATTTTGTGTGAACTTTCTGAAGTGATTCTTATTCAATCCTAACGAACCCAGAAAAACGGAACATATATATATATGTATATGTATATATATATATATATATATATATATATATATATATATATATATATATATATATATATATATATATATATATATATATATATATATATATATATATATAAAATGCTGTGAAGTCTCCAGTTTTGAAGACGGAAGTTTTCGTGGTGAATAGTTGCCGATGTCCCGTGTTTTGTAGAAACTGCTAGTTATTATAAACGACATTTCCCATATTAATTATATATTCTTAGGAAATATGGACGTTAGCGTAAATGTGGGGGTAAAGCCAACTTAAATATTCATCGATTCTTATATCAGATGGTAAGATCAATGTCAGTTTTTTGATAACTGGCTTTGTTAAGGCTACTGTGTACAAATACTATTGGATTAGCTCATCTCAATGTTAACCTATGGAGGAAATATGCCCAAGGATTGCCGACTTGGATTGAAAGATTTCTTTAACGTAGGATTACGTTTCTCCATAACGGTCTTCAAAAAAAAAAAATTCTGACGTCCTGCGTCGCGAGTTATAATTTTGGCAGCGCTCCAAACCCAGTCTGTATCGCTTGGGTAAGCAGTAAACAGTTAAACAGAAAAGTACCAAAATGCGTCAAAATTTTGACATTATTTATATATATATATATATATATAATACTTACATGCATATATACATACAAAACAGGTAAGCAACGATAAGTAATCCTACGTTAATAACCCGCGGTAGTTTCGTTAGAACAGACTACCTGGAATTTTTTTTATTGTACTCCGTTATAGACAAAGAAGTTTTACACCTTGAGGTATTTTTCGTTTCCTAAAAAAGATTCAAATATTTCAAAATTGAAATTATTCGGGGGGGGGGGGATCTGGTATAGGGTGTTTTAAACTCTCATAGATTTCTTTGGTGAACGAAATTTATAAAAGGAATCCTGTTGTAAGATGCAGAAATGTTCAGGCTAACTGAAAATACTATTTTTTATTGGATTATCAGAATTTATGTAGCTGCAAATAGTAGACAAATTTTCTCCATAGATTAACATGGAGGTGAGCGAATCTAAAAGTGTTAGTACACAGCAGCCTTAAAGATGCTTGTACGAGCTGAAAAAATATTTACACCACGTGAAGAATTTGAACAGGAAATAGTTACCGTCACGAATAATTTGATGAAGAAAACTGTCTGTCCTATTTAGCGTAGCAATTACTGAGTTAAGAGTGTCATATATTGTAATTTTTAGAACCCATATCAAAGCAAAAAGAAACGTTTATTCTTTAAAATTTTATTTGTCTTCAAATGATTACATCTAAAAGCCATTATACTCTTCCTCATTACTCTTGACCTATTCCGTAATTATCTTTATATTTGGACAGCATAATATTTTTTTTTAGTTTTTTAAGTAATTAATGAATCAGAAAGTTGGAGACGTCTGAAGAGAGATTAATTAAGGTCAAGTTCAATCTGCACTTTTAAGTCATTGAATAAATAAATGAAAAAAAAGATTCAGTGATTAATTCAGCATTTTTTCCTCTGAAAATGGGCACTTACATGGTAAGATTGAGATAAGACAAGTGAGATTAATACGAAATTAAGAGCAAGTTCTCAAAACTCTTTCGAAATTAAGAATTGCATCCAATTTATTTCTAATTCCTTTTTATTATCTAGAACAAACTTTTAAGGGGACAAATCGGAAAAAAATTATAAAATTATAAAGGAAAATCTCCTCAATTTGATTTCAGTATATTCTGTCCAAATACATGTCATAAATATTATTTTAAAACATTTAAAAGATTTAATGTTGAAACATTAATTTTGAAACAAGGAGTTACTTTAATGAAATATGTAGGAGTGAAATGTCAGCATGTGATAATGACCACTTTATCAAAAGTGACTAGGAAAATGCATTTCAGACAACTGCAACATCACCATAATCTTTCATTGTTGTTAACAAACACTCTAGCTCATAAGTTTCCTTAAGCTGATCTCCATCACACACTGATCCATTTGTAAGAGATAGTGTGAACACTGATTCGTCAGATCTTTACTTAGATACTGTATTTTGTCGGATGATACTCATGCTGACACTCATACAGTATTGTTGGCTTGATAGGTAACCTGACAGTTATATCTAGCTAGTATAGATTCCGGCTCTTAGTTTTGGATGAAACTGGTTTCCTGTGGCAGTTGCGATGTAACATTCAGTCTCGTCGAGGTTCTCTCTTGATTACTTTTAATACCCAATAAACTCCTAACGTTTAAGCTCGTATGGTTTGAGATGTCGTGGGGGCCCTTTTCCTATTATTTGAATCTGTGATTGTGCATTGTAGACTCTCCATTACAACAGTCGAACCCCGTTATAACAAACTTCAAGGGACCAAAGGTTTTGTTCGCTTTATCCGGTGGTTCGCTATATCCAAACCGTTAAGAAAAATGCTAGAGTTCACAATATGTATAATTCATTAGTTGCAATGTGTATTCAATAATGATGCATTAAAACTGGTAAAATCTATTTAAAATGATCATTAATGAATTATATCGACTAAAGTCGACTATATTAAACTGACACAATACTAATTAAATTACGTACAATAGGAAAACGGTGGGACCAAAATTTTCGTTCGTTATATCCGTGAGTTCGTTATATACCGGATTCGCTATAACGGGGTTCGACTGTACTGACAACGTGACGCCGAGTATTTGATTGGGCTGGGTATGAATCACATTTTAATGAAGAATATCAATAATTTGAAGTAAACTGGTCAATAGCATACTGACGTTTTCATGACATATCATGGCAGGAATTCAAGTCTTGGCGGTGTCAATTAATCGTCCATATACTGGAAATTTAAAGTACGGTTTTTCCTGTTTTTGAATTTCAAAACAACCGTACCATCTCTTGATCTGAAAGTTTTTCCAAACCAAAAACTTGACGATGTGATTTGAAAATATCTGGAATCTTTTGAGTTCCCATCGTAGAATCTACGTGATACTGAGCGAGAATAAAAACTATAAGTTATTATATTATTTGAGCCGCTATGGAGAACCCTGTAACCAAATGGGATCATGGATTACTGCAGAAAGTCAAAGATGTTTGAGTTTATTACACGTCATCACAAAGGGGAATTTGGAAAAGACAAACTTTACAGACAATTGAATACTACTAAAGAATTATTTAAACTTTTTCCCTTTCATAAAATGAGTTCATTTAATCAGCTACGGTAAATATATGAATAATGGATATCCAAACCTTTTTATCACTCATTCTGGATGTATATACTTTTATAATTTATACATAATACGTCAGTTAACTGACGAACTTTCCCTGTATTTGTGGCAGTGCTTAAAATGTTTAATAAATAAATATTCATTTAAGAATACAAATGAAAGATATGTTGAATGAGCGAGAAATAAATCACTGCGATATACTTTTGATTTTAATTTTTACTTTATGCTTTAGAATTTACGAGTAGTTTGTAACAGTATGTTATGAAAACTCTTAATTCAATTTGGAATAAATTGAAGGCTTGCTTCTCGTAAAAAAGTGAGTTATGATCATTAATTTCTGAAACAATGGTCTTATCAAAGCATACACAGAATAATGAAATCAGTTATTCAATAAACACTGGAAAGTTTATGAAGTACTCTTATCATAAAGTTAAATACTGCATAAAACATAAGTTTGCTGGCAATGTAGACTTTCCTTGTACCCATGGAGAGACTGCAGGAGAGAAAGTCCGCATTTAAACCACTTAACTTTTATTGTAATTTCGTAAGAGAGATGCCCATCCCTTTTCCTGCTGACCTTATTCCATTTCAAAATTTCTATTTATCACACAATTAACTGTTTCTAATATCACCCAACTATGCAGAAGATTTCCTAGCATCACTCTTATTTTTCAGGTTAGTGACTTAGGAAACGTCTTCACACAACCGCACCTTTTGGCATAATCTTCTCCAATGGAGGTCAAGAGGCTCCCCTGCCAACAGGGACTCATTCTAACTGCATTCAAAGACATTGTTTTACGACTGTCTTTGAGTGAAATTAGACTGACTTAAGCAAATAATGGATGGTGTTTTGAATTTGCTCCATATATTTGAAAGTATTTTCATTGGTAATTTGACCAACGCGTTGATCACTGCCAAATTTTTGTTAGAACGAGAAATTGAGTACCTGAAATAAGTTCAGGTTTTTTTTACAGACAACTTTAAGAAAATAGAGGGGTGTATGCGAAAAGTGTATAAACTGTTTAAATTTTCATTGTTAGATAAACTGAAATGGGTTCGGCTAGATAGTTTAAGAATCTGTGCGCGTATTTATTATCAGTTTGCAACTGATATAAAAGAAAATGAAATTTGAGTAGCTATCAATTTAACTTCAACTCGAGTGTTTATACTCATTACAAAATAGGTTATGCAAATCTCTTCCAGTATGAGTTATGGTGGAATTTACATCGAAATGATTTACAACTTATATATTGTACCAAATCCGTGGTACGGAAAGATAATTTTACAAGTGAATTTAAAAAAGAAAGAAATAAATATGCCAGTTACCGCAAATGAAAAATAGAGATTTTAACAACAGTTCTTTTTATTTCTTGCAGCAGTAGGCAGAATTAATATTACAAATCTTCGCTGGAAGTCACCAAATTCCAGCACCTATAATTTTGCTTAACAGTCAGGAAATTAAATACAAATATTATTAAAACACATATAACAGTTATCAAATAATAACATACGACCTTTAAATCCTTTTATAACAAGGTCTCCCGTCAGTCTCGACGATAAAACCCCCCGAAGATAAATCTGTCACCTAGCGCTACAAGAACAACGCTTCAACTGCAATTTTTATTCCATCATCTTAATCACCCGGGAAACAAAACCCGAGATGCCACACCGCTCAACCAAACCATTTTCCAACAATATACCCTATAGCAGAACTTATTTCTTACTCCATGGTAGACGCGTGAACCACAGTTTTAAATCACGCGAACTCCAAAACATTGCACGCTGGCGATAACACGTCAAGTTGGCCCCTAACTCGTAACAATATATTAAACAGGATTAAAAATTTAAAATGTCAGAAATACGATTAGGGATATCAAATACTACTGACGGGAAAATTTTAAAAGTTGTTTAATGTACTAAAAACAAAAACCTTTAATAAAAGTAATAGCCTTTTACACTAAAATATTCCACTTTGAAAATATAAATATTGTACAAATAAATTTTCTTTCGGTAGAGCGGTCGAAAATTTCTTGATTATATAGAAAGCAAGATGGGGTTTTGAAAATTCTTCAACATTGAAATACTTTTGATCTTATAAAATTGAGATGACGACTTATTGGCGAGAGCTAGGAAAAAACTAAATTATTCACTAGACTAAATTCCATTACAGAATAAATGGTATTTATATTAAATATATTCATGCTTTCCAACCGTCTGAAAGCTAGCTGACTTTCTCGCTAGGCGATATTTTAACGTGGGTTTAGAGAAATATGGGTAAGACAAACTTACCTAAAAAGAATAAACTATTACGTGCTTTATTATAAATATTGATTTACTAAAATGGTAGTTTGATATCTAAAATTTCCATTTGTGGAAGTATGACCTTTAGATATTCTAAATCAAACATGTTTTGGGGATTTTCTTGAATATTTGAAAAAGTTATGTCCAATAACTATATTTCCTATCATTTAAAATCTATACTTATATATAAAGACAGAGTGATTTTGTACGTGGAGGGTAATCTTTAGAACCACTGTACCTGTTTGAAAAATTCTTTCACTGTTTGAAAGGTACATTATTCCAGATGGACATAGGCTATATATCATGTATATCTGATGAGTAGAAATAAAGTTAGGGGCTTAATCCTAACAATCTCCATTGTTTCCGCTACTGTCTTCTACCGCTTTTTGTTCCGAAGATTTCAACGATCCTTAGCTTGGTGCTATCGCGGTGGGCTTCTGTTCTGACGCTAGCGGTTCGAACCTAGCCGTTCTCCGGCACGCCTTTTTCTTTTAAAAAATTTATTTTAATTATTAACTAACGTAAAATTAATTTAAGGTATTATTTAGGTTATTATTAAGGCAAAATAAGATTTACAATTTATTGGCTATCAACTGGAAATTTATTGGTATAATATTTTGTTCAACCCGGACAAAGTCGGGACGGGCCGCTAGTACTTTAATACACTGAAGAATTAAGACATTTAAAAAAATTTCAACTTCATATTATTATAGCCTAGAAGTGGCGAGGAAATCCAAGAGTTTTAAAACTATATTTGAGAACTGTTGGAAAAATCCCTGCATCTCGATGTAGTTGAACAGAATTAGAATTGGTATCAAGCATATTTTAAATTTGACCTCTAAGCGTTCATTTTTCTTCGTTTATAAAAATTTTCTTGCATTTATTCATATGCTTCTTACTCATATAAAACAGGAATAAGACAACATTGGAAAAGGTTGCTAGTGAAATTCACGTGGAATCTCTGTCAGAAACTAAAAGTGTAGAAGTTCATTTTTGTACCATAATTTGAAAATCATATTTACATTTTTTGATAAATTGCAGAACTGTTCAAAATGGCATCTTTTTGTTCGATGACGTAGTTGTGAACGCCGCCTCACTGTTGTTTTTCGCCTAATGAGTTCAGTGTTCAACTGTCATTCAGAGAGAGAGGTTGCTGTAACCATTATACGAGTATATCAGTTTAAATTGAAATAAATACAGTCGAGTGCTAGTTTGTGTTTTCCTGAGCTATGACGACAAGAAGTATTTTGACATTGTAATATTCATCATTTGATAGTATCATAATTCATTCACACATAATGTTGGAGTATTATGTGTGAAGAGACATCTCTCATCTTTATGTTGGTACTAGCTGAAAACCCGCACTTCGCTACGGAGTACATTCAAATTAAATACAACGGTCAATGTATGCAATTAATGCCAAATAAATAAATAAATAAATAAATATATATATATTTATAATAAATACGACGATCAATGTATACCATTGATGTAAAAAAACAAAAAAAAAATATATTTATAAAAAAATAAGGGATATTTTTACAAACAAAATAATGAAGAAAATATTCAAATTAAATTTAATAGGACATACTAAATAAAGAATATAGTACAGTTAATATAGTGCAGTTTGAGGAACATAATATCTTTTACTGTAGTTTAATATTTTTTTAGATAATATCCAATCGTCTGCCGCATTAGCAAGAAAAAAATATTCTTTTGTCTATTTAGTTGTTATGCACGTGACGATAAATTTATTTAAAGTACAAGAAAAAGAAATCACGTGATTAGCATTTAATAAATTAAATTCTAAAAATTAATCTTTAAAAATTCACCAAAATTCAGAAAATGAAGGCGAAGATTCGAAAAAGATTTCATTTTAAAGAAATTTTTATGATCTTTCTCGTAATGTAAATTTTATATCCCTCAGATTATTATTTTAAATGCAAACTTAAAAAAAGTTACAAAAACAGCTTAAAAATTTAATTAAAAAAAATCTAAGAAGAATTTTTCAAAAATCTTTCTTAGTGCACCCCTACAATATAAGAAGAATCGTCATGCAAAATTTCAGCCCTTTAGGTCCAGTGGTTTGGTCTGTGCTTTGTATGTCAGTCAGTGAGTTAGTTACGGAACTGTTTTATATATATATAGAATATTAAGTTTTGGTTCTTATGGAGTATCCTAAGAATGTATAACAATAAAAAAACACTGTTCACAAGCTTTTTTTTGAAACACCAATTTTTTTTTTACAAATATGCATGTGCAGCCCATGTGGTATAGTGGTTAGCGTCAAGAGCTTCCACGCACAGTGGGCTTGGGTTGAAATCTCGAGTAAGGCTTGGCCGTCAACTTGTTGTTACCTCACAGGGAGCAATGCTGAATCACCTAAATGGTGCTCCCATAATAAAGTAGCCAGCAAGACTTCGCGGTGAATAGCAAACGGCGAATGTCTCACTACAAGTGCCTCCGCATTAAACAAATACAGATATGTTTGTAAATAAAAGTTTGTTTCCACATCAGTTAGATAGTTCTATTCACTAATTTTAAGGCGTGGACTAGGACATAACAACTCCACAGATTAATAAAAACTAAATGTATTTGCTCATTTTAAGTCTGAAAGTTTTACATTAACCCTAACCTTTTCACTTTTTAGTATAGTACTCATGAAATTCTATGTTCACATAGCAAAATTAGTGCTTCAAACCGTAGTGCTTCAAACCAAACCCATGAAATTCAATGAGATGTTTTTAGTTTAAATAAGGTAATAAAGCACAACCTGTTTCACAAACATTCGTCACTTTAAATAATACATAAATACTATGTAGTTATGAATAATCATTCCTCTTCGCCTTATTGAATGTTATTCTGATTTTAATTGATTTCTTTTTGGCAACAGTAACCGATGCCTTTGATGTTCGAATATTACAAGAAAAGTTTTTTCAGGGAAATCTTGGTAGCATTAATCATCTGTATCAGTATAAGCAGTCCGTAGTTTGCAGTATATCGCACCCCGGCAAGAAAAGTGAATGCTGCATTTTCTCAAAAATGCAGCATTTGAGAAAAATCAACTTAAAGAATACTATACAGCTTGAACTAGCATTACAATAAAATTGATAAAACTGCCCTCAGGTGGACAAATTGTGAGATAGAGATGTGTCGCTTTTCGTGCACGGTGGGGCACTTCATACATATTTTTCAATGACATAACATCAAAATTGCCATTTTTTGACTTGTGTCACTTTTCTTGCCGGGGTACGATATAGTATATAATGTATAACATCATTTTAGCGTTATCTGATTTCACAATTTATGATTCAATCCATAATATGTTAAAGATAAACTGTATTTCATATGGAAGCGCTACAACTGGAATAGAGAATAAGAAAAAAAAATTGACTCCGCCAAAAATTGTTTTCTCAATTAATAATGGTTGCCCATCAGTATTCCGGGCTAATCGAAGCAACCAGGCGATGGCCGAATGGTTAGGGCGCTAACATTCGGTTCGGATGCTGTGGGTTCGAGTCCCACTTTTGGCATGATTGTTTGTAGCCGTTCGGATTTCGCTTTAAACTGTAGGTACCGGTTTAATTAGCCCTCAAGTCGCAAAAGGTTGATCGTAGCGCTCCAAACCAAACCAAGCTAATCGAAGCACGGGCGCATACGGAAAACCAGAAGACACGGGTAATTCAAAAATGGCTCAACATACCGTAAAAATGCTCCAATCAGAAGTTTCAAATGAACACTATATATTATCAAATAGTTTTATTAAAATACTCAACAAACTTACCAAAATGTTAAATTTTTCTTTGAGAAAAATAACAATCCATGTTGCTTTATTTACAAGCCATGCTGATATTCCTTTGAATAAATTTTATTGTAAATTCTAATCTTATTTTTCTTGTGAAGCACGGATAATCCAAGAAACAGGAAAAATTGCAAATGTTCCCAATAAAATAATTTGATTGATAAAGCCGTAATTAATGTTATCAATGCTGTTAGAGTTTTAATATGTAGCGGCGCCATCTGGCTTGAAAGAACAAAAAAATGTCCAGTGTACTGCGTGACTCCCAGCAGTGATGTATATGTGTAATTCAGTGTGAGAGCACAAAGATGTGTTTAATTCCTGAGATGTTTATAATTGAGTGTCTTGAAGGAGACGAAAATAAAGTAATTGGCACTCAAAATTGAATCTGTTGAAATTCGTTACAGTCCAAATGGAGGAGTAAAAACTGAACTGAGTTATCGTGGTGAACAAATGCTGCATTTTTGTTGTTGTTGTTGGTGTTCATGCTCATGGCAATCTTTAGTTGTTAAAAGGAATGTTCTTGTGCAGCTTTTGAAGCAATTCTATTTTTATTTATCAACTAGTTCTCCTGTGTTGTATGATTCAGTGCTTTGTGGATGCCCAGAATAAAAAAAAAAGATTTATAACAAACAGAAAACGGGCGCCATCTTGACCCATTTTTTTACGAGGTTTTTTTTTTCTCATCCCAAATCACTCTTTTAAAAAGGAGTACCAGCTTTATGCTTTTCTTTGCTTGCTTTTCTTTACTTACTCACTGAAAAGAAAACAGTCGGTGAAAATATTCGTGTTATCACGATTTCAAGCTTGTTCGCATCACGATGCAGCTGGAATTAAGCTCCCTAACAGGTGATGCCGGTCATGACGTAAAGGGTTCCTAAGTGAAAGTCAAGGAGATACATGAAGCAAAAGGTGTAAACGAAAATATATTTTGAGACGGGTATTCTTCTTAAATGGCTCAAAAAACTACCAATTACGGCGAGGAAATATAAGGCTGTTTCTTAAATTTGACGTTAAAGCTTTATCTCGGAGATCAAATAACTCAATTTATTATTTTCTCTTTAAGTGGGAGTTTGAATTACTGGAAACATCATAATATATATTAAATAACAAAAGAACCTCGCAGAGATCCCACTGAGAAAGAAAAAAGTATAATATAAGTCCGAATTTTGCACAAATTGCTGATGGTTATCTCTTGTAAATGTAGTACAGACAATCACTTTGATGACCGGATTCCCTGTAAAAGAGGATCTGATAACTGAAAGCTTTTTAAGTTTGGCTCCGTTATGAAGAAATGAAACGTGTATTTTTAACAGTATGTAAGCCGGAAGATTATGGCGAGTTTCTTTAACCTTAGTGTGGTAATGCATTGTGAAACTGATTCCCCCCTGAGGTTGAAGATCAGTTATTTATTTTTCCGATACGAAGTCATGATATTCCATTCAAATTTTCAATTTTATGGGAGAAAAATATTTCTTCTAATATTTAACAAATGGAGCATATCAGACTTTTTGTTTTTTGTGAATACGGAGGCACTTAGTCAGATATATTCGCCCAGGACCACGAAAATTGTTGGCTACATTTTGTCTGGGAGCACCATACAGGTCAGCCATTATGGTTGAGCCTCTAATGTTTATATGCTGCTGTTACATGCCACTTATGCTTACTGTCCGACCACAGTACGAAGAACCACGGTTGGCATAGTGCCAAGACGATTCTATTCGCGCTGTAGGTAAGGCTGCTGAGGAAGGAGGGGGGGGGATCTCGTATTCTCTCGACATTCTTTAGAATCGGTTACTAACAGCGCTAGCTTGCTTTTTCCTCGTCTGTTAGTTTGATTATTATATTAAAATTAATGGATCCTTTACCCAACACAACTACTTGGAATAAGCCGTTCCGTAGTGATTGTAAACGTATAATACACAATGTAATTAAATTGTGTGATAAAGAAGCACTACAAGGAAATGTTATTGTTCCACTTTCGCAATCCCTAAAGAGAGCTAGTGAAAATGACCGGGATATCAATGTCCAGTGTAAAAAGAATACGCACAGAAGCAAAGGGTGAAGAAACTCCAAAATTTGAATCTCCGAGGAAACGCCAGAAAAAAAGAACCACCGAAAACGTAGCTTTAGATAAATTTAATTCTGATGTAATTCGAAGAACAATTCATGAATTTTATGCTGTCCATAAAATAGTACCAACAATTCGAAAACTAATTCCAGTCTTAAGAGAAAAAATCAATTTTACTCATCAAAGAGAAACTTTGAGAAAAATTCAAAAGATTGAAAATTTTGAGTTGTATATCCTAATTATTTCTGCAAATTGTAAAACTGCGAATCAAATATATTATTTTTATTGTATTATATATATTTATGTTATTACAATATATCACTTAAAAATGGAAATTTTCAAACCTTCATTTTAATGTTTTTCGGTTTTTATTTATACATTCAATCAAAAGAAAAATTCTGAAAAACAAAGTTGGTTGAAAACACTATTTCGCAGTTCTTAAACAACACACACCTGAAAATATCCACTCCTATAACACTTCTATTTTTAAAATAGATTTGCTTCTTTCTTTTTATAATTTTGAAATTATTATTCACATATTCGATCAAAAATAAAGTTTTAAAAAATAACTTTAAAATTGCGGACAAAAAGCAGTCTGAAATACATTCCGTAATTCATAAACAAACACATCCGAAAATATGACGTTTTCCCCTATTTTCTAAGTAGACTAGCTTTTCTCCCGCATGCGTAACAGCTTCCAGGGACCTTGCTTCCGTGGTCGGACAGTAACTGCAACATTGTTATTGTCTAATATCACTATATACTTATGGAAGTTCATGGTTGTAAATCTTGTGAGATACTAGTGAGAGATATACTCTTACTAATAAACTCAGCCCCTCTTCTACCCTAAACTATCTCTTATTGCTTTATTGATACAAGAACGACAGATGAATATGATAAGCCTTTCACTCCCAATGTTAACACCAATAATTTTCACCAGCTTGATAGTTCTAGAGTTAAAACAACTTGGCGATTAGAACTTGGCGATTAGAATTTATACTCTTTTATAACATGGTTAATTTAAGGTGTAAAGCAAAGATTAAATATTTAGTTTTAAATATTAAAGTGATTGTGATAAAGAAACTTAACAGAAACATGACAAAAATTAACTGGCGTAAATTTTCTCATTAGGTGAAATGTACCGTACTGTCCGCGGCCAAGCAGTCACGGGCCCATTGAATATTGAATTGGGAAATTCAAACAAAAATATCAGTTTTGTGAAGTCGCGTACATTTGATTTTTTTATGTAGATTTAATTAAATAAACGTACCACGAAATACTTTCTTCACATTGAAACAGAACTTAACAGCACTGAAATGTAGCATTTTCACACCAGTATATTAATATAGTAAGACAATCTGTTTAAGCCCTAATTAATTTTTCAGAGGTTAATGCACATTCGGAAATACCATTATGACAGACAGAAACGATGATGTTTGTTTGCCTCATTCACAAACACTTTTACCATTTGCAAAGCAACCCTGATAAATATTCCTCACTCGAGGAAAAACAAATCAAAATGTGACTGAGGGGAAAGATACTTTACAAGGAGTAAGATCTAAATAGATAGCCATTTTATTTGACTGGCAAGAAAATTTTTGGAAACCTAATGCAGGTACCTCCTTAATAATCATGGCATGTGTGTTATCGAATCCATGCCCCTAGTTGCCGTAATATGGTGTATCGCCTTTAAGCCATCTAACTCATAAAAAAATCATATTTTTGAAGCTCGATTTCAAAAAGTTTCTGCAGTAGAGAGGAATATTTAAGAGAAGTTGGCAGATTTTTTAACACACTAGATGTCAAGCAATAATAGAAATATTTTAGCTCACGTAGAAACATCCTTCACATTGAACATTTAGGAAACGGCTTGCAGTGACAAATTACCTCATCTAGCCTATGTTTTATTAGAACAAGATATATCTTATTGTCTGGGTACTTAGCATGGGTCCTCTTTGCTATAGGTTCGTGTGGACAAACTTGTCTGTGGCGCCTCCAAAACTGACCAATCTGTTTGCGATTGGATCTTGAAAAATCATTATACCAAATCATTCGAGCCAGCTAATCAAAATTCCGGTTTGGAAATTTCGGTGAGATCGGTAGTTATAGTTGTTAGTAAGGATATGGTGATCATATTATAGATCATATACAAGTTATGAAGCGAGCATATCAAAATTGCGGTGAAAAACCATATTTCGTTCTCCAATTTCGAAATTATAACGAATCTATACTTTTTGTTTAACTATAGCGTTTAAATCACGCAAAGGTAGCATAATAGTGACTATATTTTATTCTGTAGATATGGATATTTAGGTCTGAGAATAACAAAGAAATCTATTTCACTCGCTTGTCAAGGAAAGTGAAAAGGAAATTAGCAGGTAAGTTTCTAATTTAACTAAATTCTAAATATGTAATCCGCGTCTAATTTATATTTTTGTAAATCTGTTCCTACCCGTCTTTCTCTCTCCCTTAAATTTATATATATATATATATATATATATATATATATATATATATATATATATATATATATATATATCTCGTATTGAAATTACGGTTTAAGATCATAATTTATTAACAGTAAACATAAAACACAGGTAGGATAAAGGTACAATCAATGAGCATTTTTAATTTTGATCATCTAAAATTTGATTATTCGGAAAAAGTCCTGGACTTTCATAATGTAACTCCATATGCATGTAAGGTTTTTTTTTTCATTTTGATATTTCATGTACAAAGATTAAAACTTTGAGTAGTAAGCAAAGATGTATTTACAAACTACACTTCAGTTTTCAGAATGATTTATTATTTTGTTCGCTAGTATGTTCAAAGCATTGCAATCCTGATTTAAAAAAAAGTGCGTGAACTTAATTTTGTGCGTATTTTACTTGCTGTATGTATGCTTTTGCTGATTTATTCGTATATTGCGATGACACCAAGTTGCAGGAATATGATAGATATCTAGTTGAAACAAATCTATGTACAACGTCTCTAAAATATCAGCAAAACACTTTATTATATAACTAAAGCTCTGTTAGACACTGCTGGCCACCCAAATTGCAACACCAAGAATGACAAGAGATATCACAACAAAATTTATTTTGTAGATAACATGTTGACCAAGTATCAAATGACTAAATTTATAGACTTATGTGAAGTGTGGTTCCTGCCAAAATCAGTAGCCAGAGTAGCCGCCATTGTTGGAGATCACCGCTGCCACACGCCTTGGCATTCATTCAAAGAGACTTTGGATGAGTTCTTGGGTTACAGCAGA
Source organism: Dolomedes plantarius (assembly GCA_907164885.2). NCBI lineage: Eukaryota > Metazoa > Arthropoda > Arachnida > Araneae > Dolomedidae > Dolomedes > Dolomedes plantarius. Next base: position 113,210,177 of record OU015497.1, on the reverse strand, counting down.
CCAAGCAGCTTCCACACGTTGCCAAAGTTGATCTGCTGTGGCAGCTGGGGATGGAATCTGGGTCAATCGTAGAGCAACCATGGACCACGTGTTTTCTATCGGCGAAAGATCCGGAGAGCGAAGCGGCCAGGAAAGCAATTCAATGTGGCGATTGACGAAGAACCGTTGGACAATGCGTGCCACGTGTGGTCGCGCATTATCCTGTTGAAATATGGCTGTGGGCAAGCCCTGAAGGTAAGGAAGGACAACTGGCTCCAACACCTCGGAGATGTAGCGCTGGCTGTTTAAAGTACCGGCAATGCGTACTAGAGGTGTGCGAGAGTGATATCCAATACCGCCCCATACCATAATACCCGCTACAGGACCAGTGTGTAAGTGCATAACGCAGTTGTTCAGTATCCGCTCTTCACGGTGTCTCCAGACTCGAATGCGACCATCGTGGTGTTGCAGACAGAAGCGTGACTCGTCAGTAAAGACAATTTCATTCCATTCTGCCGTCCACATCCTTCTGTCATCGCACCATTGGCGGCGGAGACGTCTGTGGTTCTGCGTTAAGGGTAGACAAAGCAATGGATGTCTTGCGGACAGACCACTCTGCTGTAAACGCCGTCGAATGGTACGCGCAGACACTGGATGATGCGTTACAGACTGCATGTGCTGTGCTATGGTTCGTGATGTGAATGAGCGATCCGTAACTGCCATGCGCACAATTTGCCTGTCATCACGTGAAGTGGTGCGCTGAGGTGGATGCGATCGAACACGCCGGTCCGTCGTACCCTCCTGCATCCAACGATCACATATCCGCATTACAGTTGCTTGGTTTCGTCCAACACGACTACCGATTTCCCTGAAAGATAATCCACAATCTCGGTAGGCCACTATCCTTCCTCTGCCGAACACGAATACTTGATCAAAAGATGATCGCTGTTTTCGACGAGGCATAATTGATCGTTTTTTTTGAAAAAACCACAAGAAAAACACAATTGCCGAACTTGAAATCGTCGAAATCTCCAAGCCTTAAATAGCGCTTTGAAGTGGCGCCACAGGCGCGCGTGATGTGCGTCTGCGCTGAAATTCTAATCATTTGCATATCTCACCTCCGCTAATGCATGTTGTAAATTTCATGTTATTTCCATGTTTCCTTCAGGGTGTTGCATTTACAGTGGCCAGCAGGGTATATGTATCTGGATATTTCAATGCGCAGAGTATATGTTATAAATTCAGATGATAGTTGCATTTAACAAAGTATAGTCTTAAATGATAATGTTGGGTAGTCTATCAAAATTTAATAGTGTTGCAGTTAAGAACATAAGATGGTAATCATGAACCACCCATTGCATAAGCTGAAATAAAAGACACTGCTGATGTTCCTACAGTTAGGTGAAAGAGTGTCAAAAGATAACATGGCATGATTCCAATAGCAGTGTGACAAGTCATTGATTTCGGCCAGCTTTGCAAGTAAGCTGACCAACAAATGTATCGGTTCAAAGTGGACCACAATTACCTTGGGCCCTTGAGGCTCGATGGCCTACGCTGAACCTGTTAGAAGACATTGATGTCAAATTCTTTCCTAGTTATTTTATGTCAAATGGGACATAAAATATTTTCTTCCAAAATTTCTATAGTTTAGGAGTCTCTTGAGACAACTAATTTCGAAGAGTGTAAAATAAGTAAAAATAAGAAATTGTTGTCTTCTTGTTATTGTTGCCATAACATTTCTCTAACTGTAAGCGTTTCTTATCTTAAAGCTCCTTTAATAACGTATGATATTAAAATTTACAAGCAAATGAATCTACACTATGTTTATTAAAGCAAATCGCAATATTAATGTCATAAACATTTGAAATCAACGTCTGGTTTCTGTTATTTGAATGAAAACAAAAATTTTAAATTAAATTTGTTGAAAATTGGAGAAAGTATTATCACAGTGAGAGATGGTTTGCGTCCGAGATCTTAATATCTGCTTACTGGAGCTTAAGGCTTCTCTTCGATTTACAATAACCTCGGCCAATAAGAAAAGCAGTAAATAATACAAATTCCTCTGTATATCTAGAGTAATAACGATTACTCCAATTACGCTAATAGATAACTATACTTTCAACGTTTGCCTTTATAACCATAAATTTATTTTGCAATTATATATATTTCCGTTGCATAATCTGCATCTGTTTGAAGTTGAATTAAAATTGAATACTGTAGCTGTTCTTCAAAGTTTCTCGTTTCAATAAAATTTTATTTTAGCTTCTAATTTTTATATACTCCGGATTCGTTCAATATTTGTCTGAAATCACTCGTATATTGTGACACTGAATTATATTATATACTTAACGGTTTCACTTCTATTTTTATGTTAAAAGCATTTGAAAGATCCATTCGAGCAGTATAAGTGATTAAGTTATTAAATTTATTTTTCTATGCTCAACTAATTATTGCAAGCTTCAAATGTTGTGACCTGACGTCATTTCTTAAGACTTTGCAAAATGAGATTCCCTAAAATTTTAAATTTCAAAACGATTCAAGCACTTTAATACCAAATTTTTGACAAAAAATTTAATTGATATTTCAAAGTTTTATAAAAATTTGTTTTAAAGTATATTAAAATTGTAAATAACGTTATCACGAAATTGTAAATGCTAGATTATATTTCATGGATTGAAAACCTGATTTTACTGATTTTCTGTTCCTTAAAAAACATGTCCTTCTTTTGTTAAGTGAACTAAAGAAATCAGAGATTCTAAGAAATCTAAGAATTTCTTTCTTCTCTCTGAAACAAAGCAATTCATCACTCTGGGACATGTGGGGTTCTCAAACAATAGCAACATGCGAAAATACGAATTGTTTTTTCAAAATATCTACAGTTCCACGCCATAATCTTCTACGAGGTCACAAAATCTCGCTATGGCCATGAAAATATGCAGAAAAGCTTATTTAAGATAAGCATCTTGGTGTGTTTTATTCGAGAACTGGCTTGTAATAAATCAGATAGGATATGAGCTGTAATAATAAAAACTATAATTAACTTGCAATTTGTTTCCTGGCATTTCATCGTGATCATTTTGTTATCTCGTGGGATGGTTACCTTTCCATAAACATCATGTTCCCCAGTAATTTATTAACACAAATTAGGGTTCATTTATGCAAAATGAATTTTTTCTTGACAATTATAACGCATCGAGTATGACGTATGTAGAATAAAATTTCATAATGACAACAAAATGCTTGTGGGCGTCACGCACACATACACATGCACACACACACACACACACACACACACGCGCACACGCACACACACACACACACGCACACACACACACACGCATACATTCATACATACATACATATATATATATATATATATATATATATATATATATATATATATATATATAGTAAAACTTCTCTAGGAAAGCCAGATATGGTTCCGAAAAAAGGAAGCCGTTTTGAGCGGTGGCCGTTGAATAGAGCCGTTGAATTGTGGCAGGCTACAAGATGCTTCATGATTTATTTTACCCCATACAACACAGTTTTTGGGAAGTTTAAAGATTATCTTCTGATAATTAGACGTTTTTTGCAGGTTTAGTTCTGCACTAATTAGATTTGATTTTTCTAATCATTTGAGTACCCGACGCGCAACTTGCACGTTCAGTTATTCAAAGAATAAATACAATTAAAGTTGCAAGCATAATTAAATGTTATAAGTTGAAATGTACAACAATACTGTATACATGCTTACAATTTTTTTCTCTAATGATGTTCCTTGCAAACTCTGGTTTAGTTCTGTATTAATTAGATTTGATTTTTCTAATCACTTGAGTACTTGACGAGCAACTTGCGCGTTCGATTACTCAAAGAAAAATTACAATTAAAGTTGTAAGCATAATTAACTGTTATAAGTTGAAATGTACAACAGTAGTGTATACATGCTTACAATATTTTTCTCTCTAATGATGTGTCTTTGCAAACTCTGGGTCAATGGAATCTCCTGAGGTTTCCATCTTTTTATTACACCATTCTTTTTTCCCTTACAATTCTAGACAGGGGATGACCGAACGGCTAGGGTATTGTCCTTCGGTGAAAATTCTGTGGGTTCGAGTCCCACTGTTGGCATGGATGTTTGTAGCCATTCGAAATCGGCTTTAAACTGTAATTCTCGGTCAAATTAGCCCTCGTGTAGCAAAAAGTTGACCATAGCGCTCCAAACCAAAGCAAACCTTACAATTCTTGTGTTTGAGATGCTCAGCTATCTTGTAACCTATTTAAATATGACTCTCTGCTAATTAATGTCTTATTAGAAGTTAGTTATCGATGCATTCACTCCATGGGTCGTTGTATATAAGTGTTAAATGCAGATCTTTAAGGATACATAGCTAATTTTATATTTCTGGGCCCTTAGATTAATCATAAAAAGTATTCCTAATATTTCTCTCAGTACTGTGCATACTAACATCTTTCGGACTATATTTGTTATTAGAAACAAAATAGCATTATGTACTACACTGACTAAAAATTAGAAGGGAATAACTCTGAAACAGTTTCTTTTATAAAGAATAATGTTGCTAATGTTTTTGAAACTTAATCTTTAATTGGCCGTAACCATAATGAGATGCTTTTAGATTTGAACTGCTAGGATGTTACCATTTTCATAATATTCCGGTAATTATTAATGGTAAAGTCTAGAAGAAAATTTGGTTCTAATCCATTGTCAATATACATATAGTCTGAATATAATGATGACATAAACTGAAACTTGACTGCCAAATTCTCAAAGTGGCGCTTTAATTTTCCTTTACAGATCGTCAATCCATGTGAATTTTTTAAAAAGCGTTTTTCTAATTTATATATTAGAAAATGTACATTTATTTTTATTTTTAAATCTTAAAGTATTTCTTTGATGCAGTGTGAAGCATTTTAAAAAATGTTCTTTAAAAATTTAGTTAAAAAAAGTTTAAATTTTTCTTCAGTAATGTCTTTTTTACAAATATACAGTGAATAATTGTCAAATTTATAAACGTTTTTAAAACTACGTCCTCTTTGAAGATTTACTTTTAGATTTAAAATTATGCTTTTACTGATACGTCTTAAAAAAAACACTATACAAAATTTTTTGCTCCTAAAGATTAGCGAAGGCATGGAACTGTCGCGTTGCCTTATAATACATATGCATTTTCGGCAAGAAGCTGAAACTACGTTGCAATAAAAAACTTGAACAAAATGTTTTAAGATAAACATCAAATGAAGAATTTTATTAAGGTAAATTAAGGTGCATATTTTTATATAATAAGTTACTCTTTATACAGTTGGGCTATATGTTTTTATCAGTCTTTCATGTACCCATAAAATCTTTTTTGTCTCAGTTCGTTGATCTTTTCCCCAGAAGATATATATGAACTGAACATGCTGAAACTTTAATGAAGTAATTCGGCGTAATCTTAGAGAAATAAAGAAAAAAAAAGATGGTATAAATTTTGTCCCACCTCCTTCCTAATATATCTAATTTGTGTGATGTACTCTGAGAAAATATATTGGTAACTTTTTAGCGAGAATAGCACAACTTAAAAGACCAATTAGCTGAAGCCTATTTTTAGATAAACGTTTGCGATAACAGACATATTTTCTGTGTACTACCTGCTGTGTTTATTCTACTTCCACCCATATTCCCGCTGTGTTAAGATCAACTTATTGGTCTCGTATATCTCTGAAATACCTTTCCGTGATCCGGGGCGATTTATTCATGTCCTGACTCGTTAAAGGTAAATGATTTAGATTATCATGTTATCGAGTCTAAAACAGACATTTGTAGTACAACAAACTAAACATGAATTTACGTTCTCATAATATAAGGTAATAATCTCATCTGAACTTTGACATCGATAAAGTTTTATTTTGGACCATATTAAAGATTACCACTGGATCTGAACTTGTATTTTTTATCCTTAGTCTTATTTGTAGAAAAGAGTTTAAATAATGATTTTTTTGAAAAGATGTCGAAATGTTCATGCGGTGAAATACATCTCAAGAAAGTCAATGAACTTTTTTTTTTCTTTCGCAGAAGAGGGTTGATAAATCTAGGCCTTGATTATATCAGGACATCAGTTAACTTCCTACACCAACTAAGATGAAATATATGTCATAAAGTAGGAGAAAATACTGTGCTATATATTGTAAAAGAAATAGGATGCAATAGAAAAAAATATATATAACACAAAAATATAACAATAAAAATACATATTATTGTATTTTTTAATGTCATTATCTTCGCATAACACGGTTATCAGCCAAATTGCATTTGATCTTCTTTCATCCCACAGGTTGATTTACCTGACATAAATATTTCATTTATCATATGTTTAAATAAAAGGCAGCAATGCAAATTTATACAGAGGTACCTTTCAAATTTATTGTGGTTTTTGGTCTATAGATTAAACCTAAACAAGTGTGTGCTCGCAGCATAAACCTGGGTAATTTTTACGGAAGAACAAGTCATTTATTAACAAAAAATTCAAATAATTTGAAAAAGAAGGTTCACAGCAGCATAAATACCGATATGCATCAATATATTCAGGGTGTACTCTGCATTTAAAGATCAATTGCAATTAGTATAATTAGATATTCTCGGAGTCTAAAACCGTGGAGGCGATGACTGTAGGAGATACGAGTTTGGGATTAGAGTAGGATAAAAGCTATGTAATTACCCTGACGTTTTCCTTATTTTTAATCATTAAAATATATGAAGACTATTTCAGGTCCTGTTGCTTGAAATATATCACTGATGTCATTGGCTTTCAGGATGTGCAGTAATATGAAACATTTTGCTGTTAAAAATTACTATAAAATTTAATTACTATAAAATTACTGTAATATTAATAAATAATTATTTTTTAATTCCAAAGCAGTGAGACCTGAGTTCTGATTTTGTATGGATAATATGTACTAAATTTAATATAATTTATATAAGATGAAAAAAGTATAGTAATCAAAGATTATGGTAGTTTACAGTAGCAATTAATACGCTGTAGACCAAATTATATTTGCATATATATAGCATGCAAATGGATTATTATAAGTTTTATTTATAGTATATTATAAGTTTAGTAATATTTATAACTTACACGGAAGAAACTTCATTGGGCAAACATTTTGGGCAAACATTTATATATTTTAGACATTTTTGGCAAAATAGTATTTTAAATAAGTAGTAATTTAGAAAATACATTTTTACTTTTCAAGCTTAACATTAAGGAAGAATTTTGTTATATTTTTTTCTGTTGAAATGGTTATTTAAGAAAATCTACACGTCACATCTGGTGGCAAAAAAGCAGAAATGCATAAAAAATGTTAGTTTTAATCACATCATATAAAAACCTTTTAATATTTGAATAAACAATAAAATTTTAATAAATTAAATTCAGGAAACTAAGGTAAGTTGGGGTAACTGGGCCCATGGGGTAACTGGGCAATCCCCTCCCAGATTTTTTCTTTTCCTCCAAACAACAGCCCTTCGGTCTCCAGCTTGGTTGAAGAATGTTTTATGTATTTGTCATCACAAAACATCTTTCTACAAGGGTGAATTCAATAATTTTTTATGAGTATTTTTATCTCTTAAAAATTGAATGCAAGAATTTTAGCTCAGTTAATATCAAAATAGCCATCTGTGTAGTGTTTTAACCTATCCTACATGTTAAAGGTCTGTGGAGGGGTATGACCCAGTTGCCCCATCAGATTTAGTGATATGGGGCAACTGGGCACTACCTTCAGGGGAACTGGGTTCAGGTATGGCCCAGTTACCCCCACACTGATCCACTTATGCTTATATTAATTACTACTATCCTAACCTAAGTAACTGAACTAATTAAGTTATGTTAATAAGTTACTATAAAGTCAATAAAGACATAGGCCTTTATAGATAGAATGTTGTTGGAGAAATTTATACTTTTAAAGCTTGCGAGAGTTCAAACATGTTTTCTTTTTTTCTTACAACTCATCGAAGATTTTCATCATATTTATATAGAAAAAAAACAGGAATAAAAGAGGTTGGAAGATTTGGCTTTACCAGAAAAAAATTAAAAAGTAGAAGAAAAACTCCTAAAAAGACAGAAAAAAGATGACATTGTGAAGAAAAAAACTTAGAAAACTTGAAAGTAAAGAGAAAGAGAGAAACAGCAAATTGAAGATGCAATGCGAGGAAAAAACCAGAAAAAGAAAAGAAATATTGGATTTAAACCACTGACTTCAGTAGATTTAGCAAACCCATCGCCTTCAACTTCTGGTCTCTGGAAGTTTAAAAAGGTGAAACCTGTAGTGAATTCAGATACTGGTGATGATGGCTCAACAGGTATGAACATTGCGGACTGTGAATCAGACAAAGTTGTGCCTGGCATCACTTTTACCAAAGGACTATGTTATTCTATCGTATAAGGGTACAAAATAACCTGGACAAGTTGTAGATTTAAATAGAGACCAAGTGAAAAAAAACACACCTGAAAAGTGCTGGTTTAATTTACTAGCGATGGCCAGAAGAGGAAGACATTCTGTGGTATGAAGAAGATATTTTAAGATTGATTAGATCCCCAATCCCCATATACAAAGGTGGAATTTTCAGTGTTCCACAGTTAAAAGGTTGTTTATTTGAGTATGAGTAAGTTTAACTAGCATAAGTTAAGTAGTTAAGTCACTCATTTGTGTTCGTTTTCACTTAGGCCGTCCGCACAAGGAGCAACTCAAAAGAAACTGATAACCGACTCCAATCACAAACCAGTCCGTGATGAGTAGTAACCTATGTAATTGAATGGAGCCACGCACATGGCGCAACTGGTTACAAACCCGTCAGCAACGCGTTTGTAATCAGTCGCAGGCAACTCAACGTGTCGAGTCGCTAGCAACTTCAGTTGCCAGTTTCTCTTGCGTTGTGCGTGTTATTACACAATCTATGTTACAGCCGCTCTTTTGGCAAGCTGCCAAATGACGTACACGAGTCACGTGACTTCTGCCTAGCGATGAAATGAAATTCTAACGTTTTTTGCTGTATGGAATATGTGCGCCCATATATACAGTCCATTTTTAAACGATTGATCAAAGACAATCTATTGTGACAATTTTTTAAAATAAATTAATTTCTGATAATAATTTAACTAAAAATAATGCCCGGAATAATGATGTTCTTCCTTCCATGACAGGCCGCAAACTATTGATTTGAATCACTTTTGAGTTGGCCCGTGTGCGGAGCCGCATCACTAACGAGTTTGCAACCGATAAGCAATTTCAGTCGCTAACCAGTTGAGTTTCCTTTGAGTCGCTCCGCGTGCGGACGGCCTTAAGCTTACTACTGGTTAAGTTATTACAAAAAACATTTTTTTGCAAGTGACACATTAATTCGCCTATTAACTCATTAACTAACTCAGGGCTTGTCAAACTCAAATTAATATTACATTTTTCAATAGAAAAGGCCATTACAGCTACTAACTAAGCTAGAAAGTATGTTTTACTTTTGAAAATGTGTTTATAATCAATTACATTGTGTTTTTTAATCACTTTGTGTGTTAGATTGTTGCGAACACCGGAAAAAATATATCTTGCAACATTGGTAATTGTTTTGAAAATTATTTTTAAATGGGGGTACAATTTTTTTTCTATATATGTACAAGCATTCGACCTATTTAGCCGGTCACAGATTCTGTTGTTTATTATGAGAAATAGACCTGGGTGGTCCAGTTATCCCAATTATCAGGGGAATTGGGCCCACCTGTATTTAAAAATATATACAATATTTAAATATAATATATATATATAAATAATAAAAACCAATATCATAGCTTAAACATACTCTCTAAGACTTACTAAAGTAAATGTAATACAAAGATTTTTGAAAATTATACATATTAGTATAATTTTAATGTGTTAAAAATATAGTATTTAAAAAAGTTGAAAATCTATGGCCCAGTTACCCTAACTTACCTTACTGTCAATAAATAAATCATTCTTAATTTTATCATAACGTGAGCATTTAATATGTAGGATCAAGTGTTTATCTTTTAAACCTTTTTAGAAATATGAGAATAAAAAGAGAAGAAAGGTTTCATCTAAATTTTTTATTTAATTAGAAATTGTTGTAAACTTAATAAAAGAAAAACTTAAATAACCCTCTAAATTGACACGCATTTTTACGAAGAGAAGAAATTAAGTTAGCAAATTTGCTTTAATCAAATGAGAGTCAAGGAACACAGATGGAGATTGGAAATATTTTAAAAGACAACAAAATACAGACAGAAATTCTCACACTACTTAGTTTTGGTGCAAACAAATTTTACGAAAATAATTTTACAAAATTTATTGAAAGGCGTATGAACAAAGATTATATTGAAATAAGTATGACGAAACCTTATTTTATATTTATACATGAAGGAATAGGAACATATTTTCCTTTATGTTTATGATTTTGTGAAAAAAAAGTTTTTTAATCCTCATTTAGAATGTGAGTATACTAAACAAATTTTGTAGGGTTATTTTAATGAGGAATCTGAAGTAACGCCAGTAGAATATTTCTAGAGCTTCGGTGTAAAATTCTATTTGACATTCAAACATTTAAAAATATTTATAGTAAAAACGGCAGTCTGCGGCTATTTCTTCCAAAAGAAATTTATTTTAATTTTAAAAGAAATACATTTTAGTTCGAATCTTTATTTCAAATTAATGAGATAAAGTGTTATATATCAGGTGTTTTCAAAGTAACGGAAGAATATGGAGTTCTTTACTATAACTGGGTGCAAGAGGCTGGATGAAACCGAGAAATTTCATGGATTTAGAACAGAGAAGTGTGAGAATATATTGTTATTCAAGGTTACAAAAAAAGGAATAAATTATCTCAGAATTTTCTAAGGAAGGACAATGTTCATTGAAAGGTTAGAACTGAAACATATTTAATATAATTTTTTGGAAAAAAACTTCAATTTTCGGTCCTGTTTGCTTAATCTATCAAGATCTGTAATAAGCAAAAGTAAATGAAATTTAAGCTATTTCATATAATATAGTTCATGTAATTTGGTGAAAAATTTTCCTATATGGTGCAAATAGTAATCTCTGAATATCGCAAAAAATATTCTCGCAGAGAAATATATATTGAAACTTTTTTGTGAAAACCATATAAAGTTTTTCTTACATTTATCATTATTATGCCTAATTATTTCTAATTTCTTCTTTACCTTTTATTGCATACATGATAACACATATTTATCCTAATGGAGGAAAATTTTATTTGTTATGGTATTTTTAATCAACTTTGAAGCGTTCAGTTTTGCCCGAACTAGCAATTTAAAATCTTTTTCTAAGGTAAATATTTACGTTTATTTTGAAATTTTTTTATTACTTTCGTATGTAGTTATTTTGACATATACTCGTGATTCAAATAAATCACTTTTTATAAAATTCTTGAATATGGTTCAAGCAGAAAAGATAAAATCAGTATCGAAGTAATCCATATTCCTGTTTCAATATCTGAGCCCTAAATATCAAGTTTTGACCCTCTCTCTTGATTTGATCCTTCTCACCCGTATTTTTCGAGTCATCCGTAGAATCATAAATTCTCAACAGTAATATCTAGACTTGCTGACTTTCGGGATTTTTGGAAATTTCATTTAATTTCTTTTCGCCTCAGTCGTTGAGTTAATGGGTTTTGATTCAGTCCTGTCATATCTCAGTAAGTTCCGCAGTATCGAAGTCTGATTCCATGAAGAGGAGATTGTTTTAACTACTGTTAATAAGACTGAAGAAAGGACTTAACATACCTGCAGATCTCTTTAAACCTTTCTAAAGAAAGTATTTTACTTTCTGATGAACAAACAATTTATTTAAAAGATTTAACTTATTACTCATAGAGTCCCGAATGAGATTTTAAAGATACTTTTGTGAACATATTCTTAGCATCTATAATCAGACATTTAGGTTTCTTTCACTTGGTTATTAAATTTATAAAATATATTTATCTCTGCATTATTTCTGTATAAAATTAATGGGTCTATTTTAAATATTTTTTCTGTCTTTCACTCAAAGATGTGTTAATCCTTTGAGGGGCACCATTTGCACAGTGCAAATGCCTAAATCTAGTCTTTTTCCCCTGCATTCAATGTATTCCAGTTAAATGAGCAGAATAATTGGTAGCACTGCCATCTGTTATCATTTTAAAGAAGTAAAACATTTTGCAACCCTTAACTGGAAAAAATTTCAAGATTCTTTAGGTTAGAAAAAAAATTTGCACCTTGCAAACGGTGGAGGTTGTTGCCCCTTAAAGGGCTGACTATTAAATATTCAAACTTAGAAATACCTAAATTTATTTACTTCATATATACAGTTATTTGACTCCCCGTGAGTTGCAGTGACAGATATGAAGTTATAATCCGCACATTCACTATGAGGTGAAAAATGCAACATGTTGTGTAAGCAAGCAAGGGAAAGGACAATTATAAAATCATTAAATTTCTTTGCTACAGCTTGTAATATGTAGTTTTGGTAAGCACGATGCCATGGCAAACTTCAAAGCTGAAAAGCTTACCTCACAAGCTACGACTTCCTCTGCCAAGCGATAATTCACAGCTTCGTGTCCCAGCCAATAAACCTGCCCTGTGCCAAAACTTTCATTCTTCAGTCCCGAAAGGAACCTCGCATTTGCAGAACAAAGAATTTTCATAAGATTACAGAATATCACTGCGAGTAAGAAAGTGATATGTTCACATGTTTTTAAACACTTTTGTGCGTTATCAAATGTAATTTCGTTTAATGAATTTCTTCAGTTTCAAATAATCGAGAGGTTAGAAGTTTATGGCGTTAATACGTAATTTCATTAACTTCTAAATTTACATCTAATACCCCTATCTGACCATAAAAATTCGCACAATACAACACAACACAACACATAAGGTCGAACATTTGTTCTGTAAAGGACTGAGAAGGTGAAATCAAGATGGATTAGTTATCGAGCATGGAGTGCTTGCTCATTTCTCATTGGCCAAGGTAAATGTTTTCTTTTTCCTGGAGCAGTATTGCTTCTGAAGCAGTACTGTCGTGTTACGCGAATTTTTATGGCCTGATAGACTTTTTAGGTGATACATACAACTAAGAACTGATCATAATTATAATATTTATGTACTGGTATACTATATCAGATCAGACGAAACATTATATACCCATGGATAATTATTATATGATGTGAACACCCCCATTTCAATTTCCAGTGGTTTTAATCAACATGACGGATCCAGTGAGGCTGTCTTATTCGGAATATAAAACCTGAGATATCACAGCAGAATAAGGTTGGTATGCTGACGTTTATTAGTGGATCAGTTTATTCATGTAAAAGTGCAATATCAGTGTAAAAATTGCAATTAATACTGATAATTTACTTTGCAATTATTACTTATTGTTCGTGGTGAAACATAAGAACATCCATCAAGAAAAAAAACTCTGAGAATTCTTAGAAGGTTCAGTTTTAGGACAATTATGGGGCAAAAAATAATGCGGTCAGTGGAACGTTGTTTGCAAGGGGGTTTGAAAAACCGCTGGTTTCACTTGATCTTACACATGAGAAGATAATGAGACCCTCTGAAGTAGGCGTGAATGCTAGCTGTCAATCATTGTGAAGCTCTTGAAAGCTTCTCCGCCTCCTCGTTTAGGTGATCGATGTAATTACACAGAACAGGAAAAATCTGGATGAGTGTGGTCTTACACATGTTGATGCGTCCAGGAGGGGAGCGAATAGCGAAGCTCTCCCCTCTATCAGAGAATTAGACATTCAAGATCCCAAATTATGACATATTTCACTTTATTATGTCTTTGAAGAGTAAAATCCAATTATTAAATTTGTAATTAATCTTTCATCGAGGATTCAGGATATTAAATTCAGTTATAGCAGAGGTACATCTTAGGGATTTTCTGGGTTAGTATCAGGAATCCAGGGCGGGCAGATGAGTTTGGGAGTATTATTTTTTGAGGCCCGAGCAAAGGATGTTTTTGCCTGTTTCGGTATTAGTCTCACCCACTTAGTTTTAAAGTGATCTGTGAAAAATGTTTTAATGCTGTTTGTGTAAAAACAGGGGCTTGAATCGCCAGTTTCGTGACAAGGAAGTTAATTTGGCCTGTAGAAAGCTCATATAAAAGCACGCTTCACAAAAAAATCTCGAGTAAATATATATACTATATAATATATATATATGTATATATAATATATATATGTATGTATGTAACATATGTAATCTATATATGAAGGCCTTGTTTGAATAGTGGGCCAGCTACACTTTTGTTCATTTTGAGATACAGAGCCTTAAAGTCTAATGAGTGCTGAGAAATGACTGCTGAAGTCTGATTTGTAATGCCCTCTGTTGTCAGCAGAAATAAGGTGTACCAGTTTTAAAATAAGATAGAAATGACTTGTATGAACATGAAAGTGAGTCTAACTCCATTTTTTTTTTAAAGTGCGGGACCCACTATTCAAATAAGGCCTTCATATGAACAATTGATACATTCTTAATCTTATTATTCACTAGTTTGTATCAATAATTCAATAGAGAATATTTAAATTCAGCAATCTACTCTAGCGTTAAAATTATTAAAGTTTTATGAAATGCAGTACTGTTCCGTAGATGAATGTCAACTGCTAACTAAATGCTGAATTTACATTGCCTCAAACACCTTTATGCGTACTACATTTCATAGCTTTAACACTGTGTGTTTCCCGGTGTTGGTCTGGTGGTTTGGGCGCTGACCTCAGATGCTAGACTCTGTGGGCTTGAATTCCGCGATTGGTATGAGTATCTGTAGTCGGAGGGATTTAAACTTTAGGTCTTGGTATTTTTAATCTTCGAGGGGGAGAAAACGCTGGCCTCGCTTGTAGCACTAAACAAATACAGCCCCTCTGGGTACGTCTTGGTCCACATTGATGAAATAATGCCCTTTAATCTGTGAAGCATATAGTATTGCAGTAAGGCGGGATTAGAGCTATATCACAGTTTCTCCTTTTCACAAATTTGGAGTCTCGTGTGAATAATTTAAAGCTGTTTTAATCATGTAAGTAAATCTACATCCACGTTATTTTGAAGCTATCTTTCAATAAAACCACAATATGGGATTATAATTATGACTTCATGAGCATCGTCAGAGGCTCTAGATTCTGTGTGAAGAATGATCCATCCGAATGATCTTCCTTTAGTTCAAAACGGAGGGTCCTGTCGTTATCTAGATGACAAAAATAAATCTCAAAGAACCAACTGATATAGACGCTTATATATGCTTTTACGGTTGGGGATATGTCTCTGCATCAAAGATATTTTACTTATTCTTTGCCAGAGAAATTTTCCTACCACAACCACTGTTTTGTTATCATTCTGTGGGGAATCAAAACTTGACAGATAGACTCCATTTATAATGCTTGTTGTATTCTGAATTATATAGGTATAAATGTATGATCCTCTCAAATCAGCTACTGCAGCCTGTATTTTAGTATTTTACTGTTCATAAAGTGATAAAACTAAGTTTCCAGCCTAAACTTATAGAATGACATGTTTCTCAGAGAGTCCAAGTTCTTATTGTCTTAATTATACAGAAAATCTATGTGAAGAATATTTTTATTAGATATAAAAACACAAAGGGAAATTTTACTGATACAGCTATCATATTTTGCTATGGGATTTTTTTATGGTAAAGCTCTAGTGTGAGATATTTTGATAAGTACCTGAACTGTTTCAGAATGAATAGAAGAATTGCAAACATATACATCTTCAACGTATCCATCAACGCTGGACCTAGGTTCACTCTTGTTATTAAACCTAGGTCGCTCTTGTTATGTTCCCAGGAAGGCATTGCCGATAAGTACATTGGAGGGGAAAAGATTTTAAATACGGAATTTTTACTGGTGAGTGATAAGGGCAGCCATCCAGTTCCCTACTTAACGAACCATCATCGTCTATCGCGAACTGTGGTATACAATTCAGAGTGCTTTAAGATTACAGAATGCATGGTAGATGCCCCCGTGCGAAGTTTGGTATGGAGTGCCACGACCAATTTTTGCTAAACGAGGGCTAATTAGACCGGAACCTACTACTTAAAGTCCATTCCGAACGACTGCAAATGTCCATGGCAACAGTGGAACTCACACCCACAGACTCTAGTACTGATGGCCAGCGCCTTAGTCATTCTGCCATGGTCTAGTAACCCCCCCCCCCTCCCCCTCCATGCGAGGAGTTACAATTGTAATATATACAGCTTACCCAATAGTCTTGGATCTAGGTTTCGCCCTTATTATGGGCTCAACTTCCTCAGTCAGGACTGTCCTTTGTCAGTCACACTTGAAAATATACGGAAATTCTACACTTGAACTACTTTTCTCTCCAGCGTACTCATTCGCAGTGCCTTACTGAGGAGCCTCCATCAAGGGTGAAACCTAGAATCAAAACTGATGGGTACGTTAGAGGTGTATATATTTGCCTTTGTGGCATTAAAACGGTATCAAGTGTTCATCTGTAGTAAAAAAATCAGTATATTGGGGCTTATTTTAAGTGATAGCTTGTGTCATATGTAAGAAGTGAAGCGATTAAAAGAAATTGGTGTTTAAAGAATGAAAAGCCTAAGAATAAATATGATTATAACGAGAATTTGATAAATTTAATGTAGGCATATTAAATAATATAAGAGGACCCCAGAAAATATAGTTTTGTTAAGGGGAAAAACTACAAATGAATAGCTACAACTTAATCTAAAGAAGATTTTTCTTTCGCAAAGAGAATAGTTAATGATACAACATTTTTAAAAAATATCTTGAAGACTTGTGGCGCTTCAAATAACAAAACCTCTGAAATATGAGATCAAGCAATCAACCAGTAACATTCGACTGAGAGAGAAAGATAACTGATTCGTTCCTGTATCAGGCATCATTTACTAGAGGACAAACAAGTCATTAACAAATGCTTTTGACACATAAATAATGGTTAAACTTTTCCAATGATTCTTATTCAAACGGGATCTAAATGTATGCCAGTGATAATCATTAGAGGAAGATCTTTTAACGCTATTTTTTATCTTAACGCAATGTGATAAGTGTTTATTAGCTCCTGTTTAAAAAGCGATGAAATAAATCATTGGAGATCTAATTAACACGTTAAAAACTGCCTTTAATGTGATCAGAATAAAGAAAATTTTATAATTTATTAAACCCAATTCTGACATTTATTTAATGTATGAATATTTTGGTTTTTTTTCTTCTAGCTTGTTTTATATTGGTAAATAATATTATGTTAGATGTGGTGTCATTAAAGTGGTGTATTTTTCAGTCAATTATTTAAGATCGATTTAAGAAGTCTTATTAGATAAGTAAGATTGATATTAATATTGAAATAGGAATTTTTTTTCAAGTATATGAGCTGAAAATTACAGATGACGCACGTAAATTTGAAACTTTAAAAAATCTAGTTTATAGATTACATAATATAAAATACTTTAATGCATATTACTGTGTTGTATATATTTTATGCAATTTTACCGATACATAAAACACGTATATTTATGAAATACGGAATTTATATTGCAATTGATACTGTTTGTGTTTGTATACTTCATTGACACTATAATTCTAAATGTACAACACAGGCTGTTGCCACGCACCTTACTGGTAAACTTTTAAAAAAGATTTTCCATGGTCAACAGTTTTTTCGTATAAATTTTGGGGCCAATTCAAGTTTTCTCTATTTTTACAAGGGTCCAGCAACCCTAAACCCCTGTGAAATGTTGAGGTCCAACTTACATGTCAGAAATAGGTAAATAAGTTGTTCGTATGTAGCTCTTAGTTTTAGTTCCTTTATCTTTTTTCTCAATAAACTCTCAACTAAGTCTTTTGAACCGGTGGTTTCGGGGTTTATTTCTGAGGATGTGGTTTTTCTGGGAGTGGTGATAGATAGATGAGGTAGGAAATTGAGCCTTAAATCGGACGACTGCTCTCTCATATGTTTGATATGTTTTACTTTCTTGTAACCGTTACACATTTCTTTTATTTCGTTAAAATTATGAACTCCCATATTAGGGTTTGTTCATTGCAAATTTATCATTTTCAGGCTACCTAAAGTGTTTACCATAGTTTCTGGAAGAAGCTTCATTTTTTCTATTTAGGTTGGCTACAGTAACTGCAATTTGTCAGTCACCACTATATATTTAAAGTAATTATTGAAAATTTTCCTCCATCAGCGGAGTTGTCACCATGTCATATTGCCCATTCCACAGTAAGTACGATATCTTTATCAATGACATCTGGGTAGAATGGATATGCTTACATTTTTGTTACTTCATTTAAAGGCATTCGTAGATGCTTAGAGAGTCATTTCTGATCATAAAGAGCTTAATAAAAATTGTTTTAATATTAGAATGAATTAGATTAAACAAATTATTCTCCGATTTTGCTTTTGTTTTAACGAAAACTATAATTACAGTCAGTCAAATATTGTATCTAAGCAGTTTTGCAGAGCAGGAAATTTTATTTTCATACGGAAAGGATTTAAAAATATTAATTTTTCATAATTTTGTAGTCGATTAAAACTGGATCCTACATTTAAAAAAGAAACAAACATACAATATTAAGCTTTCCAAATGCATTTATAATGTATCTTGAAACATATTTTTTTGTTTGTTTTAAAAATTCTAGCGTTATTTAAATTTTTTTTAAGGTTTGACCAGGCAGGTTCCTCCAATAGCGTTTTATTTTTGTTATTTTGAGTTTATCAATCAACGAAACATAGATGCTGAATATTTTAGAGACGTCGGTATTCCACACATTGAATTATTCTATAATTTAATTGATGACGAGATTAATTTACTTCATGAAAACTGGTCACAACAGAAAAAATGAATTAATTTCTCAAAACATAGCATACAATACAGAAGCTAAGATGTCAAAATATACACAGGTGCCGCTAGCAAAGGGCATTAAATGCATTTATTGGCAGTTTTACGAGGGCGTTGCTGATACATGTTTCGCTGCTACATCCTCACAATTATGGTTATCAGCAAATTTATATGTGCTTTGAAGTTACTGATCTTGAGTTATGCAGTTACTAATGTATATTTGTATGTTTTTTATATAGTTCGGATGAGGAAGCTATAGCTTAAAAATGAAGACACTAGACTACGTGTATAACTCCGAAATTATTTAAAATTGAAAAAAAATCATAAAGTCATGTATGTGTTGATTTCAGTATATATACACTATCTACCAATAAGTATTTGAACACCCATGCAAATGACGATATCTGCGGTCCTAATGTACGTCACGCCCTCCGCCGTTAAATATCGTGTAGGAAATAACATTCGCATAAGTCACATGCAAGATGCCACGAAGTGCAGAGTTATCTGATTTTGAGAAAGGTGTAATCGTCGGGTATCACAGAAACGGCCGATCCTTAAGGGACATATCTAGAGAGCTGAATTACCCAAAATCAACAGTGGCCTATGTGATTCAGAAGCGGAAGGTGAGCGGTGATTGGCGGAATGTGCCCCGAGTCGGCAGACCCACGAAATGGGAGATACAGACCGACGGGTGCTGTCTAGAAAAATTCGGAAGAACCGCACCCAGCCGATTGCCCACATACTCCAGGAGTTTCAACAGGCATCCGGGAGTGTTGTTTCGATGAATACCATCCTTAAGGAAGTACATCTGCTTGGTTTTCATGGTCGTGCTGGTGTCCACAAGCCTTTGATCACAAAGTCCAACCGCGCTGTTCGGTTAATGTGGTGCAAATGACATCGAAAGTGGACCGTAGATCAGTGGAAACGTGTTCTCTGGAGTGACGAATCAAGGTTCACCCTCTACCGTTCGGATGGCTGGGTCTGGTGTTTGCCTGGAGAAAGCCACCTGCCAGAATGCATTGTGTCCACAGTAAAGATCGGCGGAGGTGGAATTATGGTCTGGGGGTGTTTCTACTGGGATGGACTGGGACCCTTGGTCACAATTCATGGTAAGCTCAACGCCGACGCCTACTGCGTTATTTTGGATGACAGTGTACTTCCTACGTTGTGGCAGTTTTACGGGTTGGTCCCATATTACTTCCAGGAAGATATCGCCAGCTGTCATGTTGCGAGGTCTACAATATGGATTGGTATGGTGACAATGAGGTTAACCGAATGGACAGGACTGCCCAGAGTCCAGATCTGAACCCTATCGAGAACCTCTGGGACGAATTGGATCTCCGAATTAAGGGGTGTAACAACGGTCCAAAATCGGTGAAATAACTTACATGTTTTATCCAAGCCGAGTGGAAGAAAATACCACTAGCCGTCATACAAGGACTTGTGGAAAGCATGTCCCGGAGGGTTGAGGCTGTAATTGTCTGTCGTGGAGGCTCTACCAACTATTGAATATGAATAAGTTTTGTTTTTCTTTTCTATCACAGGTGTCCAAATATTTATTGGCAGATAGTGTATAGGCTTCATGTAATATAACATATTCAAGTACAAATATTTTGAAACCTTTTATAAAGGTTTTTTTTATAATTTTTTCTCCAGTGAGAAAAATATATAACTCCTACACTAAATATTGTATTATGGCTTCTTAAAATGCTCTCACGTTAAATTATTTTAAACACAATTTTTCTATGGCAGGAAAGTGAGAATTAGTAAGTTCGAAGCAAGAGTCTACCTATAGAAAAATAATCTGTTACCGGATATACTAATTTACCTCTGGTTGGGACGGGCATTCATCTCTCGGAGTTGCGGTAGACTGACAGCACACAACATAAAAACACGATGTTAGATTTTTTATTTTTCTATAATTGAAATTGCATCTTCTTAGATCAAGTATCATATGAGCTTTGCCATAACAGAATAATTGTTACGGATGTTGACCTACTTTCTTAAAATCGAATAATTTACGAATCTTGACAGGAGTTCTTCACAGAGTTAAGACAAAACATAAAAGTAATCGAGTTGTTCCGCGTAAAATTTCACTCCAACGCTTCAAGCACTAAATGTACGCGCCTACGAAATCTTTTTTAATAAAGCAGGTGTGATTATGTCAGCTGTCAGTCATGATTCTGGTACAGGATTCTCTTCGAGAGTTCACATATTCAATAACTGAGGACTTTTTTTTCTCTATTTACCGGAACAAAAGCGAAGCTCTTCAGCACTCAAAGGTTGCAGGTCAAGATCCCTACCAAAGGGCAGCCTTAAATAGTCTCTGGTTAATTTAGTGCAAGAGACTTCGAGAGCGTTTTTATTTTTTATGTTAAAGGACACGATGGATTTTTAGGTCACCCGAGTACCACGTAAAAAGAATTCGTGTAGACTAGCTGGAATTTTTTTTTTAATCTTTGATGTAACAGAAAATTTTATGTTGAAGCTACTCCATTTATGGTTTTTGAATTATACAGTGCAAGTAGGAATATGATTTTGTTAAATTTTCTTACTCTTTAATGATGAAAAATGTAGAAAGTAAAGTTTAATGTAATGATGAATTGTTTCTATTTTTGAATATGACGACTTTGTGACTTCCTTATAATCTGTTCGATCTTATTTTTTAAGTAATACGAATAACCAAAATACAAAAGCCTTGATATATGATGGTACTTTAATGCAAGAGACTTCGAGAGCATTTATATTTTTTATGTTAAAGGACACGATGAATTTTTAGGTCACCAGAGTACTAGGTAAAATAATTCGTGTAGACTAGCTGGATTTTTTTTACCTTTGAGCTAACAGAAAATTTTATGTTGAAGCTACTCAATTTATGATTTTTGAATTATATAGTGCAAGTAGGGGCATGATTTTATTAAATTTTCTTACTCTTTAAGGATAAAAAATGTAGAAAGTAAAGTTTAAAAGTTTAATGTAATGATGAATTGCTTCTATTTTTGAATGTGACGACTTTGTGACTTCCTTATAATCTGTTCGATCTTAATTTTTAAATAACACGAATCATCAAAATACAAAAACCTTGATGTATGATGGTACTCAATGTCAGAAGATTTTTAAACTTCACCATGAGTTAATTCCTATTTTGGGCTTTATTTCGTACTCTGTCTACTCCTTTATAGAATACAATTCATAAATATGAATGGATTTTAAAGTGATTACTGCGCCTCTTTTGAAAAGATGCGGGAGAAAGCTCGAACCTGATTATGCAATTCCAGAAAGTCATAAATATTGAAGCAAGATGTAGGAACTGAAATGTTATCTCTTACGAGTTTAATAAGCAATAAAAATCCTTTTATTTTATTCTTTTAAACGTTCACATATGGCATCGATCTTCAACAGACACTTCAAGGTGGGACTGCCAAATAAAGCTATATAAGATAAGAAATTGAAAATACTCGCAATGTTGAATAAAACATTGATTTACTATCTGAAAGAGGTTCCTCTACCGAAGTTCCTTTACATAATGGAGATGTATTACGAGGGAAATAACTCACCAGTGGATATTTTTCTACACTTGAAAATACACAAATCTAAATTTTTACGTATGAATGTAATTTGAAAGTCAGATTTCATTGAGAAATATTCTAATTTAATTTAAATAACTCCTTTTCTAACCTGTCAAGAAATTAAAAAATCAGTAAAAATATGTGCGCTGAATTTCTGTTAAACAATGAGAATATTATCTTTTCTGTGGAGTATCTTTGCATAGGCGTACCCTTCCCTCAAAAACTGAAATATTATTGTTGGAAAGAATGATATCAATCTCAAACAAAGAAATATCAGAACTGTTGCAAATGAATAACCATCATTCTGTATATGCTTTATTTTAATTGACGCCACATTTAAATTAGTATAAAGTTAATTTAAAATGTTGTACTTCTCCATTTTAACACACTGTTGACTCTTACCAAGTAAACTCGTGTTTTTACAATCAAATGTTGAAGACAATTTAGGATAAAGAAGAGTCATAATGGAGAAATTTTTGATCAACTGAATATTGATTTAATTGAAAAATACCTTTACTATGACCTGAAGGAATTTCAGGCAAATCCTCACATTTTATCATTTGAACTGTTAATATCAGACCCCCATATAAAGAAAACTTATTTCATAAAATAAAAATTTCGTACTTTATTCTAAAATTTCAGTCTTTGCCGGGTGATCTGCGTATATAGTATAGCGTGACCCAAAAATTTGTAAAAAATTTAAAAATTCATAAAGGAATAAATTATAATAAAGAAGTGCGGTTTGCAAGAAAGAGATCACAAGGAAGTCGAACTTTTTTAGAAGCAAAAAAAAAATTTTAAAAAGTTAAAAAAGTTAAATGTTTTAAAAAGTCACCGGTATATGGCGCTGACATGCGAAATATTCAGCAGAATTATGCAAATCAATCTTGGAAAAAAGACCGTGATACACGAGGATTTGGAGGATCGGCCATGAAGTGGAAAACCCTCGTTGGCGGAGGGCCGCATTGTTGAGGTGGAAACCGTTATGAATAATATAGCGGAGGAATCGTCCACGGGGAGTAGCAGTGCTCACAAGGCTGACCAGTGACTCTACCAGTAACTTTTTAAAATTTTTATTTTGCTGCTAAAAAAAAATCCGACTTCCTTGAGAGCCCTTTCTTGCAAACTGCACTTCTTTATGATAATTTCATCATTTTTTATGAATTTTTAAAGTTTTTACAAATTTTTGGCTCACCCAGTATTTAAATAAAATTTCAGGCCAGCAAGTGTCGCGGCCTGTGTTTAAATTATACGTGTTTTTCCCGAGCACTCATGCATTTATTAGCACGAATAACGCGAGTTTAACGTACGCTTAAGCGTCTTACTCTAAATATATTGCTACTCAAATATTTTTTAAATAATCATAGTTCATTTAAAAAATTTGAATATCTCCGAAAAACCTTTTGACTTCTTAAGTTTCATATCTTTGAAAACTCTTCTGGTGTAATTCAATCATATCGCCATCTGGAGACTTAGCGAAAATTTTAATTGTATGTCCTTGAGAGATAAACACGAGGCTGTGGGTAATAGGAATTGAAAGTATTACCTTCCTGATTTCACTCTCTGAGAAGTCATATCTGTCGATTGAGATGCAAAAATAACTTATTTATTCAAATGACATTTCAATGAAGTTATTGAGATGAAAAATGGAAATGGTTACAATACGCTCAAATTTAAACTTTCTTATATAATTTTGTGAAATCGTAAACTAGAATTTAGGATATTGTATCTTAAAGAAGTTATTTAAAAGAACAAATGTATTGAAACAGAAAATCAATAGCTTCTTATAATGCTAGCATGTTACTCTCTGATATTGGAGTTTATATATATCATGCATCGTTTGCAATTTAACTACGCACTGTAGCATTGAAAAATTAATTAGAAATTTAAATTATTAAATTTATTTAGCAGTTTAACAAAATTACTTTTTGGTGAGGTGAAAATGTCAGAGTACCGTTACATATAAAAAATAAAACTAAAATCTATTAGAAGTAAGATTTAATTTTTTAAACTAATAATTCATTCAATAGCATTATAGCTATTGGATGTTAAGAAAAGGTGAAAGGTAATACTTTACGTAGGTGAAGATGTAATGCAAACATTAATTATTTACATGTATAATCTTTCATGTTAGACGAAATCTCATGAATAACGCCGTTAAAGAAAGTTTAAGAAATAAGAATAAAAGTTTGCACTAAAGCATCAAAGCAAACATGCACCCACGTTTTATGAGAGGAAATTGAGTGGGTCGAAATTACTAATTAATAGGTGGAAATTTAAAGGTTTTGTTTAAAAATGATATATTAATTTCTTCTCTCTGTCTGTAAAAGTATCAACCAATAACTTTAATGTAATTAAAAGATATCGTTTTACACTGAAATGTGACAACATATTATTCTTTTAAAGGGATGAGTAAGAATTGGTAATTAGGAGAGAAATTTTCTCATCTATTAAACAAATTTGATAGAAGAGAGAATACTTATCCTCGCATAGAAGAAAGCTATTAATCAAAATAAAACAAAAAGCGATTTATAAATGGATAGAAATGAGGCTTCTTTTAGCAAATGTTTGTTCTAGGCTGTTAAATTACAACAAGAACGTGGATTTGTTTAATGTTGGGCAAAATTTGAAAAGGTGGAAAGATTTATCATTTTACGTTTTTTGATGCATCAAATAAAGTATTTGATAAAGCATCAAAGAAAGCATTTTTTCTCTCTCATATTGCTTTACAGCAAAAATTTCATTGCTATCTACAGATAATTAGTTCCCCGTATCACATGAACAAGAACTTCTCTGCACCTCCCCTATATTTTACGGAATACCACCCATTTCTAAATTAATCGGTTTACCATACCCTAGATTTACAGGAAAATTATTAGGAAGGATATAGATCCTGGTTGCTGGGGACATTGATGGATGGCCTATTAGACATCCTAGATGGGATGATCTAGCAAATAAGGTTGGTATTTTTTAAGTAAGAATTTCGGCTCGTTTTCAAGACTTCTTACAGATAAAATAAATATCTATTTACGGTGCATAATTTAATGGTATTTCAGATGTTTTATGGCCACCGTGAGATGTATAACGCTTGACAAACGTCTAAAAGTGACCATTGTTTTCAAATGATTTGTGATAGTAATTTTCAAATACATACGAGAGCTCTTTAATCGTTTTCCTCTTTTTCCTGTTTAACATCATTGGTAAAGGGATAACTAGTTCTCATCCTTGGTTAGTTTCTTACGACTGTGCTAGTTAATATTCATAACTATAGTTCAATAATACTTTAAAAAATATTTGAAAGCATTACCATCCTGTTGAAAAGTGCTCAATCCCATAATTTTTTCTACTTAATAAGGGATGGAAAGTACTTATAGTTAACTTAGCTCTTATTCATTGAGACAAATGTTAGTTTCAGATCAAAAGAAACAGAGAATACAAAAAAAAGTGTTTAGGAAAGAATTCTCTCCTACTTAACACATAAAATTATGGTATAAAGATTCCATTGTAGAAGAGATCTTGAAACTGTTAACATTATTCTTTTTAATTTTCTACAGATTTTCCCACTGTTTAAACATTTAATATTCTGCAAAATTGAGAAAATAATTGAGAAATGTGTGTACAAGCTTACAAGCATGTAAGGTTAAACTGTTGGTGTAACAGTCTTATATGCGGATAGAAATCAGCACAATATACGTATTGTATATCAAAAAGAATTTTCCTTTTTTGTCTTCAAGAATATTCAAGTTTTCGAAAAAAAAAAACCCAGAAAACTTCCTCTTTATGAATGATTATGTACCAACAATCGGTTAATAAGAAGTTCGGGAAATTCACTTCCCATGGTTGAGAATCTACTTCCATGACGATGTCAAGATGAATAACACCAGTTATTTAACAATCAGATAGATTATTGTTATTTAAAGGGAGGTGTGGTGATTTAAAGGATTCGAAAGACCTATGTAAGGAAGCTCCGAATTATTCAGTCATAACAACGATATCCTTTATCCGTTGCCCTGTGGCTAAGTGGTTAAGGCATCAGCCTGCTATGCCGGGGACGTGGGTTCGATTCCCGCATAAGACTTGGTTGTATTCTAGGGAACCGGTCAGTCTTACTCTTGCAAAAGGAGCCCCCGTCTAGAAAGGGGAGCTGCAACCCATCGTTCATCGCCGGTGTCATCGTTTGTTAATAAAAATTCTTCTGTGATTGTGTGATTTGTGTTTCTATTTCCTTGTATTCATATGTACACTGAATATTACATAGTTTACAGAATGCCACCCATTCCTAAATTAATCGGTTTAACATACCCTAGATTTACAGGAAAATTATTAGGAAGGATATAGATCCTGGTTGCTGGGGACATTGATGGATGGCCTATTAGACATCCAAGATAAGATGATCTAGCAAATAAGGTTGGTATTTTTTAAGTAAGAATTTCGGCTCGTTTTCAAGACTTCTTACAGCTAAAGTAAATCTCTATTTACGGTGCATAATTTAGTGGTATTTTAGATGCTTTACGGCCACCGTGAGATGTATAACGCTTGACAAACTGACTGGTGTGTAATGTCGTCAGTCCCTAGGGACATTAGCCAATATATATATATATATATATATATATATATATATATATATATATATCCTACTATCCATCGGTGTTGTTAGCGAAAGTTGACACTAGAGCTCAAAACTAACCAATGGAATACCTGCCGCAACTTGGCTAACTCACCTTCAATATTTTGACAGATAGTTCAATATCTTTCGCACCCATGTAATATTTAAAGTTTAAATTTTAAACAGACAAATTGTTCTGAGAACGTTACTTTTAGCTAACTCTATGCGAGAACACGCTTCCGTTTTATCTCATGAATAATTTTCCTTTACTCTTAGCTGACTGACAGTAAATTGAAATATCAACGTTTCAATTACAATGACGATTATAGATAAGTTTTGCTTGGAGCGACTACAGTGATGAAAGCAAAGCGATAATCGCGGGCCCATATCGACTCTAGATATGGTCTCTCAAAGCAAAGCGATGCAATAATAAGCTATACTAAGCAGAGTTCCACGGTGATAGCTGTGCTACTATCACTCTGCTATTATTGCAATAGTCGCTCCAAGCAAAATATACCTTTTAAGATCAGATTTTGTTCTTGGTTGTACTTGACTACTCTGAAATGTGAACTTGAGAGAATTAAAAAAAAATTAATTTTTTAAATTTTAGTAGCCCATATATCCCTTACATTATCCCTTACAACTGTTCCCTATTATCCCTTACAACTGTCCCCTATTATCCCTTACAACTGTTCAACGGGAAAAAATTGTTGAAAAACAGGATATTTCAAAAAGTAATTTTATTCCGACTCTTTATCTCAAAATGTGGTTTCTTACTTTTCTGAATTAATTATTCAACTGATAGGATAATCATTCACGGGAACTGATAAAAAGATTTTAAAACTATTCAAAAGCTTCAGTGTTGGTCGTTACAATGACGCATATGAGATCATGTAAGAGATAAATACGTATATTTTTTATTAAAGAATGAATGGCATAGAATGTTAATTTCAAGGACAAGGGACCCATCGGCATTTGCATATAACGTTTGGATTGATAAGGAATGAAAATAAAGGAATTTGCGAAATCAGTGATTGCAAAATGGATGAAAAAGGAATTATTTCTTATAATGGATGATGTCATAATAAAAAAAAAGTCAAAAACACCCTGAATTTTCTGTCTGTATTAACAATGCACTGGTCACGAAGCGTCTCACACGCCAATAGCACTTTTTACATTTTGTGTATTGATGGATTGCTCTATAAGCCCAGCCGATGTCAGTATCTTCGAAGTGTTTTGTTTGTAAGCTAAGACTCATACATAAAGTCCTGCACTATCTATCCTTATTTTACAGTAAACGGATGTATGCCAAAACACCTGATTGTTTCATAAAATTTATTGGTGTAGTTGTTGCTTATGCCACTTGACAGACAGCAACATCAGATCAAGTCCCGAAGGCTATGGGCGATGAAGGTGCGGCTCCTGTTTTGACTGGCATCACAAGGGTCGGAGTTCGACTTGTCCAAAGGACCAGTCCCGTAATTTTGAACTGAGTCAAGTGACGAGACCGGAACAC
Organism: Dolomedes plantarius; assembly: GCA_907164885.2. Lineage (NCBI taxonomy): Eukaryota > Metazoa > Arthropoda > Arachnida > Araneae > Dolomedidae > Dolomedes > Dolomedes plantarius. The sequence continues at coordinate 113,181,619 of OU015497.1, read as the reverse complement.
TTGACCCCGCACCTCCAGAGGTAATTTTGAGAACTTGGAGGAAATTGCAGCCACGACAGATTTTACGTGCACCAGCCACCATTAGTGTACACGGCAGTGGATTTGTCACCAACGAGCATCGAACCACTGACTCTCAGATCATTAGCTCGCTGCTCTTGCCAACTGGGCTACTGCGCCCTACACCAACCAAACCACCATACCAAATTTGTAAAAATTGCTAATAGAAATTTATATTTTTAAAATTTGCTTTATTTTTATTTATCCTATTGTAAAAATTGCTTATAAAATATAATTTTTTTTGCACCTGATTGGTTTCCATTTGAAAAAATTGCTTATAGAAATACAATTTTTTTTCATTTGCTTTAATTTATTTTATTGTAAAATTGCATATAAAATTACATTTAAAAAACTGATTGGTTTTCCTTTACATCTATCATGTGTTTAATTTACTGTTTTAATAAATATTTATTTTTACAAATAGAATAACTAAAACCTAAATAAGATAGTATGGCGTCTATCAGACGTCACACTATCTAAGAAAATGTTTTAATTTGCTAAATGCAAAGACTTACATCTAGCTACACATTAGTGTACGAGCCCGAAAATTAAAAAATGATAATTATTTTAAATCTTTCACGCAATAAGCGGAAACATCTTAATTCACTGCGGTTAGAAAAGAAAAGAAAATCGAAGTAGGGTCTAACTTCAAAATGAAACTGGTTCCCCCTCTCTCGTACAGTCGCACACTTTTCATCCTCCCTTTTATCTCGCACTCACCGAAATATTCTATATTATGTTCAATTTCTCGGGAAATATTCAATGAATAATTAAGTGACGCTAGTCATTCTATGTTCTTGGGAGTTTTAAAATTCCGTTTGTTCGAACACTTTGCGCCGAAGTTATTTTAAAACAGGAACAGGGGCCATTCTGAATTCTAGAAATTTAGTCTAGGCGGTGTGGATTTATGAAAGTATTTAATGATGTAGCCTGGTGGTTCAGTGATTGGAATATCGGTCTGAGATGTCGAGGGTGGTTGGTTCTATTCTTGGCTTGGCCACGGTTCATTTTTATGTAGAGACTAGCTGAAAACCCGCGCTTCGCTACGGAGTACATTCAAATTAAATACAACGGTCAACGTATGCAATTTATGCCAAAAATTAATATATATATTTATAATAAATGCGATGATCAATGTATACAATTGATGTAAAATATACATCTTTTTATATATATATATATTTATAAAAAAATCGTAAGGGATATTCATTTTTTTTGGATAATATCCAATCGTCTGCTGCATTAGAAAGAGAAAAAAATATTTTTTTTGTCTATTTAGTTGTTACGCACGTGACGATAAATTTATTGAAAGTACCAGAAAAAGAAATCACGTGATCAGCATTTAATAAATTAAATTCTAAAAATTAATCTTTAAAAATTCACCAAAAATCAGGAAATGGAGGTAAAAATTCGAAAAATTTTTTATTTTGAAGGAACTTTTACGATCTTTCTCGTGATATAAATTTTATAACCCTCAGTGTATTATTTTAAATGCAAACGTAAAAAACAGCTTAAAAATTTAATTTAAAAAAATCTAAGAATAATTTTTGAAAAATCTTTCTTAGTGCACCCCTACACTATTTGAAGAATCGCCATGCAAAATTTCAGCCCTTTAGGTCCAGCGGTTTGGTCTGTGCGTTGTATGTCAGTCAGTCAGTCAGTCAGTCAGTGAATGAATGAGTCAGTTACGGAACTGTTTTATATATATAGACTAGCTGAAAACCCGCACTTCGCTACGGAGTACATTCAAATTAAATATAACGGTCAATGTATGCAATTGATGTAAAAAAGCAAAAATAATATATTTATAAAAAAATCGTAAGGGATATTTTTATAGAGAAAATAATGTAGAAGAAAATATTCATATTAAATCTAATAGAACATACTAAAGAATATAGTACAATTAATATAGTACAGTTTGAGAAACATATTTTTTACTGTATTTTAATGTTTTTTGGATAATGTCCAATCGTCTGCCGCATTAGCAAGAAATTTTTTTTTGTCTATTTAGTTGTTATGCACGTGACGATAAATTAATTTAAAGTATCAGAAAAAAAAATCACGTGATCAGCATTTAATACATTAAATTCTAAAAATTTATCTTTAAAAATTCATCAAAAAATCAGAAAATGGAGGTAAAGATTCGAAAAAGATTTCATTTTAAAGGAATTTTTATGATCTTTCTCGTGATATAAATTTTATAACCCTCAAATTATTATTTTAAATGCAAACTTAAAAAAAAGTTACAAAAACAGCTTAAAAATTTAATTTAAAAAAATCTAAGAAGAATTTTTCAGAAATCTTTCTTAGTGCACCCCTACAATATAAGAAGAATCGCCATGGAAAATTTCAGCCCTTTGGGTCCAGCTGTTTGGTCTGTGCGTTATATGTCAGTCATGGAACTGTTTTATATATATAGAAAAGATGGAGATTGATTGGGTGCGGAACAAGAGAGGGACGTTAACATTGCGTTCAACGGAAATAGGGTGGTTTTCGACCGAGGTATAGGGATACTCGGTCTCTCTTTAGGCAGGATACTAAGGTTGATATTTTAAGGATATGACAGCTAGGATACTGAATATGCAGTTTTTGATTCTTCGGTGCTATATATATATCCGTTTAATATTTTGGGATCCATCCGTTTAACATTATCCAAGATTATTCTGAACTATTAAGTTCAGAATAACCATGTAAGAACCTTGGAAAATTTTTATATTTGTATCGGTTATCAGATTTAACACTTAAATGGTTACTTGGCTTATTATCTTATTATTCAGTACAGAAAGGAAAATGAATTTTGTATATATATATTGAGAGTAGATGTTGAACTGTAATATTTAACTATGTTTTTTTTTTTAGCCTTTTTCCCCCCTTGCAATCACTAATTGGTTCACATATTCTAGTAAATCACAAGTAAGAGGATGGTGGACATTACAAAGCAATTTTTGAAATTTTTACCTCAAAGATATGAAATTTTGCAGATATATTCATTAAAGTATAACTATATCAAACACCTCATAAAATTTTATAAATATTTAAATTTTTTTTTATCTTTTAAAAATTGAAATTTTTATTATGTTTTTTAAAATGTTCCTTGCGATCCAATTTTTAAACAACCCCTTAATTTTGCATTTATATTGCTTATAAATACATTTTGAACTGAGTTATGTAATATTTTGTACTTTCGTCGACTAGTTAATTTTTAGGAAACATTTTTATGCTTGTACTCTGAATTTTCATGAAATTTTTGTAGCTTTCTACACTTAAGTTAAATTTTGATAATCTTAACGATGTCGAAACCTGAAATGGATGCATAAATTTATTTTAATGTGAAGAGGAGTCTTTATTATAAATTATATAAAATTTCGTCAAAAATTATGGCGCTAGGAGCATTTCAAAGACTTGCAAATCTGGAAATTACTCATTTTGATAAAAATCCGTTTAAAAATATTTTTTTTTTCACCTACCTTTAATAGTGGCGACTTTTCTAAAGCCACCGCGTTTTCATTTTACTTCTCATTACATATTTTGAATGCATTTTATTCCAATATTTACATATTTTTAAAATATTAATACACCCGAAAAAATTCAAATTTTTGTTCGAATTTTGGTAATTTGAAAGTCCATCTTCTTAAGCCCACTACTATTAAATAATTACCTCCAGCGATTATTACTGGTGATCTGTACCATTAGCCCTATAAGCCTATATTTGTGAAGTACATAAATGTTACATATTTGGAAAGAGCTTCGAAAACTGATAATTTTTTCTGCGTACACTTATTCTGTTAATTCAATAGTTTTAGAGATATTTGGATTCTAATGAAGCGTCATCGCTCTTTGACGATGTAAACAAAAGGTGATTCGTTCACAGCGTGATTCTCACTAAAAAATGAATCACTGAAATGAAATGTACCACCATGTCTATTTTTTTTATTTATCAAACTTTTTATTTGAAAAGCTAAATATTCAAATTGTTTAATAATAATAAATACTTTATTAAACTAAATAGATATATACTGATTTTTGGTGGATTTACTGATTTTTATGTGAAGGAACAGCGGGGGATGTCGGGATCACGTGAGCGTAACGCAATGGCCGACAATCGTCGAGATCACGTGAGAGTAACGCAATGGCCGACAATCGGTGTATTTTTTTTCTCATGAAAGTACATAAATGTTACATATTTGGAAAGAGCTTTGAAAAATGATAATTTTTTTCTGCGTACACTTATTCTGTTAATTCAATAGTTTTAGAGATATTTTAATTCTAAAATCACTCACTGCTGAGAAACTAAATCATCTGGTGCAGTGGTGCTGCCATCTGTCGGCAGCGACGGGAATGAAAATTGAAAGGAATTTATTCACTTGAATTTAATACATTTGGAGGCCTTTTTTTGTTTCTTTTGTGGGTAAATATGTTGCACGGATGGCTTGAGCGTAGCTAGGCGAAGCCCAGCTAGTATTTAAATAAATTTGTGCATATAATTCGAGTAGGATAACGATTGAATCGACTCTTTTATCATTACACCCATTGATTATTACTTGTTTGTAATACCGTCACTATTTGTGTATATTATAAAAGCTACTAGACTCGTAAGCAGATTCTAAGCGTTATACAAAGGTATTTCACTTCGAGTACGAGACAATGTTAGCAGGGTAAGGTTAGATGTAGAACTCGGGGCTGATGGAATATACAGGGATTGTTGGACGTGCATGAACGGATGTAGTACGCGTGAAACAGAATTAACTTATTCTGTGGTCATGTCAAAAAGGTGTCAGTAAAGATAAGGATTTTATACTTTTATATAAACAGTTGACTCATCTCTTCACTGTTATTATCAGTACATTGTAAGAGTGTTCTCCCGTGTTTGAAACATGCGAATGAAGTATGGTTACCTAACAGTGATGCTCCTAAACAGGAGTTTCAAGTGACTCTTTACATAGGCAACTCGAACTTAGAATTAGGAATTCAACTTTGAAAACTCTAAACATTTTAGTCAGAAAACGTGACTTGAAAAACCATTCACTCTCTTTAATTATTAAGTTTCTAGGTTTAATTGATAGCAATAGTTTTTGTCCTAATACATAGGACAAAAGTTACGCAAAAATAGATTTTGAAATCGGTGCATATTATAATGAAAATAAAATTTTATTAATGACGTAAGATTTAATTTACTTCAAGTCTATTTCAAGTTAACGTTTTACATAGTTCTGGCTGATATGTTACAAAACGCTGTGAATGTTGTCAGCTTTTTCCGTAATGTTTCTAAAAAAATACACTTTTGGCAAGAAGATTTAGTTATATTTTAAGGTAATATTTCTATGGTGCCTGGTTTAAAGGGCTTAAGTAAAAAAACAGTGATTTAAATATACCAAGTTATTGGCTTTTATACCAATCGCAGAAATATAATTTCGACTTGAGTCTTGTACAAAGAAATGTACTTTTGTATACAGAATTGATAGAATTAAGCCTTTTATAAAAGTCAAAAGATTTTTTTTTATCAGTGCTAACAAATATCTAAAAATAACTTTTTTTGACTTAAGCCCTTTATACCGGGCACCATAGATTTATAATTCATTTTAAGTTATCGAAATTCAGTTCCTTATGTGGCTGTATTAAATGAAATTTATCTGTTAAAAGGTACATACAATTCTATATCACCATTTTGTATTTCCCAAAGTACTCCTGTCCCATTGTAATAAGCCACAAATGCCCAGAAAATACTTTTAGATAATCTTACGTAAAAAGCAGTCATTTCCTCAGTATATAGATTTCTTGTAAGCTTAAGTTCCATGCCTAGCTTGTTCTTTTCACAGTATTATTCATATTCGAGAGTTCTCGGGAGCTCTTTGGCTGAGTAAATTTCCCCAAGGCCCTTTTTCACAGCATATTCACTGTACGAACCCAGCCCCATGTAATTTAAGTCGCAAATAACTTTTCAATATCACGGTACTTTAAGCCTTATCTATGATTTGGAAATATCCATGTGATTTAGCATAAAGCTGAAACCAGAAATAGATCTGACAGTAATTTTAGATCCAAACTTCCGTGAATAACTCTGTCTGACAAATTGTGTATGAAGTGTGAATGAGCTTAACGATTTTTGTCGGTGAATAAAGAAACTGAAGGTCACCAACTATGCCTTTGTATTCTTAAGTTCAATTTCAAGGTTTTATAAATATATTTATAGCCATTTTTGCTATGACTTTGGGAAAGATCAGAATTGTTACGGTTTTTCTTTTGCCTTTAAAGTGTGATGAAGCGAGTAAGGGCAAAAGTGGACAGAAAGTTGTATAACGTGTTACCTTTTTAAACGAGAATTATTTTAATTCACCCTAAGCTGTCTAAATGAATTGCAATGTTTTTGTCTTATGGGTTATCGTATGAAGTTGACACATTTTTTGTTTATTGAGGATTATAGCTGGAATGTAAGAACTGCGAAACTATAAATATGTATTTAGAACTCATAAAACTGGACTGAAAAATATTTTGGAAGAAATTCTTATCAAGAATTTTGAAGCCATAAACTTAAAATCCCCAAATTTCCCGTTTTTTTTCAATCATTAGAGTAATTACTCTAGAGTTGGCCTTTATTTTTGAAATGTTTAGAAGATTTGTTTGCATACAGTAAATGTATTAAGTACTATCCATACAGAACTGATTTCTGATACAAATTTTGTTTTTACTGCATTCATTGCAAAATTTACTTACAACAACAACAAAAAAAAGCACATTGCAGCACTTTTTTTAAATTAATGTTTATGCCTAGAAATCTAAATACATGTAAACCTGAATATATTTTTATGGTAAAAAAAGCTGACACTTTTTTAAAATTAATGTTTGTGCTTAGAAATCTAAATACATGTATATCTGAATATATTTTTAAGGTAAAAAAATCTAAAGTTGATGATTCTTTTAAAGTTGGAGGAAAGTATTTTTACACCCGAAAAAATGCCAATTTCTTCTGGTTCACTGTAAGTTATACGAAGAGTTCTACGTTAATGAAGAAACTTGTTAAGCTTAATTTTTACACACACCACTAAGACGCCACACCGATTTTATTTAAGGCCATGTTATGAGCACTTGTTCAAACGGGTCGTAAAGCTAAGGACCAGTTTTGATAAAAAAAAGGGCCCAATATGAAACATCAGGAAAAACATCAAGAATAATATGAAACTTACAGTCCTATTTTCGTATTGAATGAGAGGTAACGCTATATCATGATGTTTATTACTGAAAAAATTCTGGTTTAAAAATTCTAACTTCGCATAAAGAACCGCACTGTGATCGACCATTTCCCAAGCTCTGCCGAAATCCAGTTTCTCTTGGTGGGGGTTTAAAAATTCCCCTAGAACGAGTGCTCCTTATCAGGAAGCACAATTAAAAAAAATTCTGGATTGCCTGCATCTATACCTACAGTTTGAAATTTTTACAGATAATGTTTCCATGGCAATAGCCGTGAAGAATTTTTTTTAACGTAGGATTACGTTCCTCCATAACGGTTCTGCTGAAATCAAAATTTCAGACGCTAAAACCGTCCGTCTGTACCTCGCGAGTTATAATTTTGGCAGTGTGCCAAACCCTGTCTGTATCGCTTGGGCAAACAGTAAACAGTTAAACAGAAAAGTACCAAAATGCGTCAAAGTTTTGTCATATATATATATATATATATATACATAACACATACATACATATATTCATACAATAGAGGTAAGCAATGATAAGTAATCCTACGTTAGTAACCCACGGTAGTTTCGTTAGAAGAGACTACATAAATTTTATTTATTTATTTATTTATTTTTTTTTTTTTTGTGTGTGTGAGGAATTAGAAGTTATGATTAACTCTGCCCAGAAAATACCCGGATGAGAGAGCTCGGAGTTTGGAAATAATTAATTTTCTTTATGAGAGTTAACATGTTTGGGTCTAACAGCAGACGAATCGCGTGGAAGTACGAAACAGGAAGATGCCCTCTTGGAATTTGCTTCAAAAGAAAAACGGAGTCGATTCCATTATTTTTATTTTGTATTGTAGGATTTTTTGTACTCCATTGATATTTTTTGTATTGTGTCTATTCATGAAGTGAGGAATTCGTAATTTAATCATTGCTCGGGGAATTTTGATTCATCACGTCAGAAAAATGCAGTCATTTTCATTTATTCACTGTCCGATGACCCCGAGCACACTAAATAAATTAATGCCCTTGTATGTAATATCTTAAATAAGTGAAACGTATTGAGTTTTATAAAAAAAAAGCCAACTGGATATATGTGAAAGGTTATTCTTCAAAAAACTAGAGGAAAAACAAATTTTCCTCATGTGGTGGGGTCGTGTTGGTTCATTGAACGAACGACTCAGTCTAACAATTATTTATTTTATTGAAACATCGTAAGTTACACACGGACAAACATTTAAATTCAAAATAAGAGGGCGATTGCGCAATGCATGCACACCTGTCAGAGACTTAGTCATTACTACTGTTTTCCGCTTTTGTTCGCCCCGGCTGGTCACCAGAGAGCGCTGCTATTGTTTTTGGCAGTCAGTGTTTATTATGGTATTGTTGGCGACAACAGCGGCTATACTCACAGAATACCTAAGAAAATGTAATTCCATAAGGCTGGAGAGTAGTGTCTTTTTTGACATCTCCCTTGAATCTATCCATGAAACCTTGACTTTAGGCGGTTTTTCACGCAAAAGGTAGTATCCATCGGAGAATTCGCAAGGGATGGCCGAATGGCTAGGGCGCTGGCTTTCGGTTCAGATCCTGTGGGTTCGAGTCCCACTGTTGGCATGGATGTTTGTAGCCGTTCGGAATCGGCTTTAAACTGTAGGTCCCGGTCTAATTAGCCCTCGTGAAGCAAAAAGTTGACCGTAGCGCTCCAAACCAAACCAAACCAAACCGCCGGAGAATTAACCCTACAGTGATTTGAGACGTAATAGATGGTACAGTGATTTGAGACGAAATAGATGGTACGATCGGGTCGGATCCGACACGATGTCTCTTTTGATGAGGTTTTTGGTCAGGGCCCGATTATCAACGCTGGGGGCCCCTGGGCAGATGCTATTTCGGGGCCCCCTCTTACGAACATTTATAAAAATAAGAACTATCCATGGGCTATACATACTACACTGGTGTAAGAAATTAAGAGAATTTGCAGACTTGGTCGATTATCTCTAGAACTACTGTACCGATTTTAATGAAATTTAATATGTACGTACATTGATACAATACAAAACAAATGAACATTCAATAATTGTAATATACACGCATGATCGTACAAAACACTCGTTGGAGTCGGAAGGTATGAAAAAGCGGTTGCAGAATAAACAAAAAATGGGTTACTAGATGGGTTAATAGGGCGTATGGTCCCCTCTTACAGATATACAGGTCTCGCAGCGTGATTTCATACTTGAAATAAGGCAGTTTATCATTTCCTGTGGCAATTGGTCCCACTCGTTCAGCAACGCTGTTTTCATTCCCTGGATGGTTCTCGGAGGGGGGTTGCGAGTTGCAATTGCCCTGCCCAGAGCGTCCGAGACATGCTCTATAGGGTTAAAGTCTGGAGATCTGGCTGGCCAATCCATCCAGCGAATATCCTCACTCTCTAGAAATTCGTCGACTAGAAGAGCTCTATGTGGCCTCGCGTTATCGTCCATTAAAATGAACTCAGGGCCAACTGCACCCTTGAAAAGGCGAACAAAGGGCTCCAAGATCTCATCCCTATACCTCACACCAGCCACAGTGCCTCTTTCAAAGACATGGAGAGGTGTGCGGCCATCCAATATGATGCCTGCCCAGACCATTAAACCTCCTCCGCCATAATGGTCGATTTCGTGGACATTGGAGGGTAGGTAGCGGGTCCCTTGTTCTCTCCATATGAACGTACGGCTAGAATCGGTGTTTAGGCTGAACCGGGACTCATCAGTGAAGAGAACGGTCGCCCATTGATCCATACTCCAATCTCTATGCTCTCTGCTCCATGATAAACGGATTCTCCTGTTCGTAGAAGTGAGCGGGACGTAAACAGCAGGTTTTCTTGCAAACAACCCTCTCACATGAAGTCTTTTGGAAACAGTCACCCTTGATACACGGGTTCTTGTGGCTGCATACAAGTCACGAGAGAGCTGAGAAGCTGTAGCACTCCTGTTACGCCTCGCTATAATCGACAAATGGCGATCTTCTCTGGCCGTCGTGGCTCTTGGACGACCTTGTCCAGGCTTTCTCTCGATGGATCCGGTATCCTGGAACTGTTTCCATAAGTTACACACGACGCTGGGCTTTAAATTGAACTCTCTACAAAGTTGGACTTGAGATGGGCCTGCTTCTAGTCTCATCACAATTCGCCACCTCATTCCATCATCTAAACGTTGGTGGTTACTCATTTTTACTGTTACAATTTGAAATTAACCGATTGCTGCAAAATAACACCAAGAAATTCGCTGAGGTGTGCTAGCGAACGAAATGCGTCTTAACTTACGCGCGCTTATAAAGCCCGTTTCTCTACTGGCTCCACCTACATACACGTTTACGCTTACGTATTTGACGTACAAGATTTGCATTTTTGTCTAGAAGCAGTGGTTTTACATTCAGTTCAGTTCTTTTCATGAAATTCGATAATATACGCAAATTCTCTTAATTTATTTCACCAGTGTATTATAAGTACTAGGTGCAAACACCAAGGGGGTTTTGGGGCCCCCTAGCATCAGGGGCCCTGGGCAAGTCCCGATTTGCCCATGCGATAAAAAGGCCCTGTTTTTGGTAGAAATAAGTACACAATAAGCATTTTTGTTATATAATAACATTTATTGGTAATATTTTACATGAAATAAAAACCTTTTTCTAGAAAAAAGGTCAACGAATCGTAATTTTGCTAAACATAGAAAATCTCTCTGACATGTACATAGAATGTTGTATATATAAGGTCTGATATGTAATTTAGTTTTGTACCTAGTTTTAGAAGTTACTTAACCAAATTTCCGAGAACAAAAATGTAAAAAATAATATATACTGCCATTTTTGGCCTTCAAAATCGAAATAAAACATAAAAAATCTAATAAAAAAGACTAGTGATCATGAATAACATTTTTCAGCAAAGACACTCATATTGACGGCAAACTTATAACTGAACACGCTCCATCACCTGTTTCAAGACTGCCTGGTAGGGTTCCTTGTCAACTCGATCTCTTGCAATGAGAGGGGAGGGATCGGGAGGAGGAAAACACACCCCTGTGTCGGATCTGACCCCCACCGTACCGTTAGAGGGTTAATTATAAATTAATAATCTTAACATATAAGTTATGTAAAGAGTTCACAACATAGCCGCGAGTTAAGGCTGCTATGTACTAAGAAAAAAAATCGTATTTCCCTTTTCCTCTTCTTGCGATTCTTGTGGTGGGAGGAGTCCAGTTGACAATTCGAGAATTCCACCCCCCCTAGAATTGATATTTTGAGGGATTGTAATGGCTCTCTCTCTATAGGGGGGTTAAGCGTTGCCCCCAAATTTTTTATTTAAAATGTATTTTTGTCAACTATTTACAGGTACATAAATGCTGATAATCAAATAAAATTGGTATTGTCAGATAGCCTGAACTTTTCTGCAAAGCGCTACAGGATTCATTTTATAAATTTCGTCCACCGAAGGAATTTATGAGAGTTCAAAACACACTATACCTGATTTTTCCCCGAATAATTTAAATTTTAAAATATTAATTGTATTTAAAAAAAAAACGAAAAATGTCCACAAATGTAAAATTTCTTTCTGTATGACGGAGTACAATTTTTAAAAAGAATCTTTGAATGCAAGTCGGCAATCCCTGGACAAATTTTCTCCATGGGTTAACATTGAGGTCAGCGAATCCAATGAGGTTAGTACATAGTAGCCTTAAGAGTTCACTACATTATTCATATCCCTTGTACCCTTGCTTGCCCGCTTTCTTTCCATATACCTCGTACCTTTTATGATGTAGTTAAAACGTTTTATTTTCTTTCATAGCAAAGATTACAATTTGATTCTAAAAAGTCATCATGGTTGTTATTACCAGTAAAAGCAATAATTTTAATGATTCTTCTATTTACAAAACGGTCTAATGGCATTTAAGAGCACGTGGCATTGCATCTAAGTAAGGGTACATATAAGACCTTTGTACGGGCTTCATTTTATCCCTCCCCGATCGCGTTAGAAATTATTGACCAAAACTCAAGTTGTGATTTGTATGATAGCTAACGAAATTAGCTGGCGATAACAAAAGGGTGATAACCCAGGCCCTTCATTCAGCGACTAAATTCTGGTTTTCTCCCACTTAAGACATCCTCAGTTATCAGTAAAGAAAAATAGTTTAGTTGCTCGATTTTAAATTAAAAACTTTGCATGTGTTCAGTCTTTATAAAATATTTACTATTTTAATTTTAATTTTTAAATAATTCATTATAATAATTGTTTAATTTTATTCATCATATTGTTTGTAATTTGTATTCTAATTGCGTTTCTGGTCAATAGATAGCATCACTATGTAAATTTTTTCATTTGCTTCAAGCTAAATTGCTTTTATTCTGTTGTTGTTGCACATTCGATTCTGAGTAATGGCAAGAAATGTTTAATCTCCTATAGTGTGTATTCTATTCCAAACAATGTCGTGTAAGAATTCAAAAATCGCTATGTTGGTTGCGATTCCGTTTTTTCTTTTTTTGTTAAAGCTTCTATGCAGATTATTGTTCAAACTGTTGACATTTCGCAGTCAATTATTCCTTTTGTAACACCTAATTCCTTAGAGTTATTCAGAGTATCATGAATTTAACAGTTTTGTGTTAAAATGAAGTCAATTATTAAATGCATTTTAAGGATACATGCATGGAACTAAATTTTTTAGTGTTGATTTATTATTCAAGTATTATTCAGATGATGTTAAAGGTAAGCCATTCCAGTATTACCTTTATTAAATGAAGTAAGAAGATTGATTAATTGCACTTAAACAAGAACATTAAATATTTTTGTTAATGGATTCTTATACAGTCCACTAAGATATAAAGTTATATTAATAAAGTAACTGATCCCACAGCCCTCCAATATAAAAAAATGTCTCTAGATAATACACAACGGACTATAATGCAATAGAGAAATTCAAAACATTTTAAAACATAATCCGATAGTAATAGGCAGGAAATTACGGTAAAAATTTAAGCAATTCATGCAAACAAAATTATAAGAAAGTGTATTTATTATACTTATATATTTGAATATATTATGCAAATTTGAGTTGAGTGCACTTAATTTAAATATGTATGAATTATACATGCATCATGCATATTTAAATGATTGCAGTACAATTGCAAATAATTAAATTTAAGAAACAGAATTGTTAAGTAATTCTGTCAGTTAGGATGTTCGATTGCTCAAGACATTTCGACAGATGCACTAAAAATAAAGAGGAGGAAAGGAAATGCAGAAAACTTCGAACAAAGAAATTTTTATCCCAACTTTTACAAAGGATCCAACAGGAGAGTAAATATAAATTATCATAACTGGGAAAGAAATTAGGAAGTACTTAATGGAACGGAAACAACAAAAGACATGCAAATCAACATGATAATAAAGTGCGTATTTTAAAGCAAAGTACATGGAACTAAGCATCAAAGAGAAGTCCAGGTAGTTATCAGGCCATTTCAAAAACTGTTTACAGCTTTTGAGGGGAGAGGGGGGGGGGTTGTGGATAGAGGTTAAAGTTCTTAAAGGCGGAAACGGAGGCAGAAAAATGAACGCAGTATTACGAAAATCGTGTACAGAAGCAGAAAATAAAATAGCGAGAAAAAAACTCTTTGACGTTACGTTAATTATCATGATTAATGTTTGGTGGTCATATAAGAAAGTAAGAACTGATATCACAATTTTCATCTAAAGTTGCGTTAGATTTCGATTAATAAACTTCTTAAGATACCGATGAAGTCTTAATTGGGTAAATCGATGTTATGAGAAGGGCGGAGAAGTCATTTCCTGATCAGTGTGTCAATTACGTTATCTTTCATGTCTTATTTAGGTGTCTTCATTTCAAACGTTAGAAATCTGCCGATTAAGTATTTCAAAACCAACTTATAAATCTAGACATAAGGGTCTGGCATTTCAGAGAACTCATTAAAAGATGAACCTCCAGAAAGAAAATTTAGACGGTTAAAATCTGCAGTATTTTAAATCCGCTTGATGATAGATACTTGAATATTTAGTTTTGATGCCGGTAATTCCCCTTAAAGTTTTTATGAGTACTTAATGTGTACAAGCTTAAATTTGAGGAGCTTAAGAAAAAATAAACTTGGTAAATTTTCATCATTTTATACGTTTAAACGTTCTCTTATGATTGATTTAAAATATTTTTATGTAGGAATTAAAATTAATTTCGAGACATTAAACTTTTATGGTGTTTTTATCCAAATTTTATGTTTAACTCAGTCTTGTGATAATCGGTGCTATATATAGGTAAAGGTTTACATGCTGAAATTGCGTGTAACATTTTCGCAGTTTAGAAAATTAACCATGCATAGATGAATGGAAGAGAATCAAATAGTGACTTCAAGTAAATATTTTACGTTTTAATCAAAGTAATAAGAAAATACTAAGTTTACCTAAGCACAGATTTTGCTATGTGTTTCTTTTTTCAGTTCTTATAATATTTGCGATGTAAATATACATATATATATATATATATATATATATATATATATATATATATATATATATATATATATATATATATATATATATATAATATGCTTGCTCAGACAGAATATTTTCTGTCTTGTCATGATGTTACTTTGAATTTGCATTATAGTTTAAAAACATCATACACGGGAATTGAATTAAGAGAAATAATATATACTAAGGAAAAAGAATGGTTAAAAACACTATGCTTTCAATACATTTTTAACGGCTGTTTTAAAAATTAAGGGAAGAGAACATATATTTAAAACTTTTTACTCGCATTCCGGGAAATTTAGAGGCAAAAAAATATATAATTGCACTTAAATTCCTACTTTTATTTCTCTTTTTAGCAAAATGAAATGGGATATTATTTAGAAGAGTAACATGATCCTCATTTTAAATCATTATCATTCCCATTTCCTCATTTTGAGTATTATCAACAAGAGAAAAAATATAGATGTAAGCATAATTAGAAATGCTGTAGATGATTTAAAATCGAATAGAGAACGTTCATAAAAAGAGGGTATATTACGTAAAGCAGGGGTTTTTGAACTCGCTGAACCTTGGGGCTCCTTTGATAATATTGGGATGTAGCTGAAAAATTTGTTTTGGGGTTCATAATAACAGAGCCAGGATTCAATATGATTAATAAACTGTAATTCGACCGTACAGTATTTTGAAAGAGAATACAGTCAAAAGGAAAACTTTGATCTTTCAGATGAATTACCAATTTAAATTAATATTTGCCTTTCATAATTGATATAATTTTTTTGTCTTCTTTAATAAATAATTATTTTTGGTTTGTGTTACTGATAGTAAAATTTATCAAAGTCTCATTAATATTTTATCGATATGATATAAAGATTCTGTTGTTTAAATAAGTTGGGAAATGCTAATTTTAATAAGTATAAAAACTCGTCTTTTGGTCTGGTTGGGAGAAATGTCATCAGAAAAGCTCTCTTGGTCAGTTTGAAAAAGAGCTTTTGAATTGCATGTTTATAGCTTAATTTCTCTCACGAATTATATTTCCTAACTTAAGTAGGTACATTTTTTTAAAAAAGTGAGACAATTTGAGTTGTAGTCATTTTTGATGTACGGTATGCACAAAAAATTATCATTGAAATATTTCTTAGGATCACAATGAGAATTTTAGTTATTTTTCTATGAGTTCTAATATAAAGGAAAAATGTGCTGGAAAATTTAGAGAATCTTAATTTTTGTGAGCTATTTATTTCCGTCTCAGAGATATTCTGAACTCTCTAAAATGTATACGCAATACGTAAATATTTCTTAGGACCAAAATGATAAATTTCGTTATTTCACTATGAAGTTCTAATATAAAGGAAAAATGTATTGGGAAATTTAGAGAATCTTAATTTTTGTAAGCTATCTATTTCTGTCTCAAAGTTATTCTGAACTCTCTAAACTGTAAACGCAATACGTAAATATATCTTAGGATAGCAATGAAAATTTTAGTTATTTTTCTAGGAAGTTCTAATATAAAGGAAAAATGTGCTGGAAAATTTAGAGAATCTTAATTTTTGTGAGCTATCTATTTCTGTCTCAAAGTTATTCAGAACTCTCTAAAATGTATACGAAATACGTAAATATTTCCTAGGATCACAATGAAAATTTTAGTTATTTTTCTAGGAAGTTCTAATATAAAGGAAAAATGTGCTGGAAAATTTAGAGAATCTTAATTTTTGTGAGCTATCTATTTCTGTCTCAAAGTTATTCCGAACTCTCTAAACTGTATACGACACAGACAAGTTCTAAAAGTTAGAGCTCTATATTTGCCCTTTTTTATTGTTTTACGAATTTTTAAAAAATATTTCTGGTGTACTAGACACAGTTTGAAAGCCCAGTTTGAAAAAAAATATTCTATGCTGATTACTACCGAACGGCAATATGTACCAACATGGTTTTCAATATCCCTCCCTAAGTTTACCAGGAAACGGCTAAAGTAGTTCCTAAATAAGCCTACCTTGTGCACTGCCTTCTAGAAAAAAAAACTCTGATTAGATTAATTATCTTTGAAAAGTTCCTCTGCCGCGAAAACAGGGGCGGCAAAAGATGAAAGGAAGTAATTTATGTTATCTCGGTAGCAGCTTCAATTTCCGATCGGAATCATATCTGTTGAGTTCGAAACCTTGTTGGGAATCGGAACTGGAAGTAACAAGATTTCATGGTTGTAATAAGGTCGAAGTATCGGTTAATGAAAAATCTGCTTCGTTGCAATTTCTTGACATAATTTATATCAAAGATTATACTTCGAATGCATTGTTTTGTAGGGTTTATAACAGGATACTTATTATATGCAAATTTCCTGCAGCTTAAATGAACTAATAGATAAGAATTCGCGTACCTAATTTTATTTCGTAGGCTTAAGCAGTGTAACAGCTGTATTGATTCAAAGATCACTGACTCTAATTTTTTTCATGGTTTTAGACTAACATGCAATTTTTTTCTATTATTTAATAACAAGTTTATTTGTCAAACTTCTTTTGGCAAGCATAATCTTAGAAAAGTAATCTTAGAACTCAAAGATGGTTTTGTTATGGCGTGTTCACATAGGATCCGTCAGCGTCAGCGTTAAACATTCCGTTGGCGCTGATTGGTTAAATAGGTCAATGATTGGTATATGATTGGTTACAAATTTCAACACTGACGGATTCTATGTGAAAACGCCCTTAGTGTGGAGCACTGCGGTCATAATTAACGAAACGAAGGTTAAACTAATCGGTACGTACAGCTTAAAGACGATTCTAAATGGCTACAAAACTCCTAAGGATTCGAATCTGTAGATTGTTGTTCAATCAATGAGCTTCCTAGCCATTGACTCATCGTCCGGCCTACATGCCGTAACAATGATTCCATACATCTGCATATGATTGGTTGTTTGATCTGTTGGATAAATTTTGGAGAGCTGTGATTATATTATTTTACCACGGGCTAACAGACCGGGGACTACATTTTAAGGTCGATTTTGAATATCTACAATCGCCCATGTTTAACTGTTGATTCTGAAATTGAAGGGCAAACGTCTTGGCCGATCTGCCATATTGGTGCTCTTCTGCGTAATACATTAATGTATATACATAAAACAGTTCCGTAACTGAGTGACTCACTGACTGACTGACTGACAGACTGACATACAACGCAGAGACCAAACCGCTGGACCTAAAGGGCTGAAATTTTGCATGGCGATTCTTCTTATAGTGTAGGGGTGCACTAAGAAAGATTTTTGAAAAATTCTTCTTAGATTTTTTAAAACTGAATTTTTAAACTGTTTTAGTAACTTTTTAAAGTTTGCATTTAAAATAATAATTTGAGGGTTATAAAATTTATATCACGAGAAAGATCATAAAAGTTCCTTTAAAATGAAATCTTTTTCGGATCTTTACCTCCATTTTCTGATTTTTGGGGAATTTTTAAAGATTAATTTTTAGAATTAAATTTATTAAATGCTGATCACGTGATTTCTTTTTCTGATACTTTAAATAAAATTATCGTCACGTGCATAACAACTAAATAGACAAAAGTTTTTTTTCCTTGCTAATGCGGCAGACGATTGGACATTATACAAAAAAATATTAATATACAGTAAAATATATTATGTTCCTCAAACTGTACTATATTAACTGTACTATATTCTTTAGTATGTCCTATTACATTTAATTTTAATATTTTCTTCTACATTATTTTGTCTATAAAAATATCCCTTATTATGTTTTTTATAAATATATATTTTTGTTTTTTATGCATCAATTGTATACATTGACCACCGTATTTATTATAAATATATATATATATATATTTTTTTTTGTTTTGTTTTTTGTTTGGCATTAATTGCATACATTGACCGTTGTATTTAATTTGAATGTACTCCTTAGCGAAGTGCGGGTTTTCAGCTAGTATATCATGTAGCGTAAAAGTAGAAAGTTTTATGTGTGGAACTGAAATAGTTGTTTCTCTGACTGAGAAACAAAGTTTAATTTATCCATGAGAATATCAATTCAGACACAACTATTTGGTCCAGCTGAGTAGGAAAACGAGGGATATACTTTTCAACAGTCTTGGAAACATTTATGGTTGTCTAGTGGCGTAGAAGGATAAACAACTGTTATGAAACTATGTATTAGTTACAAAAGTGTTGCAAGCAAAATATATGAAAGTAAAGTTTGAATTTGATGGCCGTAAAGCGTGTAAAAAGTGCAGTTGCGGCTGCGGTCCCAATTGCGTTGAGGTAGAAGGAAATAGTTTAATCATTCAAACTACATCTGATATGTTATTAATAAAGATATCTTTAGTTTAAAATTTGTATTAATTGTATATGTTTGAAAATAGGACTATCTATTTATTTATTTTTATTTATCTACGTTATTCGAGGTGATTTTGTTTCTAGAGCTATGAAGCGAAGTTATATGACGGCACACGCTGAAAAGAAAAATCCATGATTAATATCTGTAAGAATAAATATATTTTTCTTGCAAAAGTTAAAATTCATGTTAAAGTTTAAAAGTATTTATAACACTTATAAAACCCGATGAGACAGGCAATAAAAAATGGGATTAGATTCTTCAGGCCTTGAGATCTTTAGAAGTCAAACTTGATTTCCATCCAAAATCTCAGCATAAGACTCAAATAAGAATATACCTAATAATACATAATAAGAATATTTATCCTTAATCATGGGTGATGGCTCTCGAATCTCCTCAATGCTAACATTTAGGAAACTAGTTGAGTACGTAGTATACAAAAATAACGGCATTAGTGGTTGAAGGACAGGCATTTTTTCTCAACTTGTATAATCTTTTTACAGTTCTTTACCTCTAATTACATATTAATGATAAATAATACAATGATTTACAGACACTTCTGATGCAGGCGTTTAAATGTTAATTTCTAGATACCTTATTTCATGTATTAATATTCATATTCTTTCGGTGTTACAAACATAATGTTGTGTGCAATACTGAAATTTCCAGAAAAGAAGTTGAGAAAATTATGAGGAACAACATTTTTATCTAAAAAGTAATTACAACCTCTAAATTTTGTAAGCTGTTGATTTTTACAAAACTATAACTCAATGCAGCTATAAAATATCTGCAACTGTTTTATGAAAGTATTACATCCCTTGTAAGTTGTAATTAAAGAGAATAAAAGAGTGGTTGAGAAGTTGAGAGTAGTGTGTGAAAGATAAAGTTATTTTGTAGAGAGAGGGTAGTGTGTATCAGAGTGCTCTTCTATCGAATTTCCAAATTGTTCTAAATTTTGCAAAAGTTGCGATTCGTGATAGTATTTAATGGGTTTTTTTATTCTCAGGACCCAATCTGATTGGGGTTAGGGAATGGGGTTAAATTTCTCGAGACCGAGAACTTAAGAATCCCAGCATAAGACCCCCACTCCTCCTCACCCTCCCGTCTCCCATACAAAAGAGCTCACCATAAAAGACTAAAATTCTTATAAGATCCTTTTCGCGCATGTGTATACAAACCGCAAAAATGATGTCAGATTTGAATGTTTTTATAAAACTTAAAAATAGGATATATATATATATATATATATATATATATTAGGGTGGGTCTTTTTTACTTTTTTTTAAAAATCGAAATCGACTGTGGTGGAAAAAGCTGTGTATTGCTATCAAATGTTTGTAAATTTTTTTTTTGAAATTAAAATATCCCGCCCGGCCCTTAAAGTTTCTCTAAAAATGTAAAAAAAAGCATTTTTTATTTACTTTTAAATTTTTTTTACGTATGAAAAATTTTAATTATCCATAGTGGAAATCGTTGCGTTCCAAGACCCTTTGTTTGTAAATTCTTTTTTAAATTAAAATATATTTAGGCCCCCGCCCGGTCCTTGAAGTTTCTCCAAAAATGTAAAAAATGCATTTTTTATTTATTGTTTAATTATTTAATGTACCAAAATTTTAACCGCCTGTAGTGGAAATTATTGCATAGCAAGACCCTTTGTTTGTGAAAAAAATTATTTTGATATCGTATCATATTTAAAGCCCCCGCAAGCCGGTGAAATTCTGATACTTTAACCCTTTGGAGCAGAATTTTTATTAAACATATTTAAAAAAATTAAAGTCTCTATTAAACTCAATGTCCCATCTGCGTCAGAGGGTTAAAGCAGGTCTTTGCATATTTTGCCAAAATTATGGCAGAATAACCCAGAATTCACTACGAGGAGGTGGCTGCATTCGAATTCCACCCGCACCCACCTAACCTTCCAACCAAATATGGGCGTATTTTTTTCTCTGTTTAGTGATATAGCAATCTTACACTATATATTTTGCCTTATTTTCGAAGTTTAGCATCAGTTTTCGAGACGTCAATGTTGTACGTTTAAAGCCATCGCGATTTTTTGTTCCACAGACAGATTAGGATGCCTCTGACACTATCTTGACTGCCCTTTCGACAGCTTGTGTATGGCATGGGAGATTCCACAGCTTACTTTCAATAAAGCCCCCCATTTCAACCATTTTCTCGATTTCTGCACTGGGTATATGTTTAGTCAGTTGAGGTTCTGTAACTGAACATTTCTGCCAATTTATCAGTTCTGTTTAGTCATTTGCGTGAAAATTGAGAGACGGAATGAAAAAATCACGAGTTGTTTCATTAGGAAGTGTTTGGGCCTTCATGATTCTTCTGAAGCCTAATTTCCTCACATAGGATCGTTTGTCGTTGATCCTGGCAATCAGCCGGTGTTCTGGGTGACCATAAAAGCCATTCCTTTGGATTACAGGATCCACTGCTAATTTCAGCTCATCGCTCAGATATCTTGAGTAGTGTATAACTTCCCAAAGATTCTGTGCATCAGCTGTGCATGATGGGTCAGTTTTGGTGAGAAACTAAACATTTGCATACACTTTTAAAATATATTTCACAAGTCTTTATTTCAAGTGATGGTTATTCTGTACCAACATAGAGACGAAGCACTCTCTTTGCCGTTGTAAGACACCTGGCATGAGAAAGCTTTTCTGGTGATTTAGTGAAAAATGCTGTTGGACAATTTCCAGAAGATATCGCTTGACAGATTTGGTACAAATATTTTTGGTCAGTACTAAATTTATCCACATCTAATGCAGGCAGGTCAACAGTGATTTTTCTAAACTTCCCAATTGGTAGTTGTTCAGAAAAGTCAAGAAGTTTCCCTATAGGACCACAATATGCAAAAGGGCCTGTAGTGTTTCCATCTAGATGCCGTATCAAATTCAGTAAAGGTAACTCATTGGCATGTAACTGTCATATGAGCCACTGCAACGGTCTTCTTAGATGCAACTAAAACAGTCGTATCACACCACATTTAACACCAGTATTGACTGGTGTTCCATCCGATCCAATCGCAATTAAATCCGTGGTAGATAACTGACTTGTTTTCAAATAATCTAAAATGCTAGACAGTATTTCATTAGCTGTGCCATTTTCTGGTGACACATGACCGAGGAAATTGCTTTCTGGTTCTTGCAATAACACTGCATGCTCTTCCATTTTAATTCTTCTGTGGGAAATGCCCCTTTCTTTAACAATTACTAAGGTTCGGTCATTTCTTCCATCAAAATATATTGCCTGCAACGCTGTCTTATCTTCCACTAAAATATTCTGTAAATCAAGAAGAACTTTCTTCCTTTGACGGTGTACTTTATATTTATCGATCACCATAGTAGAGTGTCTCTTCGTGATCAAGCCAATATCTTCAAGTGTAGCACTTGCTATCAGCTCACCTTTTCGACTCGAAACTCCAGATCTATCTAATGCTGTTGCCAGTGACGATAATGGAAGTGTTATTTTGGAGCTCCCACTTCTTTTGAAGATGTAGCAACCTGCTTAAAATCCTCATCAGAATAAAAATCATCTTCACTTTCAGAAGTAGAGCTACCATCCATAATACTTTCACATTGTTGAGGTTGGCTATTTATCTCAGTTTCAGATTTTTGCTTATTCACACTTGTTCAACATCCATTGCTTTACTTGCCACTCTAAGTTTTAGCCATATACATTTTCCTCGACGGTCTCTGGTCTTTCAAAAATTCTGATTATAACCCGGGATGGGAAAACAAATATTCCGTAATATACCGCTCAGTACTATTACACCATCTATCGGTGAAATTCAAAACGAAATTCGCCGGCTTAGCGGGGGCTTTAAATATGATACGATATCAGAATAATTTTTTTTCACAAACAAAGGAACAAATTTTTTTTTCACCTTGTGAAAAAAAAGGAAAATTTTTTTTCACAAAGGTTTGTGAATTTTTTTTTTTCACAAACATTCTTACTATGCAACAATTTCCACTACAGGCAGTTAAAAATTTTCATACGTAAAAAATTTAAAAATAAATAAAAAATGCTTTTTTTATATTTTTGGAGAAACTTCAAGGGCCGGGCGGGTGGGAGGGCCTAAATATATTTTAATGTCAAGAAATTTTTTTTACAAACATTTGAAAGCAATTCACAGCTTTCCCCACCACAGGCGATTTCGATTTTAAAAAAAAGTAAAAACGACCCTCCCTAATATATATATATATATATATATATATGTTACAGTCAAAACCCGAAATCAGTGAAAACCCGAATTAACTAGGGAAAACGCGTTCTAACTGGGAGCGCTAGGGAAAACCCGAATTAACTAGGCAAAACGCGTTCTAACTGAGAGCGCTAGGGAAAACCCGAATTAACTGGGAAAAACGCGTTCTAACTAACAGCGCTAGGGAAAACCCATTTTATTTGGGTTTTGACTGATTTGTTAGACAATATTATTTGTATCTATCCACAATTATGTTATTATTTCAACAATATATTATATAATATGTTCTAATTTAAATCAAACTCTACTTAGTAAAACAGTGTTTGAGGAAAGAACCTATCATTGAAGAAAAAAGTCTTTATTTGGATATTGTTTAACACAGTACCGTTATTATGAATTACTTATTTCGACAAGGCAAACTACTGTGACACTTAGAATTGCAAAGAGAACCATTTTCCATACAGAAACATCTCTTTAAAGAACAATATTTTTTACAAGAACAGCGGACGAACCATTGTCCAGTTTCTACAGCTCCTTTTCTTGTTGCTGTTCTCAGCGAAATTTCCTGATCCGGTACTCGATCTTGAGTCACGAAAATTTGTGGCGATACATCTAATTCAGGTCTTAAAATCAGTGAATATGATAAACTTTTGTATTAAACTTGTACAAAAATTACACATTTTCAATCTTGGTTTGAAGTCAACTCTTTAATTTATGAACATAAGAAAATTAATGTAATACCTAAATTTAATGCTTATTTATAACACATACACCTAATAGTTACTACATATAATATTTAATGGAATGCTGCTAAATTTCTGTCAACAATTAGCTGCAGGGGTGGATCCAGGTGAGGCTGTTGGGGCGATCCCCCCTCCCCCCCCCTACAGCTAGTGAGCTAGAGGTATTATGCCAAAATACTATGTATTCTATTATAATTTGAGAAAATCAGTTTTTCAAACTCATTCAACCCTTTTTTTTTGCTCTCCCCCCCCCCTCCCAAAATAATATCCCGAAGTTTAAATATCATTTCTCCCCTCCCGAAGATTAAATATCATTTCTTATCTCGAATACAGTTTGTTCAGAACTCCATCTTTCTTACCAATTTTGTACAGGCCATCTTTATTTTTTTCAAGCACTACAACGATGAGATTTCGCAAGCCCGCTTTTGCTCTATCAACATTTGGAATGGGAACAACAACATTACCTCCAATATCAACCTCAGGATGTGTTGCATAGTTTCATCCGTTTTAGATCTTTTTCATTCGTTTGACTCGTTTTATGAAATTTTCTTTGGATTTCTTTCTAATTAGAAAAAAGGTTGGTCGACTTAATAGCAAGCATATACTCCCCTGATTGTGCTTGTTCAGTTTCTTGCTCTTCTGCATTCATATCCTCGAAAAAATTTTCGGAAAGGTTTTGAAACCAAGCCATTCCTTTTTTATTTTTTTCCTGTTGTCATGTTTCACACATCGATAAAAAAAATGTGTATCATCTCAGTAGTTATGTTAGCATATTTTCTCGAAGTTTCAATTTTGAGTTTGTCTCTACCACCATGTCCTATGGCCACATGCGCACTTTCGATAACATCAAAAATTTCTTCAACTGGTAAATAATATTTTATGGGCTCATTTGAAGAAACCAACTTTTTTTACTCCACTGATTTCAAGAATGTCAAACCTTTTTAATCTGTGGTATTGAACAGAAGTCTTGCTAACGACAGATTTGGCTTCTTCAACCTCTGATAAAAAAGTGTTGTATTCATCACTTGTTATAACATTAAAGTTATTTTGTTTTCTATTTAATAACTGTAATTGTTCAAGAAATCTATTTTTCCAATTTTTAGCGCAAAAAGCATTAACATTTTCTTTACTCGTCGTAAATAAATCAAACAGCACAAGCACGTTCCTGCAAGAATAAAACAAAACGACTGCACTTGCTTTGAAAATTTCACAAGCAACAAATCCATATTCAAGCGGTTCTAACTGAACAAAACCGGCATTAACTAGGGAAAACGGGTTTTCCCTAGCGCTCTCAGTTAGAACGCGTTTTACCTAGTTAATTCGGGTTTTCCCTAGTGCTCCCAGTTAGAACGCGTTTTCCCTAGTTAATTCGGGTTTTGACTGATTTCGGGTTTTCACTGTAACACACACACACACACACACACACACACACACATATATATATATATATATATATATATATATATATATATATATATATATATATATATATATATATATATATATATAATATACAGTCGAATCCGGTTAATTGGACCAGCCGTTTATTCGGACCGAATCCTAAAGAACCGAAACAAATCTTATTGCATAAGTCTAATAGGGCATGTTCGTGTAATCAGACCAGCCAGTTATTAGGACCAACATGATTACATCCTGATGTGGTCCGATTAACTGGAATCGACTGTGTGTGTATATATATATATATATGGTAGCCAATAGGTCAGAATATATTACTGTGTATTTCTTGTAAATATATATTATTTAAAAAAATTTCCAATATAATGTATTTAAGTAATCAAAACTAATATTTATAAATATAAGGTGAACTGAAAAATCTCATTTCGCTGGTTTGAAAGATTAAGAAAATGGTATATGAATTTTAATGATCAAATTTTTGGAACCGCCGCTTTAGATAACGATATATTTATTTTCCAGGTGTCTGAAAGATAAACAGCTGATAGAGAAAATAATGGCATGCGATTCTATGGATTTGTGCCTAAATATTCTTAATTGCTTCTGTAATTTTAGAAAGGTAATTTAATTTTTTTCAGGTAAAAAAAAAACAAACAAAATATTATGATAAAAGAGAATTTTTTTCCATAACATGAACCGCAAGTTGGAAAATTGCACTACAAATAGTTAGCATTTTAGAATCTTATGAATGCGAATATAAATATTCCCCTGCATAAAGTAAGATTAATGTTTGACGTTGAGAAAAATAGCAATCGACTGTTTATCCTGAATCCAAAAGCGTTTCCCAATCTCCCTTCTATGGCGGTGGTATAATTATATTGATTAATGTATGTTAACAACTTTCAAGTGATGGGGAGTGGTTGAAGATAAATGTAGGAATCGCTGCTCTCTGCCGCCAAAGATTCTTATTAATTTGCGAAACTTAGCAGATGCCGAGATAAAGCAGATGCGGTTGATTTCAGATAAGAGGGCGTCAAACTGTATTTTGAATGCAACAACTGAGTTTTGCTGCATTTTTAATGGTGCTCTGGATTTGTTGACATAATGTACCCATTTGCGAAAAGGAGTTTGTTTTCAGTCTTGTAATTTGAATATTTTCTTGAAATCCTCGTCTAACGTTGGAAATATTACACAGTGAGAATTATGTTATACTATATCTGTAAGAATTTGAATAAATATGATGCTGCAACTGTAACAAATATATTAGTTTTTGTCAGTAACTAACGAAATATTGTAAAATTTGACTCTTTTTATAAAGTTTATAACTCAAAGGTTTGAAGCATTAATGTCTTCCTATAATATAGTTATATTAGCAAATAGTAACTCTTAATTGCTAAAGATTTGATTCATTATTATTATTATTTATTTATTTTTTAAATTTAGAATGGTATCTTAATATATCACTCGCTCCTTTCAACAACGTCATATCTCAAAAATCGGCGATTTTTAGTTATGCCTGTTTTCAGAAAGCCCTGAAAGAGTAGTATATCCGTGCAAGATCATCCTATTTCATCTCTCTATATTTAGCCGCTAAAGAGCAGAATTAATATTTATTTTTAATACATTTTAATATATTTTCAAACTTTAAAATCACTCTTGAAAATCCCGTTTTTTTTTGCGATATGAAGTTGTTGAGAAGAGTGCATTTTAAGAGTTTCAACATTAATTAATGCATTTCTTCAGATGAATTCGGACCTTTCTTAGATAGTAAGATCCACTTATTCTCAGAACAACCGATTAATTACATTTGACACTTTTTACTTGTTCATACTCTTATGTTAATAATTGAAACACAAGTTGAAATATCAGGGCGATAAATATAATCCAGACATCTCCCTTATTTCACCAGATTTAAAAAAGCTCTATAAGCTATATAATACATAATCATAGTGGCTTTTACTATGTTGAATAACGTAACTTTGTAATGAATGTATGAAGGATGCATGATGGAACTCTTATAACCAGAAAGTAGTGTCTATTTCATCATCAAAATTTCCCACAGTTCCTGATTGCTAGAAAAACTTTTTACAACTCGAATGTAATCACACAACTTCTCTTTAACGCGCAGTAGAGTATGATGTATTTTAATTTTAAGTTTTTTATGTGATCTACAAGTTTATAAATGAATGCCTTAAAATAAAAATATATAGTTTTGCAATAGAATTAGCTAAATAATTGACTAATTGACTGAATGATTTAGAAAATTTTTGATTTTAAAGTCAATGAATAACTGACAAAATACAAATCAGATTTAACTTCATTAAAACTTTTGATTTTGTTTATTGATTAATTATCCCTTCATGCTTATAGCAGTGAACAAGTAAGCGAAATGGATAGTTTTCGCATTAATTTACTAAATTACTACATTCACATAATGATCACTCAATACATCATAGTTTTTGAGCTTTAAAATATTAATCTTTCTCAGCTAAAGTAGAATTTTGATAATTAATCCACTTTAGCACCAGCAAAAATTGCAATGATAAATGAATATTCATTTATTGATAAATTAAGATAATTGACATCGGTGACGGTAAATGGAGGGAAAAGTAGCTAGAAAATGAGATTATGGGAGTGAGATTGCATCTCTGCAGGTCTGTATCATCTAACAACCTAAATTGTTGCAAAAGTTACTTGACGTTGTTTATCATTTTTTTACGATATTTGATGGTTTTGTAGATAAGTGTTTATTTTTTGTTTCATCTTCACCTTGATTGATAAGACGTAGAAGAAAACAAAACATATTTTGGGTGTTGAGATAAATACTTTCATATTAACAAAAATATTTTCCTCGTGAAATTTATATTGTGAGCTTGTAGAATGAATGGCGTACGATAAAATTTAATGCAAAATTTAAATAAAAAATTGCCCAGAATGAAAAAAAAGTATTCTAAAAAATTGCAGGTGTCGGAATTTTCACGCATTTTCTTAATATCAGTGAAATTAGTTAACATTCAGACATGAAACAGTTTACTGAATTTCCCTTTTTAGAAATTGAAGAACTTTGAACTGCTTAAGTTTATTACTAATTGATATCTGAAGAAGACGTCATTATTTAAATTTCCCTAATAAAGTGTTCTACTTACTTAATTTCGGATCGAAATTTGATTTGAGAGAAAATTTACAAGATCTCATTTACTTTGTCTACCTTTGAATAATTCCAATCCGAAGAAATTTTTCTGCATTTTTAAAATTAGTTATTTTAATGATATGCACTGCATTAGGATATTTTGTCTTTAGAATTTCCTATATTTACGTTACTTGAAAACTGCAATAATACATATTATAAAAGAAAAAATTATAAAGATTGAAGTAAAAGATGGAACGTAGAATTTAAATTGAAAATTTTCTAGTGGGTTTACTATCAACCGAAAAACTATCGATCGACTTATAAACAACTCTCTGGTGTATCTAATTTCATAAACGAAATCAATTTTTAGTGCTTTTCTCCCAAAGTTCACGTAACGTGTATTTTTTGTTTGTTTGTTTGCATTTTCCTGAAAACCCTACGCTGCAGATCCGCTGGGAATATTCGTAAATCAAATATAAAAAAAATCTAATCTGTTTTTCAAATACGTAAAATAATAAAAAAAAATTTTTATTTAATTTCTTTAAAAATAGTAGAAAAAGGCAGAACTTCTGTATTGAAGTCAAAAAAAAAAAAAATTGAAACCGCGGTAGTCTCTTCTAACGAAACTACCGCGGGTTATTAACGTAGGATTACTTATCGTTGCTTACCACTTTTTTTTTACAATAAAATTTCTACATACGAAGACAAGGATGAGTGATAACCTTTGCAGAATAGGTCGATGGTAAGAAAAATAAGTTACATATGTCTACTCTGCCACTTTCGATTTATAACTCGAGACGACGGTTTTAGCGTCATAAATTTTGCTTTCCGGAGGACCGTTATGGAGGAACGTAATCCTACGTTAAAACGTAGAGAAGGAGATAGGTATCTTGATAAAATTTTGCTGTGACATATGTTGTTGCTACGGCTGTATGTTGAATTTTCTTTCAAAGTCCAGTGAATAACAACCTTAGGATCAAGCAATGAACAAATTCAACATGCGAAGACATGCGCGGGTATACATAGTAGCTCATTTGAAGAATAGAGACATAGTCAAAATGCAATGAAAATAGGCTTAGTTATAGTTCAAATCCATCTATCGGGTGAATTACAAAATTTTGAAACGAGTTTTCTTATATTGATACTTTGAATCTCATTTTTAAGTAACACAAACTCTGAAAATGTATAAATTCTGCTAATTTCGCAAGAATAAAGGCGCACATTTTCCTTCTCAGTATGAACGCAATATCCTGCCAGAGTTAACAGAAGGATTGTGTCTAGGTGAATGATACATGGGTAACGGTCAAGATAAAAAAATTGTAAAATTAATGTTTTTAAATTTTTGAAAATAAGTTTATATGCGTTTTTAAAATGTAGTAATGTGTATCATACTGATATTTTCTTATATGTGTGTTGAAATACGGAAACGTCCCACTCTTGGCATGAACGTTTGAAGCCGTTTGGAATCGGCTTTAAGGAGTAGGTCCCACTCTAATTAGCCCTCGTTTATCAAAAAATTGATTGTAGCCTTCAAACCAAACCGAAATACGGAACCCACACTTCGCAAAGGAGTTCGTGTTTAACAAAATTAGTTCATCTGCAAAACCCTGAATAGAGGTCTGACAGCTACAGTTAAGCTCTATGTTTAACTTTTAAAAATAACTTTTAAATATTTTTACATTCTGAAACAAAATTTAACTTTTGAAATTTCTGCATATATATATATATATATATATATATATATATATATATATATATATATATATATATATATATATATATATATATATATATATATATATATTTATATATATATATATATATATATATATATATATATATTTATATATATTTATCTATTTCCTACTCTTAACTTCAACATTGTCTAGCGCCAGGCTTGGTGTTCTTTGATTGAACAACTTTTTAATAATTTCTTCTGTTTCTCATGGATTTTTCGGTGTCTAAGTATGTTTACTGGTTAGATCATACTTATTAGAAACAATCCATTGGTTTTTAGACAGTATCCGCACCACTGATGAAGAGATACTGTCTAAAACCTTTTAAATACTTATCTTTTCATGTTTTTAGATTCATGCTGCACAGTGTAATAGAGCTTATGCTGGTTTTTCACTTTCAACTTTGTCTTATATATATATATATATATATATATATATATATGTATGTATGTATGTATGTATGTATGTGTATATATATATATGTATGTATATATATATATACACTTTAAAAAAATCTATTTTCGAAAATATTGGAAACACAAATAAAAAACGTTCGCAGTGCCCTGCAAAACTGGTTATGATATTGTTTACCAGAATAAGAGTGGGCTATCAATTATAGATTTATAAACATATTACTTATATATTTCTGAAAGAAGGCAATGTGTACACCTGTTCTTCTGGCATAAATACTAGTATTTTTACAGCAGTCTCATATAGAGGAAAATAATTCAGTAGAAAACAGTTTTAATCATCTAAAACTGATGCGTGTTCATTTTGAGCTGTCGAATGCAAAATATAATTACCATTTGGCCGGAAGTAACTGGGTTATGACATTATTTATTTAGTGTTACTGTGCTATGTAAACAGCACATCTTCTTCTCAACATGGTGATACCGTTATTTAAATCTTTTGTTGTGTACAAAATGAAAAGTTTCATCAAATAATTTGTGTAATATTTAATTATTCCCTTTGGGCTAGTTCATAAGCATTTTTATTTTAAAAAAATTGTTTGTGTTGTTGCAATAAAGCAGCAAAATATTCCAGGAAAGTATGCCAGTGTATTTCTTCTCATATTTCTCAAATTAAAAAAACCGTAACTAGAACTTCTAATCGAGAAAACATTTCATTTCCAACGAAATAGGATCAATAGACACAGATTCTTAGGCGAGTACATACACGCTTAAAATGTATGAACTAAAAACACCATTACAGTCATCAATGTAAAACATGGGAACGAGGTAGCCTAGTTGTAGCGCGTTGGCTTTCAGTACTGAAGGTGCTTGGATTGAATCTTGACAAGTGCCCTTAAATACTTTCGTGTCTAGTCCAGATATGGGCATACTGTATCCATAGAATGGGAGGTCCTATGTGCCCAAAGAGTGTGGAAGAATGTACTATCCCCTAGATGGCACCCCTGTGGGGGGGATGTGCTAAGTCAAAATTGAGGTTTCACCCGACTAAGTCGGACTCCGATCCTTGTGGTGCCATTGTAAACTGGAGACGCACCCTTCAGCCTTTATAAACTGGAGAAGCAAGCCTATATGGACCTGGCTTGGAATACTTCCGGCCAGAGGGCATAGGCAACAACAACATCATATAAAACATAATACGGCTGGAATTTATGAAGCAGATTTAATGCTGTGAGAATTCAATCAAAAATTTAATCAACGAAAAATGCCAGATGATCAAAAGACCTATCGCTTCCCAATACCGTGATAAATCTAGGAGGTCAAGCAGTCAGGATCACAGGGGAAAAAAATTGGCAATACTTGCGGAAGTTATTTTATGAAGTGTGTAATCAATATTGACAAGGTTTGTCAGGCAAACACTTTTTAATTGTCGATCTAGTTACGGATGAGTCTAATTTTGCTTTGTTTAGCATATCACTATTACTGCAACTCATTTCGAAGAAACACGTAGTTTTAAACTCAGGTACGTAACACAATAAGGAAAATTATGACACGATATTTTATATAATATCTAATCATTCGTTCCACGTGGAAAGTTAATCATGAAAAATGATATAAATGGGCTTATTTCTTAAACAACCAAGGCATATTTACGTCCGACTTTAGCTTATGCAATAAATCTTACGTGTGTGTTCTGTATCAGCACAATACCCTTTCCCTGCAAACTGATTAAGCGATTATATAGTTATCTTTATGGTTATCTCTCACTGCATTAACTCATGAAGATGTTCCAGTGTTCTACACTAGATCTGGGTGTGCCGAAATTTAAAGGAAGTTTCAGACACAACTGACAGCAAGTCAAATGAACAATGAGCTGGGTAATATGCTTTGCATGCGTATCGGCGCTTAAGGCCCCGTTTGATACCACGGCGATGCTTGTAATTGCTCAAAGGTAATAGCTGATGAATAGTCATGACAAAACTTATTAATTGCAATCCGAACCAGGATATTATAATGCCTTCTGATGGATTCCTTTATCTTACTTGGCATGCAGGTCATCATGATGAATGGCCAAATCAGAGTGTCTTTTCGCAGGGCGAAATGTGAAATATAGGACTGTGCTATCTGAAATGCAGATAAAACTTTTTTTAAGGGTGATTTGAAATGGATAGATAGCTGTTGGGCAAATTGGAGCCTTTTCATATGGGCTGATTCCTGTCTATTTACACACAACCAGTCATTATCCCTTTATAATTTTTTCATGCTGGAGCAGTTGAGTGAGCAGTAATTTGATTTTGATTCGAGTGTTTCAGAGATAATCTCGAGAAATATTTTTAACCATTTTAACAGTCTCAGACTTAATTCCCAATTAGAAAGAAAAGAAATAGTACTTTATAACAGGAAGTCTGAAAATATTTGTATGTCCTCAAGTATATGTGCTATCTATGAATGAGTCTCCTCCTTTGGAAAATAAAGAATGAGAAATAGGATATCAGTGGGAAACCAGTGGACAACAATAAATTTGTTTTATCTTTCAACAGAATGTTAATACAATTTCCTCGTTTGGTTATGTTTGTTTTAATTTTTGCATAACAATACGAAGATGGTCGGCCAAGTTACCACAATTTTAAACAGTTTTCTACAAAATATATCTTTCCGTAAACTTCGCACTCCTTCTTCTAGTCGCTATTACATTACCGGAAAACTGTGATCGGATTTAACATGTCTATACTTCAAGTAGACATCACTATTAAGCAATTTTCATTCAGACGTTAGTCGAACCTAGGGCATCGCTTAAAGAACACGTGGAGTCATGCGAAAAAAAATCCCGCCTCATTATGGAGCCTTCAGCCTCTGAAACAAGAATAAGAAATAGTGAATTTGATTCCACAAAAGACTTTAAAAAAGGTCGTTTGGAAGGTAGTACCCTTTCTAGAATTAAAAGATGAAAAATCAAAGGATCCCTAACCAAACTTTCCTTTTTCATCTACCTAGTTTAATTTTTCATCTAGTCACCCTGGATCTTAAAGCCCTCTCGCAATGTAACATTTATTTGTATTTCCTCGTCATCTTCAGTCGACAGTCGGTTCAGTTTGCTTCTTCTAGTTATCCTTTTCTCGCAGAGTATCCTACAGTTTAGAGAAAAAATGGAATTCGCAAGACAATAGGTTCGATCTGTTGGATAGATAGTTCAAACGGTACTCAATTAAAACTTTCAGCAAATATTTTTTTTATTACGCAGGAATTATTTTGGAGTACAATAACACCACTAGCATATAGGTCTCTACTGCAATTTTGAATGGCTAGTTGTAAATACGGACAGTTTGTTATGTGTTGGTCAATATGTGTCAACGTCAAACGTGGCTCTTGCGTTATTAAGTCAACGAGTAGTAGACCTTTTGAGACCCGGGAGGCAGTTGCAATGACTTTCCGGGATGAGAGAGTTTGGATGATGAACCATGTGGATGACATTTCGTATGGCGTGTTTACTTCTTTGTGCTAAACTTTCTCAGCAACAATGAAAATTATACTAACATGTTCAAGTTCAAAAGGGAGTTTGACAAATAAGTGGCAGCGTCCGACTGACCTATTAATGAATCAATTGATTCACTTGCAAGGATATGACATGCAATCAAGATTTACCTTCCGAATGAATCTCGGACTTTTCCATGTTCTGTATTCTGTTCTGGTTTTTGTATACGGCTGTAAACTACTTTATTTTAGCCATAAGGTTGAAGACACAAGAATGAAAATAATTTTACAAAAGAAAAATTCTTCAAAAGACGAAAAGGAAGAGTTTGAATTTGTTAAAATAAAACAATTATTTCAATCTCACCTCTGACGATGGATATAATGGAGAGCTAGAGATATTTTTCATGTATAAATCTCTGTTATCATATCGGAGTTTTAAACTTTCAATCGCTGATCCATAGAACAAATATCAACCTATCGACTTACGTTTAAAAGTTTTGAAAATGCTAACATTTTTAAAACTATTATAAATAAGTAAAAGAATGCATGCGCACGCAGGTAAAATCCTGTTAGAAAACATGGGGTTAGCAAAAAGCAGAGATACAGTTAAAAAGTTTAACTCATGGCTCAACATTCCACTGTGGACCAAGGCTGGCGGTGCAGATCTCCGCTTTCTTGACCGAGGGCTAGGGGTGCTCTACAGCATATGTCTCAGTCAGGTGGTCAACCTGACGTGGGATCCCCAGAGTTTAGTTCCCAAGCATGCTTGATCCTCATTTTATCGACCCGCTGTATGAATGAAAGGCTGAATCGACCTTTCCCAGTCACAGGGTCGAACCCTGGACCTGTGGCGCGGCAGTTTGACGCTTTTAACTACTACGTAACCGGGCGGTCAGAGATACATTTAAGGGATTTTATATTTTGAGTTTAAATGGTTCCCATTACATTTATCCAATCAAGAAATACGAGGGTTATTCGGAAAATAAGGTCCGAATCGTCGTAGCTAATCGAATGTCGCGCAAACATTGAAACGCACATGCGTACCAACTTCCGGCAAGGCTTGCTAATCAAACGACGCCATTTGCATTGGTATTGTTTCAGTGTGCTAAGTACAGTGCTACTTCAAATGTTTAAAACAATCGATCAGCCCGCCGACTGTGAAATACGGTCAGTGATTCGGTTTTTGACAGCAAAGAACGTTTCAGCAGCGGAAATTCATAGACAGATAAGCGACGTGTATGGCCCAAATGCGATGAGTAGCAGGAAAGTGCGTAAGTGGGTGAGAGCTTTCAAGGACGGACGGGAAAATGTTCATGATGAACCGCGTTCAGGTCGACCATCAGTGATCACACATGATTTGGTCAATGCCGTGGATGAAAAGATTCGTGAAGACCGGCGATTCACAATTTCAACTTTAGCTTTGGAATTTCCGAATCTGGGTAGAACAACTTTGCACAAAATCGTTTCCGAAAACTTGAAATTTCGTAAATTGTGCGCACGTTGGGTTCCCAGGCTGCTTACTGAGGAACACAAACTGAAAAGAATGGCTTGTGCTCTTGATTTTTTTGGATCGATATCATAAAGAAGGTGATCAATTTTTAGAGAAGATTGTCACAGGGGACGATACGTGGGTTTCTCACAGAACCCCAGAGTCTAAACGTCACTCAATCGAATGGCGTCACACAACATCACCAGTCAGAGTCAAGGGCAAGCAGACAATCTCAACACGCAAGGTCATGGCAACCGTGTTTTGGGATAGACATGGGATCTTGTTAGTCGAGTTTATGCAGCAAGGGACAACAATAAATGCAGCCGCTTACTGCGCTACCCTAACTAAACTTAGACGTGCAATACAGAATAAGCGACGTGGTCTTCTGATGTCTAGGGTTCTGTTGCTTCGTGACAATGCCAGACCCCATTCTGCCATTCACACCCAAAATCTGTTCAGATCTTTTGGATGGGAACAGATTGACCACCCACCGTACAGTCCAGACTTGTCGCAGAGTGATTTTCACTTATTCCGCTACCTAAAAGAGTTTCTCGGCGGCAAGAGATTCGTCACAGATGACGAGGTGAAAGAAGCAGTTCAAGACTGGTTATCGTCACAGGCGGCAGACGTCTACGACTTAAGCATACAGAAGCTTGTAGAACGTTATGACAAATGTTTAAACAAATATGGAAACTATGTAGAAAAATAGAGACACATGTAAGGAATTTAAAAAATAAAGTTTTTTGAAAAAATCTGTAATGTTTTCTGTTTTATAAGTAAACGGACCTTAGTTTCCGAATAACCCTCGCATTTATTGTTCTTCTTTGATAAAAGCAAAATAAAATAAAAGAAATAGGGGAAACAGGTAATAAAGAGACCGCAGTATCTATAGCAACTGATAAAACAAAAAAATGTTTTAAAACTGTACCTCAAGTACAACTTCCTCTGACTCGGCACTGCATTCCTAAGGGAGACATTTCTTGATGTATAAGGATAACATGCTACAGTGTTTG
Source organism: Dolomedes plantarius (assembly GCA_907164885.2). Classification (NCBI taxonomy): domain Eukaryota; kingdom Metazoa; phylum Arthropoda; class Arachnida; order Araneae; family Dolomedidae; genus Dolomedes; species Dolomedes plantarius. The sequence continues at coordinate 113,144,940 of OU015497.1, read as the reverse complement.
GGAAGAAACTTTCTGTTGAGGTCTCGAAGAGGTTGCCTATTTTCATGTTACATGCAATAAAAAGTAGAATATTTCCACTATCACGTGTGCAAGAACTCAATTTCTGTAGTTGAGAAAGCTTAACATCCAAGGGTTTAAAGAAAATAGATACTCAGCCGTAAGGAGAGTTAAAATCCGAGTCGAATCAATAACCCATGATTCTGAATCGAAATTATATTAAAAACAAGTTTAATCCATTTGCGTGGGCTACATCCTGAATCTTAAGTGTTGTTGAGAGCAAGTTAAGTATTTACGGACTCGCAGTAAGGTGTCAACTTCCTAAGGTTCTAAAATACTGTCATGAAGCGAAATTGTTTTGGTTGCTAAAATTAAATTGTCGTTATATTCTAGTGTTCTGGCAATATTTGTCAGCGTGATAAATTTCCTGCACGAAATACGAGAGTAATAAGAGTAAATGACCTAATTGTTTTGTAAAAGTCGTACAAAAAATTAATGTTAAGTTATTGGATCTTTTTTATTCTATATGCATCCCAAAAAGGGTCAAGTGCAATGTATTTAGTTAGAGTGAAATGTGGACAGTGATCTTTTCAAAGTGACAGCAGATAAATATTTTCGCCTTTTGAATATGCACGGGAAGCGGAACAGTTTAATATGCATCTGACACAGTGATAAATCAAGAGCAGAAATAACTGGATTCCTTCGCATTTTATGTAAATGTGGGAGCTTTAAGGACCCATAATATAACCATTCCATCATTTTTGTTATGAATAACATCTTAGATGTTTTTTATATCCCACAGAGGAATCAAAATAATGGTTAAATATGCAGTATCTTCCTTCTTGTTCAATGCATTGTTATGTATATGATTGAAAACCTTTGTTGAGTAGACCATAAAATTTTCATATCCCCGAATGGCATATAAATGTGCCCATAATGCTAATTTATAGTTCTAAATAGCAGTCTGTTGCAAGGTGAAGTTATGAGTCACTTATTCTTTAATTTTGTTGTTTACATTTTGATTCACAAATTTTGGGCTCGGAAATCTCTCTCAGAGATAAACTGACCAGTCAGCAAGATCTGCAAAATGTAAAAAATGATTTTAGAAATCCTATGCTAAACAGAACATGTGTCGACTCATAAATTAAAAAAATATTCGAACTATGCTTAATGTTTGTGTAACTATGGATATTGTAATGGAATTAGATAACCATGTAAGAATGAAAAATTTTAGACAGTGACTTCATGTAAAACATACCTGTGTTTAGAAGTTGAGATGAAAGAAATAAGAATCCCCGTAAAGAAAAGGTTAAATAATTTACCTTTTCTTTACGGTGTGGGATAGTACGGATTACAAGAATGAAGGAATGAACACACACACACATATCTCTCTCTCTCTCTCTCTCTCTCTCTCTCTCTCTCTCTCTCTATATATATATATATATATATATATATATATATATATATATATATATATATATATATATATATATATATATAGCCTGTATTCTTGGGATACATGCTATCCCCCCCTACCGTAAGGAAAGGTTAAAATACTTAATATTCTCATGGCCGTCTTTTGTAAGCACAAACTAACTAAATTGCAAACGTCTAAACCTATTGGCTATTTATATTACTATTTACCGGAATAAAGATTGCATTGATCATTGGATCATTAAAATACTTGTTTTCTCAAGAAATTCGGTAATGTAGATTGATTCAACAAAATTTACATTAAAAAAACAAGCAAAGGAATGTAGACTGACAAAGGAACACAAGCATATAAACATTTTACTAAAACAGAAAAAAATGTTCATTTTACACGGCTATAGAGAGTCTCAAACCCAGAACATCTACGTTTTAAGAATTAGATCATCTCATTTCAGATTTGTTACTTATTATGGAGCAGAAAAAAGGACGTGTTTGTTTTTTAAATTTTATCACCCGAATAACTCGAGGATGGCCGATAAGATAAAGAGCTATGATCCTCGGGGAAAAGTTTCTTCTATTGTTCGAATATGCTTACTAACATAATTTCAGATTAATTACTGACGATTATTCATAACGTCAAACATAATAACTACATCTGGAGACCACGCATCGAGATGAGTAATGGAATTTGTTATCTAATAGGAGAGAAGAGCATCACATAGATAAGACATTTAAATACTATGTAGAGAGAAACTAGCTGGTTTTAATAAAACAGGTGACGGATGTAATTTATAATGCTGTAAGTTATCATTTTACAGTAAATGTCTCATATAGCCTTTCGGTTACTATTTTCTCTTCAAATCTTACGGAGGAATGGGATTTTATTTGTATTTTCATTTCATGAATAGTCGGATATTAAGAAGAATATTAATAAACTAGCTGAATACCCGTGCTTTGCTACGAAGTACATTGAAACTAAATTAAACGGTCAATGTATGCAATTAATGCCAAATATATATATATATATATATATATATATATATATATATATATATATATATACACTGGTTATCAAAAATTAAGGAAAAGTGACAAAAATAGCGTTTATTCAAAAAGTTAAGCGTAGAGTTAAATGAAACTTACACACATTATACAACACATAGGTAGGTATAAAATAGCATAAAAAGAAATCGCCAGACAATTATGTTGTTATAGAAACTAGCATATGTATACAATGAACAAATCGGATGTGTCAGTTTGGTCTTGGAAAAGTACCTTTAATATGGCGTATGATCCCCCCCGAGAAGCAATACAGCACATACAGCGATGAGTGATGCTGTCAATTATGCGGTCTATGAGTTCGGTAGGAAGTGAGAGCCATTGCTTTTTGTTACGGGTAAGTCAGCGTTAACCAGTTCCTTCTTCTCTCTTCCCCCACCAATCAATCCATTATACTCTTGCAAAGCAGTTGAAATCGTGGCTAGGGTTCTAGGAGGAGGATTGAGAGCAGCTATACGTCGTTCTAAAGCGTCCCAAACATGCTCGATAGGATTCAGGTCCGGTGATCGAGCTGGCCACTCCATGCGCTGAATTGTTTCCTGCTCAAGATCAGCATCCACGATGCGAGTTCTGTGCGGTCTCGCGTTATCATCCTGCAGCACGAAAACATCACCTTTGCCCCGGCATAAGGGCACACATAAGCATCAAGGATGTCATCTCTATACGTGTGAGCATTTACATTTCCACGGGGAAAGACATGGAGGTCTGAGCGTCCACCTAGAGATACCACCCCAAACACAGACACTGCCTGATCCATATGCATCTCTCCCACGGATGTGTGATGGATGAAAACGAGTTTCAGGTTCTTTCGAAATCAAAATACGCCTACTATCACTTTGGAGGCTAAACCTGGACTCATCCGTAAAGAGAACAGTCCTTCATTGATCACGCGTCCAGTGGACATGTTAACGTGCCCACTGCAAACGTTCCCGCCTATTGCGTGACATGAGCGAGACGCAAATGGCTGGTCGCCTCGCAAAAAGACCACGTTTGTGAAGCCTTCTACGCCCAGTTGACGTTGATACCAACCTTCCGGAGATTGCAGCGAGGGAGGATATGAGTTCAGATGGAGTTGCGGTTCTGTTCCTTCGTGCGCATAATGACAAATAGCGATCATCGGCACTCGTCGTAGCGTATGGCCGTCCTTGGCTGTACCTCCTGAATGCCGAATCCGTGGTTAGATATTATTGCCAAAGTCTATGAACCACAGACGGACTCACATTTAGCCATCTGGTCACTTCTATCTGACTTTGTACTGCCTCTAGTCTCCCAATAGCTCGCCATCACAGTTCTTCGGTCAGATGATGCCTGGAAGTCATTGTTACAATTTGGCTATACCAGATGTCTAATCTCAGCCCCGCAGCGACAATTGCCACCTTGCTCTGAGACATGAACTTTTATGCTCCTTGCAAATGATGTATTCCGACTACAGCGCCACTATTTTGCATAATGTAGTATTGTTCAGCACCTTTTACTTAACAACATATTCAAATTTTAAACAGATTGGCCTAGTTTTGAACGTGTGATCCCTCTTTTTGTTATTTTTTTCTTAATTTTTTATAACTAGTGTATATATATATATATAAATCGTAGACAAAATAATGTAGAAGAAAATATTCAAATTAAATAAAACGGTCAATGTATACAATTAATTTGTATGTTTAATTATCCGTAAAACACTAATTTGAATTAAATTCTTAAAAAACTTCCATCTCAACATGGTTAACTTTTGTCTTTTACCGTATTTCAATATTATTTTTGTCAATTTATTTCGTTGTTAGGCACTTGGCGCAAAATTAATTTAAAGTATCACAAAAAGAAAAAAAACTACGTGATCAGCATTTAGTAAATTAAATTCTAAAAATGAATCTTTAAAAGTTCACCAAAAATAGGAAAATGTAGGTAAGATTCGAAAAAATTTTCATTTTAAAGGGATTTTTATGATCTTTCTCATGATATAAATTATATAACCTTCAGATAATTATTTTAAATGCAAACTTTAAAAAAAGTTACAAAAACGGCTTAAAAATTTAATTAAAAAATCTAAGAATTTTTCAATAATCTTTCTTAATGCACCCTTACACTATAAGAAGAATCGCACTGCAAAATTTTAGCCCTTTAGGTCAAGCTGTTTGGTCTATGCGTTATCTATCAGTCAGTCAGTCAGTCACTGAACTGTTTTACATATACAGATGTGTAAAAAGGTTTGCCAAAATGACCGAAATATGAGACCAAATTCTTTTTTTTCAACAAAACAAAATTATTACTATCAAATTATGAGTCGCATACAAGTCGATCTTTTCTAACTAAATTACTCCTTACGAATGACCCATTTTCACAGTACTATCTCCTTATGAAATTTTACCCAGCGGCAGAATTATGGTGTCAGGAAACGAAGACCAAGCATATGATTTATTTTTATCAATGCAAAATGCAAAAATGTGCTTAAACTCTAAAGTTCGAGCTCTACATGAATGAAAACAATTCCTTATCAATTTAGTAAAACTATTCTAACTATTAAAATTAAATTTAGCGAGCCTGTCAAGCTTTTGCGCACAGAAAACTCCAGCATTTCTTTTAAATAGCGCTATGCCTCAGAGCCTCAAGGCTAGATAGATGTTTGAATCCATTTTACCTGAAAAGTTCTAAATCTTCTAGAAATCTATAAACCTTACTAAAGGGATAGGGAGTTATGAAATTTCTTTCAAAATGCTCCAATGCAAATTTTTTAAGAGGGGACCTTTGAATTCGCAAAAATACACTGATTTTACTACTAAGCTTAATGTGTTAGCAAACAGTTAATTTGTAATTAATTTAAACCAGTTTTTTAGGGTGAATTGTACAAAGCTTTATCTATTAGAGAAAAAAATTGGAATTGTTCGGAGATTATTAGAAATTATTTTACGTAAAAAAAAAATTAATGTTTTATGAATAATGAATCTTATGTCAATGCATTGCGCGCAGAATTTTTAAAAAACTATAAGAGATATATATTAAATTATTTGTATATATTCTATCCATAGGTTATACTTTAATCTACACCTAAAACAATTACCATATTTCTCATAAAATATTTTATCAGGCAAATGTATTGGAATGTACAAGAAACATCATAAAAGTTTTTCACAAAAAATTGTTGTAAAAGAAATTAGTAATATGTACTTACCAAAATTTAGGTGGAAATTGTATGAACATACTGGATATACATGTATGCAAAAGTTTAGCAATTTGTGACGATAAGTTTTGAAGAAATAGTGCGCAGAAGTTTGAAAATAACAGTTTTTAGAAAAAGCCGTTTAAAGTTTCTATAAATTACTGTACTATTAGCTTTATACATTAGGCCATAAAATCATTTCTAATTGTAGGATCGACTAAATTTTTTTTAAGGATTCCTTACATTCCGTTCTTCAAAATTAAATCATAATAAAAACGTTGAGCTTTTAGGAGGTTTTAAGGGGATCTCCCCCCTTAAGAGAGATACGAATTCTTACAGAATATTTTCGCCCATTTTTTCTTATATAATTTGTAAAATAAAAAAGGAAACCGTAGTGTTTATATTTCTCTTCATTATAACTGATCGTAAAATGAAATACGTATAGTTTTAATTGTTATAAAAGTATGCTATAATTTGAAACTGTTATCATTTGAACTGTTATTACATATTACTTAGCAGTTATTAAGTATCTGGCTTTAACTGCAAGAATAAAAAGTTTGAATTCTGATAAATATACGTAGTTTATGATCTATGCATCAATTAAAAATTCTTTCAATATTTTAATTTTACATATCCACTATTTTTTGAGTTCAGAAAAATGTACATGTAAAAAAGTCTAGTGATTAATTTAAGAAAAAAATTCTTAATCACTAATACTTCTTAGTTATCTATACATATATAAAACAGTTCCGTAACCGACTGACTGACTGACATATAATGTACAGATCAAACCGCTGGACCTACAGGGCTGAAATTTTGCATGACGATTCTTCTTATAGTGTAGGGGTGCACCAAGAAACTTTTTTGAAAAATTCTTCTTAGATTTTTTAAATTAAATTTTTAAGCTGTTTTGTAACATTCTTTAAAGTTTCCATCTAAAATAATAATCCGAGGGTTATAAAATTTACATCACGAGAAAGACCATAAAAAGTCCTTTAAAATGAAATCTTTTTTCGAATCTTTACCTCCATTTTCTGATTTTTGGTGAATTTTTAAAGATTAATTTTTTAAATTTGATTTATTAAATGCTGATCACGTGGTTTCTTTTCTTTTTGTGCTACTTTGAACTAATTTTGCGTCACGTGCATAACAACGAAATAGACAAAAAAAAATTTTCTTGCTAATGCGGCCCTTGCTAATGCGGACATTATCAAAAAAATATTAAAATACAGTAAAAGAAATGTTCCTCAAACTGTAGTATATTCTTTAGTATGTTCTATTAGATTTAATTTGAATATTTTCTTCTACATTATTTTGTCTATAAAAATATCCGTTACGATTTTTTTATAAATATATTTTTCCGTTTTCTTTACATCAATTGCATACATTGATCGTTGTATTTATTATAAATAAATAAATAAATAAATATATATATATATATATATATATATATATATATGCATTAATTGCATACATTGACTGTTGTATTTAATTTGAATGTACTCCGTAGTGAAGTACGGGTTTTCAGCTAGTTGTTTATAAAAAGTAAAAGACATTTGATTGCGAAATTAAAATGCTTTAGTTATTCCGAACATCTTAGAATACGGTGGTTAAAAACAGTATCACTGATGAGCTGTTATTTTTTTACCACCCCATTAAAATTTAAGAAAAATATAGTATTACAGTATGAAGCTCCTTCCTACCCCTGTAACAGACACAGCAGGAAAAAGTCCTCGAAGTAAAATTAATGATACTGACATTTCGTGTGCAATTTTCCCTATGACTTATTTAAGGAGCTCGTTACTGCAACAATAACGGCGTTCTACATAAAATGTTGCTACTTGATTAAACCGCTGCTAAAAGGTCAAAACCCGATTGGATGATCGTTATCTTTTAAGGGGTGCAATTTCCGTAATGATACATAAATCTTGCTCTTCACTACCTTTTATCATGTGAAATGAAGAGAAGAATATAGGATTAAAAATTCTGCGTAGGGATTTCAAACATTAAAATGGGCCGTGAAAGTTTTTAAAATGCTGAAATGGAAGTTTAAGAAAAATAAACTAGATTTTAATGGGTTACTATATTTTACCCTACTTTTGCTATTTAACACATCGCATAATGGATGATATTCGAAAGTTAATGTAAGAAAGAAACGTGGTATTTTTTTGTGCTTCAAATGAGAAAGAAAGTAGGTTTTCCAGTTAATTTTGAAATTGTAAAGGAATTGTATTCGTATATTAAACTCTTATTACACTAACACCTTTTTGCTGAAACAAATGCATAACATTACATATATTTATAAATATAGAGTAGTAATTAATGTTAGTTTAATAGCATTGTTATTTACTCTGCGTGGTTAAACTCCGTCAAAGAATTCTGATCTGTTTTTCTTAAAAGCTTATCTTATTTTTGTAGTTTATCTCTTCCTGCATTAGTGAAATTGCAATGGTGTTACCCCTCCTAATTTTTAAGTCATTATGTTTGATATACAAGAATGTAAATTAAAGTGACTAATTATTTAAGTTTTTTCTTGGGAAGTTAACTATCTAAAGCAGTTTCCTTATTGGCGAGTTTTTAATGTCATTTGTGTAATTTTTTTAGTTCATTATATATTATGGTGTTGTAACATAAATTTTAATTGAAATAGAGGAAGCATTTAATATGCGGAAACACTGAAGTAATATACATAGAGGAAAAGCGATTTCTTTGCCCCGTTACAATGCTATTTAAACAACTAGCCTCTGAGGGTAGTTCGAATCTGAATTAAGAGTATGGAAAAGGGACAGCTCAGTTTTGTAAAATTTGAATTTTTGAGTAAAAAAAAAGTTTTTCGTGAAGTAGGCTTTCGATTCGTGAAAGTTTTTCATTTATTACAGCATAACCCGTTTCTTAGGCTACCTGTAAACACTGTAAGGTTTGAAGAAATTAAGCCAGACATCCAGTTAAAATCTGACCATAAAGTGCAATTTCATAAATATTGTTTTTATTATTATGTAATTCAAGTATTCTCTTTTAACACAATATACAATAAAATTTGAATATTTTTATTGACTATCTTTATTTAACTAAGAAAAATATTCAGAAACCTTTCTTTTTAAGGAGTTTAGAATCTTCGATTGATGAAGCTTCAGTAATTCGTAATTTACTTTCAGAAAATATTGAATGTGTTGGTCGGTTCTAAAGCACTGTATTGCTCTAGGGATTGGGATGCACAGCTAAATACCTTTTGATATAGCATCATAGTGAAAAAAACACTTTAACTATACGTATTTTACTTGCTAAAGAATGTGAAGTGATAAAGGCTTCAGGAATGTAGTATAAATATGACAAATTCTCGGAGAAAATCCGTAAAATATATTATAATCGCAGTGTCATTAAAAATTAAAAATAATTTCTATTTCAAGAATAGATATTTCAAGACCTAGATAATGGAAACAGTTCAGTGTAACTTTGATTTATGACTCCTAATGTAATTAATTCTAATTCATTAAAATATAGAATTAGTTGCATAATATTTAACAGTTCTATGTTTGTAGCTTAATTCCTGTTGGCCATTGCGATCAATAGGAATAACTTGGAATTGTTTATTTTTAATGAAATTCACGCTATCTATGAAAAACATCTGCTTCTCGTATTCGAATTATTCATGGTTGAACTTTTTTTTGTGCATTAAATAGTTTTTTGCATTTATTCATTCAGTATGGCTAAGGGATATGAATTTTTATCGAGTGGCACTCTTGCATTAAGGCGCAATTCCATTGAGGCAACTTTTAGGCAACTACACAGTCTTTCCATTGAAGGAACATGAAGCGACAAAAAACAAGTCTCCTTGCCGCATGCTACAAGTTGATTGTTGTTGTCGGGACGCATGTGTCACCTCTCGACAGGATTCAACGTGTCGAACAGTGTCGTCGTTATCCAACAGTCGGCGGATCGGTGCGGCTTGTATCGTGAACATGGACTAGAATAATGAAAAAAAACCACATCATTTATTGGAGATTACCATAATTCATCCGAGTTATGGAACAACAAAATTAGTGATTGTAGACATTAGAATTTAAAATGATAAGTTAAAGCAGTTAGCGAGTAAATACAATTGTACGGTGGCTGAGGTAAAAAAGAAAATCAAGAATTTGCGTTCAGCATATTTCATCAGGAGCGAAAAAACTACAATAAAAAAGAGTGGCTCATCTCGCATCAAAAAAGGGAAATGGTTTGCATTTGAGCTTTTAAGTTTTTCAGTCAACATTGTCAACTGCTTAATGAGTCTCTCAATTAGTGGTCAATGAGTCTAGAAAGCTAAATGTAGTGAGCAATAAACGCGAAAGAAATAGCTGTGAAGAGAAACGGAAAAATATATTGACCCTAAAAAGGCACGGAAGGGTTTATCTCCTTCGTATCGCGAAGAGGAGGCATGTAGTATTTTGAAAAATGCATGTCAAAGAGAAGATTGCTCAACATATGGAGAATATGTGGCTTATACATATGGCTGCGAAATTTAAGCTCTAGAGCACGAACAATGGTCAAGCACATAATAAATAATATATTATTTGAAGCAGCTATGGGCTTATATGATGAACCTAGTCATGCCAGTACACCTCTTTTCAACCGTGAAAGTAGTAGTTGTGGCACTGTTCTATCTTCTGGGACCGAGAATATGCTTACTCATACTAGTAGACCCTCGAGTACACCTCTTCACAGCAACTATAGTTACACTATTCTATCCTCTGAGGAATCTGCGTCGACGTTTTCTCAATCTCAAGAAACATCCAAGCACTCAGAAAATCTTTTGGCCTTTCAAGTACTTCCTGAATTCTTAATTAGTAACTCTGACAAATCAACTTGAAATCTTGTATTAATGTACACATTGTATAAGTATTTGTATGGTAAAAATTAAAAAATGGTTTTAATATATCCATATGTTTTCTTACCCTGACAAAATCATGTAGAACGTCGACAACGCATACCTCTGTAATAATTCGAGAAATGCTTGGCTCAGATACTCGAAACATATACGTAAGTGATGGATAGCAGTCACCCGTAGCCAAATATCTCAATGTCACTAACAACCTCACACGTGGTGGTATTGCTTCCCGAAAGTAGGTATCCTATTTTTTAATAGTAGGTGAGACTTTTTAAAGCAAGTACTCAGAATCTTCTTTACTCATTCGTGTAAAATTTCGAAATAAAACTTCATCGTGAGAAACCAACTACCGTGGTTTATTTTACGTTTCAAAGCTATTACCAAATAAGAAGCTGCCGCGACTACTTGTAAAGACATGATGCACCAAACTGAAGTTGTCTGAATGGAATCGTTTTAGACGCATGCTACACGCATAAACGACAAAGCGCATGCAATGTGAGGAGACAGATTCCGCATGCGACATTATTGAATTTTGTGGCACATAGTCGCACACCTATGATCAGGCAACACTAGGAAACAAGTATCATGCCTCATGTCGTTCAGTGTTGCCTCGGCTGAATTGCGCCTTTAGACCTCAAGAACATCCGAAACAACTTATGCTCTTTACAAGGAAGTAGCTTTCGATTGCAGAGAGACGCTGTACGAAAATACCATAGCCGGCCTGAAAGCCAAACAGTCACGTATAGTATTATTGAATTACATAAAGTTAGGCATTTATTGATGAATTTAGGTATAATTATTTGAATGTAGGGGTTCAGTCTTTAACGCCTATGTCAGATTGTGAAGTTGGGCGAAGTAATGTTGTAATAAGTGACCTGGGTTATTCCAGGGCAGGTTGGTTTATCCCGTCCATCATGAATCATGATCCATCAGTGAATATATGATGATTGTAAATTTTAATACGGAAAACACAATTAGTCTGCTGAGTGGTTATGAAAACCTGCTTTCCGAGAAATGAGAACTCCTGACCTTCTCACACCTCTCTCGTTAGAACATGTAATAGGTAAACATATTGGCATATTAAACAATATTTTTATATACCAACTTGTAATACAAAATTGGCTTCTTTATTACAGTATAAATAGTAGCTCAAATATTTATTACAAATAGGGGAAATGTATGTTTAGGAGGAATGGAGCAAAGTGTAGATTGGCCAATAGCAAAACGGAAATGCCCCAATATTTTAGCAAACCTTTTTTGAAAATTGATTCATGACAACATGCACTCTATTTTTATTGAGTGCTTAAATGAATACATAATTTTATCATTTTAATTTTCTTATTTTACTTACGTTTAATTAAGATTAGTTAAAGTAAAATAAATCAATTTATATATGAAGTTACTTTTTTCCTACTGAATCTTGACAGCACCATAAATCAGATCCGCAGTATTTTATTTACACCACTGATTGCTTATACAAGATATTATATCTCTTTAAATATCAAAAGAATTTTTAATCATAAGAAAAGTTGAGCAGAATTCTAGAAAATCTATCAGGCATATTTCTTTACCTTGATAGAAACTCTCGATTAAAAATAAATATCATTAATATATTTGATTTACAAATTTATCTTCATACATAAATGCTTAGAGACTAACATACTGGATCTGATTCAATTCAGAAACATCCAATTTTCTACAAATTTATTCATGTTAATTAAAATGAGGTATATCAAAATAACATTAGTCATATCACTGAAGTCTTAACGCTTTCCCTGAATAACGATAATAACAGTTTCCAAATAAAATACTTTTCTTCTCTCCAGATTAGTAGATAAATATAACGATCATTCCAGTTCGCACCATTAAGTAATGCAGATTCCGATCAGGATTCTGAACTAGGGGAAGAGATTACCGTTATCAGTACTTACTCTTATTTAATAGCTCTCTTAATGAGTGCCCCTTAATACAAAACATCTTTCACCACTAGGCGAAAAACTTCTACTGAAATCACTGCAATCCTTAAATTAAGTTCCATTTTTGACATCATTACGATGTAATTACTCGTTTTGGGTGTTATTTTCTGAAGTGACATATGTTCATTTAAACATGAGGGAAGTTAGATCAGTAAGTTTGATTTCCTGATAAACTTGATTTTTGAATAATGAAGATCAACAGCCATATCATAAAACATATTTTTTAGTAACAATTGCTTTTTAAATATTTAAGTATTTATAAAAGGAGAATACATGCAGCGACATAAAAAATATAAATTTCTTTTTATTTCGAGACTAGGTATTTTAAGTCTTAAAGAATTGAAATAACTCATTTTGACATTGGTTTCTGAGTCTTCATACCATCAGTCCTAACTCATTAAAAAAGTAAATTAGTAGTGTAATATTTAATACTTCTATGTTCGTAGTTTAATTTTTCTTTGGTCATTGGGATCAAAAAGAATAATTTACCCACCCTTGGTGTTTTTTTCTGAAGTAACATATGTTCATTTAAACATGAGAGAAGTTACATCAGTTAGTTTGATTTCTTGATAAACTTTTTTTTTCCCCATGCACTTGTAATCAAACAGTCGCCCATACTACGCCGCAATTTTACTGCCAATTTTATTATGGGGGCACCATATAGGCGGACAACATTACCCTCTATGACGGAGGCATTTTTCGTGGCGCAACGCCGGGATTCGATCTGAGCACCCTCGGCACCGAAAACCAGCGCGCTGTACCACTGGGCCACCACAATCCCATTCTTGATAAACTTGATTTTTGAATAATGTAGATCGACAGCCTGTACAGAATATATGCTTGTACAAAAAACACTATCTGGTGATACAAGCAATCATTTCAAAATTGGCCCTCATGAATTTGAAACTGTTTCTGATTTTCATTACTTTGGATCTTTTGTTATTGCAAAAAACGATATCATTTCTGAAGTTCAAAATCGTAACTCACTGGCCAACAAAACCTTCTTTGGACTTCGCTCTTTATTCAAGTTTCAGTTTTTCCCCTAAAAAATAAAGCTTCTTATCTATAAAACTATCATTGGGCCGGTCCTAATCTATGGTTTGGAAACTTGGTCTCTAACAAAAAATAGAAAATACAGAATTGCAGTCTTCGAGAAAAGGGTTCTCAGAAGCATCGTTGGTCGTGTCAAAGAAAATGACCTATGGCGAAGACGTTTTAATTCAGAAATATATAGATTTTTTAAAGAGCCTGATATTACTAAAAGTTTTAAAATTATGAGAGGCCCAGTTCATTCTTTTATTGCTAGAATGGATGAAAATAATCCAGTAAAGAAGATTTTTGTTGCAAGGCCCTTTACTAGTCGCAAAAGCGGAAGGCTAAAACTAAGATGGCTCTGTTGAATCAGATTTTAGAGTGATTGGAGTGAGGAACTGGCAGACCAGGTCTAGAAATAGGTTGTCCTGGAGGAATCTTCAACAGAAGGCCCTGGCCCACCCTGGGCTGTCGTGCCAAATATGATGATGATGATCAGCCATATCATAAAATATCATTTTTTACTTATAATTACTTTTTTAAATAATTAAGTATTTATAAAAGAAGAATATTTCAAGCATCATAAAAATAAAAATTAACTTTTATTTCGAGAATAGATATTTTAAATCTTAAAGAATTGAAATAGCTCATTTTAATTTTGATTTCTGAGTCTTCATATCGTCAATTCTAACTCATTAAAAAAGTCAATTAGTGGTAAAATATTTAGCAGATCTATGTCAGTAGTTTAATTCCGTGAGGGTCTTTGGGATAAAAAGGAATGCACTTGTAAATAATTTATTTTGAATGAAACGCATACTATGTATGAAAAACTTTGTCTTTTCACATTAGAATTATTGAAGGCTGCACATTTTGTCCTCATGGGATAGTTTATTGCATGATAGAGATTTTTCACTAAGGAAAAACACAGTGAATGAAGTTATTTATATCAGAAATTTTTTTGTGTATCATAATGTATACATTGCGCTATGTGTCTGACTTGAGTAATTGCATTTTCTCCTCAAAAATTCACAGCTTAGTCAAGTACCCCTTGAAAGCTTCTCGCATACTGATTTATAGAAGTATTGATCACGCAACATGTATCATTAAGATGAAGCATTTTGTTACCCCTAACCCCGAAAACTGCACTTCACTTCTCTGTGCACTTCAGCCATTGTGTATCACGTCCTAAAAGTTGAGAATATGTCACACGCTTTGTGTGGCTGAAGTGTTTCTCCAACGATTTTCCAACATCCATGTTGCTATTTTCTTGATGGAGGAAAGGATTTTGCCGCTTTTAAAATTACTTCCGTATACCCGAGTTTCATAATTTTTGAATTAATTACATTAACGGGATCAGGGAAGTATATTGGTAATATAAAACTGCTCTACATGGTGAATAATTTCTCAAAAGCTAATGTCTGAAAATATTTAATGTTGGTTTCGCAGTTTCGTCGCTTAAAAATACAGACTTCAACGTAGCGTGTAATAGCAGGACTAAGGAGTTTATAAATCTTTAAACATACGCCATAATTTATTTTAAAAGAATAATTAAATTCTTACACTAAAACTAAATGTAATCACCATCAAATATAAATATTGTGTTATTTTGATATGTGATGTGTTAAACCAATTGTTAAATTTTCAGGGCTCTAAGGGAGAAAGTTTATAATAAATTTCTTTAGCATCAACATACAGTTTTAAGATACATTGACCAAAAACTTAAATGTGCATAGTTACTCAAGAAATTACTGATTCTAAAAAATAATAAAGATATTTAGTTGCTTGTATCTTACAATTAAAGACAATTTTTTAAAGAAAGTACAGAGGTTTTATGTCAAGAGCGATATCTTTTTTCCAATTACGATATTATACCTAAACTTGTTCCTTTGATAACAATACTTAAAAACGTTTTCAAGCGGACTAAAACGGCAAAATATTGAACTTTAACAAGCAGTATATTACAGAAAATTTGACATTTTTTAAAAAAATAATTGTACTAAAATATTCAGGTTTGGTTTCATAGAAGTGAAACTGAAGTAAATCACTCTGGAATTTTCAATTAATAACCAAGCAATCTAGAGGAAATATTACATATTAGAATCTTTTTTATAAATAATTATCATGTAAGGAGATCTAAATCGCTTGTATTAATAGACAGTTTTGATGCATGCCAATATTAGCTATTTTGAATGAGATTATTTGTACAGGGTTATCAGGAAAGAATCATCCGATGACAAAATTTAATATGTTCTATAATTACAAACAGAAAATTATAATTAGTATGTCACTGTAAAGGAAAAATGTTAAATTTTTTAGTTTGCAACATTTTTGACACACACCACAGAAACTACCACACCATTGGATTGGTCGCAGTGCAGTCGATGATTTGGTCCTACACTGCAACCCTCCTAGATAACCGGACTTAACCCCATACGACTTCTACCTTTGCGGATATATCAAAGATCCTGCGTTCATACCACCTTTGCTTACAAGTTTGCAAGAACTTAAACAACGCATTTGTGATATTTTACAAACAGTTAATAGTGAAACATTACAACGTGTTTGCAGGAAATGGCATATCGCAATGATATTATACGAGTGACGAATAGAAGTCATATCGAACACCAGTGAAAAAAAAATTAACATTTTTCCTTTATAATGACATATTAATTATAATTTTCTTTTTGTAATTATGGAAAATATTAAATTTTGTAATCGTATGATACTTTCCTGATAACCCTGCACTCTAAAACTTAGACTGCTTTTAATATGAAGTATGTTAGCAGAAGATATTACAAATGAAGAGACAATCAAAGAAAAAACAACTGATATCTTGATATTTTTACATTTTAATTTCTGTTTAGATTTATACTGTTCTAATTAGAAATATTTATGCTTTTTGTCCTATGTTAGAGTAGTGCTGTGTTATCGCTTACGCCTATCCTTTTGCTTAGCATTTCTGCTTATTGCCTCGAGTCATGTACTTGATTCCCACTGCTACAATGAAATGCATATGATTTGAAAGTAACGTTGCATTTAGCATGAATACGACCCAAATCCCCCTTTTAAGATATGTTTGGAAGGAGCAAACCTTTAGGAAAATCGATACAGGGCTTAGTTTATTTTATTTCTCTTTTGGGAAAGCAACGTAATTTTTATCTGCTCTGTGACTGCCATTGTGTCCTACTTTGGAAGAGGCAATTCCGTAAGATTGCTCATCCCCTTTCTGTAACCGCACAATTTAAGGTGTCCATACTCCATAAGAAAGGAAGATGACAGAGGGATTATCACGGGGTTTTTATTTACAGTTCCATTAAACCCCAAAGACCTCACTGACAGCTCTTTGGTTTAGGGAAGTTCAGAGTAAAGGTGAGCATTTTTTTTTCGAACGTGCCCCATTTTCTTTAAATAAAAATCCCCTTGACCCGAATAAAAGTTTTCTGATAGTTGCAAATTTTTTTTAAAAATTAGGAAATTATAAGCGAAAAAATAGACAAGAAAAAGCAAATTTTGACAAACTATTCTAAAAAAATCAACAAACTGTAGATTTACGGTATATATATTTAATTTGCATAGTAACAATGAAAAAAAACTCTTCTTTTACAACTACACTTAGTTTTGGCAAATATCACGTGACCAAAACTTCCTATTTAAATATTGATATGAGTTTTTGGAATAACTTATTCAGTATGATATTATTTTACTTCAAACTACCCGTGGTCCATTCAATTTTTTTTCGCGACCCACAGTTTGCGCACTACTGGTTTAGAGAACTGATCTCGTACCGACCACTCGACTTGGGTTATTTGCCGCTATATCATTTTATAGTATATTACAACATGACACATCAAGTCTTATTGTATATTACAATATAACACAGCGAGTCTTATTATATATTACAACATGACACGAGCAATAGAAAATTTCAAAACCTAAAGTTTTAAGTTATACAGATAAAACATTAAACAAAATACACATTTTAATATATATATATATATATATATATGCAAGTCAAGAATCACCTGAACAGGATAATATGAAACCACAACATTTATTTAAAATACTTGGACGACACATGTACACATTTAAAAATAGATCAATATAGCATTACGTATGGAAGCTTGTTCTCTTTAAAACAGTAAAACCCGTCGTTTAAACCTGCACCTGACATTACACTTAAGTCTGCCATAGCAGCACTCGTTCTGCACTCAGTCTGCTGGCTCTGGCCGTTCGTAATTGACTTGAGTAATTGCATTTTCTCCTCAAAAATTCACAGCTTAGTCAAGTACCCCTTGAAAGCTTCTCGCATACTGATTTATAGAAGTATTGATCACGCAACATGTATCATTAAGATGAAGCATTTTGTTACCCCTAACCCCGAAAACTGCACTTCACTTCTCTGTGCACTTCAGCCATTGTGTATCACGTCCTAAAAGTTGAGAATATGTCACACGCTTTGTGTGGCTGAAGTGTTTCTCCAACGATTTTCCAACATCCATGTTGCTATTTTCTTGATGGAGGAAAGGATTTTGCCGCTTTTAAAATTACTTCCGTATACCCGAGTTTCATAATTTTTGAATTAATTACATTAACGGGATCAGGGAAGTATATTGGTAATATAAAACTGCTCTACATGGTGAATAATTTCTCAAAAGCTAATGTCTGAAAATATTTAATGTTGGTTTCGCAGTTTCGTCGCTTAAAAATACAGACTTCAACGTAGCGTGTAATAGCAGGACTAAGGAGTTTATAAATCTTTAAACATACGCCATAATTTATTTTAAAAGAATAATTAAATTCTTACACTAAAACTAAATGTAATCACCATCAAATATAAATATTGTGTTATTTTGATATGTGATGTATTAAACCAGTTGTTAAATTTTCAGGGCTCTAAGGGAGAAAGTTTATAATAAATTTCTTTAGCATCAACATACAGTTTTAAGATACATTGACCAAAAACTTAAATGTGCATAGTTACTCAAGAAATTACTGATTCTAAAAAATAATAAAGATATTTAGTTGCTTGTATCTTACAATTAAAGACAATTTTTTAAAGAAAGTACAGAGGTTTTATGTCAAGAGCGATATCTTTTTTCCAATTACGATATTATACCTAAACTTGTTCCTTTGATAACAATACTTAAAAACGTTTTCAAGCGGACTAAAACTGGCAAAATATTGAACTTTAACAAGCAGTATATTACAGAAAATTTGACATTTTTTAAAAAAATAATTGTACTAAAATATTCAGGTTTGGTTTCATAGAAGTGAAACTGAAGTAAATCACTCTGGAATTTTCAATTAATAACCAAGCAATCTAGAGGAAATATTACATATTAGAATCTTTTTTATAAATAATTATCATGTAAAGAGATCTAAATCGCTTGTATTAATAGACAGTTTTGATGCATGCCAATATTAGCTATTTTGAATGAGATTATTTGTACAGGGTTATCAGGAAAGAATCATCCGATGACAAAATTTAATATGTTCTATAATTACAAACAGAAAATTATAATTAGTATGTCACTGTAAAGAAAAAATGTTAAATTTTTTAGTTTGCAACGTTTTTGACACACACCACAGAAACTACCACACCATTGGATTGGTCGCAGTGCAGTCGATGATTTGGTCCTACACTGCAACCCTCCTAGATAACCGGACTTAACCCCATACGACTTCTACCTTTGCGGATATATCAAAGATCCTGCGTTCATACCACCTTTGCTTACAAGTTTGCCAGAACTTAAACAACGCATTTGTGATATTTTACAAACAGTTAATAGTGAAACATTACAACGTGTTTGCAGGAAATGGCATATCGCAATGATATTATACGAGTGACGAATAGAAGTCATATCGAACACCAGTGAAAAAAAAATTAACATTTTTCCTTTATAATGACATATTAATTATAATTTTCTTTTTGTAATTATGGAAAATATTAAATTTTGTAATCGTATGATACTTTCCTGATAACCCTGCACTCTAAAACTTAGACTGCTTTTAATATGAAGTATGTTAGCAGAAGATATTACAAATGAAGAGACAATCAAAGAAAAAACAACTGATATCTTGATATTTTTACATTTTAATTTCTGTTTAGATTTATACTGTTCTAATTAGAAATATTTATGCTTTTTGTCCTATGTTAGAGTAGTGCTGTGTTATCGCTTACGCCTATCCTTTTGCTTAGTATTTCTGCTTATTGCCTCGAGTTATGTACTTGATTCCCACTGCTACAATGAAATGCATATGATTTGAAAGTAACGTTGCATTTAGCATGAATACGACCCAAATCCCCCTTTTAAGATATGTTTGGAAGGAGCAAACCTTTAGGAAAATCGATACAGGGCTTAGTTTACTTTATTTCTCTTTTGGGAAAGCAACGTAATTTTTATCTGCTCTGTAACTGCCATTGTGTCCTACTTTGGAAGAGGCAATTCCGTAAGATTGCTCATCCCCTTTCTGTAACCGCACAATTTAAGGTGTCCATACTCCATAAGAAAGGAAGATGACAGAGGGATTATCACGGGGTTTTTATTTACAGTTCCATTAAACCCCAAAGACCTCACTGACAGCTCTTTGGTTTAGGGAAGTTCAGAGTAAAGGTGAGCATTTTTTTTTCGAACGTGCCCCATTTTCTTTAAATAAAAATCCCCTTGACCCGAATAAAAGTTTTCTGAAAGTTGCAAATTTTTTTTAAAAATTAGGAAATTATAAGCGAAAAAATAGGCAAAAAAAAGCAAATTTTGACAAACTATTCTAAAAAAATCAACAAACTGTAGATTTACGGTATATATATTTAATTTGCATAGTAACAATGAAAAAAAACTCTTCTTTTACAACTACACTTAGTTTTGGCAAATATCACGTGACCAAAACTTCCTATTTAAATATTGATATGAGTTTTTGGAATAACTTATTCAGTATGATATTATTTTACTTCAAACTACCCGTGGTCCATTCAATTTTTTTTCGCGACCCACAGTTTGCGCACTACTGGTTTAGAGAACTGATCTCGTACCGACCACTCGACTTGGGTTATTTGCCGCTATATCATTTTATAGTATATTACAACATGACACATCAAGTCTTATTGTATATTACAATATAACACAGCGAGTCTTATTATATATTACAACATGACACGAGCAATAGAAAATTTCAAAACCTAAAGTTTTAAGTTATACAGATAAAACATTAAACAAAATACACATTTTAATATATATATATATATATATATGCAGGTCAAGAATTAGCTGAACAGGATAATATGAAACCACAACATTTATTTAAAATACTTGGACGACACATGTACACATTTAAAAATAGATCAATATATCATTACGTATGGAAGCTTGTTCTCTTTAAAACAGTAAAACCCGTCGTTTAAACCTGCACCTGACATTACACTTAAGTCTGCCATAGCGGCACTCGTTCTGCACTCAGTCTGCTGGCTCTGGCCGTTCGGCTCGATCTGCTCACGATCTACCTTCGTTCCGCCACCCCTGCTTGCCACTACTTCTTCTCGCCGCCGCTTCTTCTTCTGTCTCGCCACGAATAAAGCTCAGTCTTAAATGGAGCGAAAGCTTCCCATCAGCATGAAGTCACGGGTGAAAAGATTATGCATAATGAGGAGGGGAAAATGTAGTTCACTCTACATATATATATATATATATGACATAGTGCTTACGCCTCGTAACCTTTATCTAATCATTTAATCTAAAAACAGTCATCCTTAAGGCTTGTGGTGAAGAAAGACAATTTAAACTATTTAAATCACAAAAGATCTTTATTAATTAACATTATTTAACCTTAATTTAGTCCACTAAGCTGCTATTTCCCCTCATCTCAGTTCACGACACGCGACAACTCTAATCCGACGGCGGACAACTCTAATCTATGCTTTGTTCTTTTCCGTGCTTATGCAAAGGCGCTAGCGAAGCATATTTTGACATGCATGAGTCAGACTCTCGTGATTTCGAACATTCGATGATTGTGGCTGTCCGAGCGCGCGCTTGGCAATTAATCACTCATGATCTCATAGTCTTGTGAACTCTCCGTTTCACAAACAAGCTACTTCCTGAATTGGAAAACACTAGAATTTCTAATAGTAAATTACTGTTTAACGTTAATTTGCCTAATTTTAACCCAATTAAATTTAGTTAATTATAGTTTACGTTCCTAGTATTTTATATACTCATTTGATTAACATATTTAGGTAGAAATTTAGTATGTGAAAAAAATGTATAATAGACGGTACAAGAGAATTTATTTATATTCGACTATCATAATAAAATTATGAATACTTAATATTTTATAATTAAAAGAAATTACAAATAAAAGTAAAATTAATAAGAAACAAAAACTTACATTAATATGAAACAAAAGCAAGTGATGTTTATCACATTGAAGTGTTAATTCCTTTGTTTATATTTTCTCAATATTTACACTTGCACATAAAAAGTGAGAGCAAATTTATACTGTACAATTTCTTTTTAAACAATAGTGGTCGTTCAAATTGAAAAAAATATGAGTTAGCTATTTATAATTGGTTGAATGTCAAGGAATACCATTCGGTAATATACTCGTGGGTTTATTAATTTTTCTTTTTTCGAGAGACAAAAAGTACTCCAAGCAGAAAAAGAAAAAAAATCCTTTAAACAGAATGTCAATATTTAAATGAGTTTCAACACAGACAGAAAGAGAGAAGGATGTTTCGAAACTTAATTAAATTATGAATTTTTACGAGATAGAAAAACTGTACTTCCTTTATTTCTCATCAAAAGATATTTGATTTGCAAAAATTCTTAAAATCTTATTTTCATTAACGTTGGCTTATATTGACCTTCTTAATGCATATTAAATTTCAAAATTTGTTATTAAGTTATTCAAGTTAAGAACTGATGTACTACATTCTCTTTCTAAATGTACTTCAATTAATGGACGATTTTAAAGGATGGAAAAATTAAAGGATCACGAAAGTTATCGTTAAATAATTTCTTTTCATTATTTCCAATTTCGTTAATGAGAAAAATATTAAAAAGATTTGTGATTTTCCGAAAGCAAATAATTAATCTGATTTAGTAAATCTATTCAATGAAACAAAATGACACAAAACACTTAAAATTTCTATTGTTAAAGGATTAATTTTCTTAGTTTTGGAACTAGAATAACAAGTAAATATTACAATTTCGTCCATATTTAAATATATGTTCTAATTAGCAAAATAAAAATTTGATAAAGATAACCTGTATTAATATACATAATGTTGGGGTTATGCTTCCAAATTTAATTTAACAACCATATTGTTTTGTATAAAATTGAAACCCTGAAAAAATTAGCCTATATTTCCTTTTTACACTGAAACATTTTTCACGGGAAGGGAAAATCAGCAATTTAACAACATGACTGTGTATCGGATGGCCTAGATGAATTTTTAATGACGTTAAAATATTTTTGTTACAAACTAATTATAGTCTAATTACTTTACCATCTGCAGAGCTGTTGTGATAAGACATTTGAAATTTAATATATTACAATATCGATTTACCATTAAATTCCCACGGTGCTTTAGTTAATTACGCATATTCAACATTCACTGATAGTTTATTTCCCCGTACTAGTCTGTATAATCACCTTTTAATAATGCAGTTCTGAACAGTATTCCTGGAAAAAGATTATTTTGAAAATGATTTACACGTTATTAAAGTTGTTTTTAACAGCCTGATTGGACAAAAATATGTATTTTCTGTCTCTACAGTTGATATATATAATTTGCATCAAAGCATAGTTTATGCTCGAAACATAAATGATTAAGTTTATATTTTTGGTTGAATGCATCTAGTAATTCTCAGAGTAATTACAGGATTACAGTATTGGTTTATATGTATACCTCTATTTAACTATCATACATTATCACCTATTCATTTATAAAGATTGCTACCATTTGACAACGCCTCAGCAGATACAAAAGTGAAGTCGGAAATAAATTTTTGTTGTATATGGGTAATATACTTGTAACTATCAAGTTACCATTAATACTTAATTTAAAACTTTATTAAAATATCAATAAGACATAAATCAATAAAACTACATATAGAAAAAAACTTATGTGGAAAATTTCATTTCTTGCGACTAATAATAATTCCATGTGCTAAATTAAAATTTGTTATTTTCTGTGTTTGCGCATTTACTTATACCTACTTTTTTCTCTTTAATATGAGAAATTTAAAAATTTATAAGCATGTTTATTTTAAATTTGTTTTACATATTTTGGAAATTATTCATTTTAAGGACAATAAAAAAACCCGTAACTTGTTTTTAATTTAAATGAATTTTTAATATCTATACATTCAGTATTTTTATTCAGTTGTAAAAAGTAACATTATATGGCTTACATCTCGTGCTCGTAACTGATTTTCTATGTAACACTATTGTTGAAATTTTTCCTAAAGGAATCAGACATAAAGAGTAATGCAAGAACCAGAATACGAATGAAATAAACAATAAATTCTTAGAGTAAGTGAAATATGTGCTCTCTTGAATAACCACTACATTTAAAGCTTTAATAATAAAGGAATTAATTTAACTCTCATAATTTTTAATTATATCGTTATCGAGGAAGAACTTTTTACTTCCTGTTAACATATATCCCCTTCCTTATTATTTATATCATTACTTAAACATAATGCGGTTTTAAAGTGTCATTAAGCAGTATAATGAGAACTTTTCGAAAACTTTCAAATGGGGTCTGAAGCAAAAAAAGAATGAAATAACCTAATTTTCATTCTGTATAAAGTAATTAAAGTTATAAATTTTACAAAGCATTACATTAAGAGCATTTTGTTATTTATTTAGAATTATTTTGAACTTCGAACAACAAAACTTAATTGAACTTGCATAAAACTTATGTATAAGTTTTATATTATTTAATTAAAGGCTAAAAGTCCAAATGTTTGTTATCATTTTACTTATAACATTTGAATATTTATTACAATGAGATTTCCAAAATTCTGTAATAGTCTTGTATAAGTGTACCTAAATAAACGGAATTAGAATTATCACTGAAAATTTCGATACTTAATAGAACTACATTTTCTTAAATATTTACAAAAAGTCTTTAAAATATTTTGAACTGGGCTATCCTAAATAATTTTACCTGTGTTTTAAAGTTACACAGATAAATTATATAAACAATTAAATTAAGAGTATTTTGTTGTTAATTTACAATTATTTTGAACTTAATTGAACAAAACTTAATCGAAATTGCATAAAACTTCTGGATAAGTATTATATTTATTTAATCAAATGTTAATATTCAAAATATTTGTTATCATTTTACTTATAAAATTTGAATAGTTATTACAATGAGAAATTCCCAATAATTCAGTAATAATCTTTTATAAGTGTGCCTAAATAAACGAAATTAGAATTATCACTGGAAATTTCGATACTTACTAGAACTACATTTTCTTAAAAATTACAAATACAACTACATTTTCTTAAATATTTACAAAATGTCTTTAAAATATTTAGAACTGGGCTCTCCGAAATAATTTTACCTGCGTTTTAAAGTTACACAGATAAATTATATAAACAATTCAATTAAGAGTAATTTGTTATCAATTTAGAATTATTTTGAACTTCGAACAAAACTTAATTGAACTTGCATAAAACTTCTGAATAAGTTTTATATTTATTTAATTAAATGTTAAAAGTCCAAATATTTGTTATCATTTTGCTTATACAGAGGCTGTTCGCACATTTTTTAGACGATTTTGGTAAGCGGTGATAAAAAATCGTTTGCTGCAATAGAAATAATTGCAATTGTACTATGTTTTTAAAAGTCAAAATTATCGTCTGCGGCTTGAAAGTTTTGTTTTTATTCAAAATGGCGTTTTTAACAAAGCAGTGGTTCGAAGGCTACATTTATGCTCTTTCCGAAGAGAAATATGCATACTCCGTTATCCAAAAACGATGTGAGAGTCATGGTTTTGTGATATCTAAAGCGTCGATAGGTAATATCGTCAACAAGAAAGGAAAAAAACGTCAAATTGGAGCCTCAAGTGGGACAAAAATTCCAAACAAGTATCCAAGGAAAAAACGGACATCTTCGACTATTGAAAAGGTACGTTGTTTAATGTTAAAAGAAAATCCCCCTAGTCAAAGGACAGTTGCAAAATCATTAAAATGCTCGGTGTCCACTGTAAACAAAATGATAAACGTTGATTTAAATCTTATGAAATCGAAAAAACGCAATGTGCATCGTCTTCTTCCAAATCATATCGCTGAACGCAGGACACGCTGCAGAATTCTATATGAGAAACACTTATCCAAAGAAAAATGAAAAACAATTGTCACAATAGATGAATCATGGGTGTATTTAAATGATTGCAACAAAAAAGAGCCATTTATTATCATAAAAGGGGAGAAAAAAATTTAAGTACATGGTTCAAAGAATCGAAAGAAAGTTTTTCTAAGGGATTCATGATTGTTGTTGGTTTTTCTTTTAATGGCAAGATAAAAATAAAGAGAGTGAAAAAAAATGTCGATTAACTCCAAATACTATCAGGAACATATTTTATCGCCAATTTTTCTGATTGAAATACCATCGTTTTACCCACAGTGCCATCAATCTGTGAGACTCCATCAGGCCAAAGCTATCATTCACACATCAAAATACACTGTAAATTTCCTAAAAGAAATGGAACAAAAAACTGGTATCAAGGGCATACCCTTCACTGATATCTCTATTAAATCTCTCGATGTATCACCTATGGATTTTTGTGCTTTCGGACTTTTAAAATCTGCATTATCCAAACGTCGTCCAAAAACCCTTACAGGACTCTGGAAAGCTGTTCAGGAGGAATGGGATAGAATACCTGGAAATTGCGGTGTCGAAAGATAGTTCAGAATAAGGGATGTCAAATAGAACATTTAAAACACAAGAATTTTATGCAATTTAGTTTTGTGAATACAATATACATTTTAAAAAAATGTGTGAACAGCCTCTGTAAAATTTGAATATTCATTACAATGAGAAATTCCCAAAAATTCTGTAATAGTCTTATATAAGTACCTAAATAGACGAAATTACAATTATCACTGAAAATATCGATACTTAATACAACTACATTTTCTTAAATATGTACAAAAAGTCTTTAAAATATTTAGAATTGGTCTCTCCGAAATAATTTTACCTGTCAGTTCAGTCTTCAGTTAATAGCATATGAATGTTTACACTCCAGCGGATCAATCATTTTTCCCCCCTTTCTTTATCTTCGACACGTTTTCATGGCAGGAATCAGTTATTACAATTAATTAATTCTCTGACAAGTTAAGATTCCTATCGTATAATAATGAAACCTAATTATGGGATTAGAAATAAATTAATTACTTACATGATGCTCTGTGAAAATAATTATCCCGCACTTATAATTCTGGGACTCGCAGGATGTTTTGCTGGGGTTATAAAAAAAAATGGGAATAGTGGTACATTTCATGTATTAAGGATCATTAACTTTGATTGTTATGAAAAAAAAACTGGTATAAATTTACTTCTTTCATTTGAAAATCTTATTTTATAATGTATCGGAACGTGTTAAATAGGCAACTAGGATTCATTAAAGATAATCATCTCTAGAAAAACTTGAGAATGTAAATTGTTAATTTTAAATTTAATTTCCTTTATTTCGCATCATTCTTTATAAAATTTCAAAATGTTTTTACAATAAATATATTAACTTTCAAATGCACCATTTGAGATTTTAATTGTTTATTTTTTAATGCAGAGGGATTGTATTATTTAACAAAGAAGCAGACATTTTGAACAATTTTAGATCAATTTTAACAATATTAGATCATTAAAAAACTATGAGATACCCCAAGCCTCTACGAATTTTCAGAGTACCAGAATCATCTATATCTGATTTTTTTTGCACTGAAGAAACCCCTTTAAGGCTTCTGTGTATTAACCTTATTGGATTCACTCCTCTCAGTGTCGACAAATGGAGAAAATTTGTCTACTATTTACGGCTACATAAATGTTGATAATCCAATAAAAATGGTATTTTCAGATAGCCTAAATTTTTCTGCCCTTTGCAACAGGATTCCTTTTATAAATTTCGCCCACCAAAGGAATTTATGACCCTTTAAAACACTCTATACAAGATTTTCTCCCCGAATGATTTAAACTTTAAAATATTATTTGCATGAAAAGAAACCGAAAATTTCCACAAGTTGTAAAATTTCTTTCTCTATTACTGAGTACAATTTAAAAAAATCTTCCAATTCAAGTCGTCCATCCTTGGACACATTTTCTTCATAAGTTAACAGGAGGTGAGTGAATCCAATAAGGTTAGTACAGAGCAGCCATAAGCCATATCTTCATCACTAAATAATTTGAAGATGAATCTGTGATACAGCGATATGCATCTCCTGTGTACTATGGAGCAATGGACACACCCACATCATGGACTTTACAGCATGGCCCGGCCAACAAATATTCTGGAGGCAACAGCATTCGAAATGAGGAATTTCTCTAAATTTTTAGTGTTGACTGACAAATTTTAGCGAGTTCAGCATGCACTCGTGGAAGTCAAGCCTCTTTTCAGAATAGTCCTTTAAATTTTATAGCGTTTTATCAAATTATATCCCCTAATGGCTATCTACTAGCTATGCCCCGACTGAGACCCCTTAAATAGGTACATGACTGCTGAATAAATGGTTTCTAAAAATGAACTCTTTTGTGTATCCTGGGTTGAATAAATTTAAGTCTCAGCAGTTTTATTCGGAGTGGTAACACTTATCTTCGTAATTTATTCTGCACGGCTGAAGAGATTATTCCGAACTTCCTCTGACCTAGGCACAAAGAATTAGATGATAATACGAGTTATTCATGTACTAGAATGGGGAAATTACCCCTTTTACCTTTATTTACATCAAAATATTAGAGTAAATAGATGTCTTCAGATATTAAGACTGATTGTTTGAAAGTGGGCACAGGACCTTGAAGCTCGACGAAAAGACTATAAATAGGGTCTAATTCTAACCACAAAACTCAAATAATAGTGTTAGAAAAAGAAATTTTCTTTCTTTATACATATAAAGTACATGTCTTGAAATATGGTCATATATATAAATGGAAAATATAAATCTATAATTAATTTTCAAATTAGCAGTTTAGAATTTTATATGACTAACTGGTGATTAAAAATCATGAAATGCTGCGCGCATCATAAAATGGAGATAGATGCTTTATAATCAATGGTCAGAATACACTTGTAATATATTTACCTGTAATGTAAGGCCAAATAAATTTTAATAATTATTATTTAAATTAAAAATTCACCATAAAATTTGAAAACTTCAAAAATTATTGCAATTATTTGCATAATTTTCCCACATAAAAAAGTATTCCAGAATTGCACATTTTTCTGGTTTTAAAATGTAGAGTACTATGAAATATATACACAAACTCAAAATTAGTAGTTAATCATGCAAAATTCTAAACTGCTAATTTGAAAATTATTTCTAGATTTAGAATTTCCATTTTTATATATGACATATTTAAAGATATGTACTTTATACGTTTAAAGAAAGACAATTTCTTTTTCTAATATTATTTCAGTTTTTGGGGTTAGAATTAGACCATATTTACAGTCTTTTCGTCTAGCTTTAAGGTCCTGTGCCCCCTTAATGTACATTAGTTTCTTTTATTTTGTTTCTTCAATTAACTTTATAATTCAAAAGATCTAGTTTATTTTTTTCTTTGCCTTTTTTAATGCACGAAATCAAAACTATTTGTTATATAAATGTATATATAAAAAGCCTGTGTGTAAAGTAAAATTACCACAGTTTTGGGGAATAATTTTTTTTTTGTTAAATAGAAGATTATTTAACAAAGAAAGTGATCTCTGTTCATTTTTCAGTGCATTTTAGAATCTTCCTTAAATGAAATATTAAAATAGGGTTCATAAATTCTTTCTGAGAAATAATTCTTATACATTAATTTTTCTCTTTAAAATGTTTTGTTTGAAATAACAACCTATATCTGAGTTTAAATTGCATATAGCAGTAGATCGTGCTTTTTTGGGGCTGAATACTGTAAAACGAAATGATGTATAACCGTTGATGCGTGATTATGGTTTGATAGATTAATCAAAAAATTCACTAAACATCACAGGAAAATCCCTCTTTGTGTGATAACAGTTCATTTGAATGATAATTAAATGCTGACTCGAAGCGCACTTAAAATTTTGCATAATAATCAGCTTATTCATAAAAGTTATAGCATAAAAAATATAAACCTAGAAAAGGTTTCAATGCATTCCTTAATGTACTTTTACATAACTTAAAGTGATCTGTGCTCAATTCCTTTGATGTATTTATTATACATGTTAAAGTCAAAATAGATAAACATACCCCGAAAGTAGTTAGGTCAATTCATCATAATCCTTCCAAGCCTTATGTTGTAGTATTTCTTTGCATAAACATTGACAAAGTAAATCTATCTTAATAAATCATAAAATTGTGTTTTATCTAACGAGTGTTTTATTATTTCAACAGTCTTGTCAAATTAGATTTATTGCTTTCGTATGTGCCACAGTTAAATTTAGCTCTCTTGATATGACAAGCTAACTTTAACCGCATCTTTCACATTCGTAGTTGGAAGATCGCAGCTACTAGCATTACTTTACGCTCCCAGAAACAGTTTCTTCCCCTCTTTATTATCAGCCTCCGAATTAAACTTTACAAACTGTTGGAGACTCTAAATTGAATCCGAGAGCTATTCGATTTTTGATCTTATAATCCGAATTTGTCTGAAAAGAAAATGCTCTGCGGATGACAGCTTGAATGATGTTGGAAGAGAAATTATTTTCGCTGTTATTGTGGCTGGTCTAAATTCGGAGTATGAATCCAGATTTTAATCTATTTCCCAGCATGAAGAATGTGCCAGAATATCTTCCTATATGATTGTTTTGAAAGGAAATATCATAAATTAGATATTAGCCTTGCGTGAAATAATTTACGAAATAAAATATTTGTTATAATACTATCACGAAATTTAAATAAATTATTTTCCAAAAATTTCGGTACGAGAATAGCAAGTCTTGTATGGAAATACGTTTGAATTCTAAACAAAACAAAAGCAATAGAATTTATATCAGAAAATAAGGCATGAATGGAGAGCCTTAATATAATACAATATTTGGACTAGATATTAAAAGAAAGGTTTCAATACGAAAGATGTTCATCATATCTCGGCTTTCTTTACCCAATGTTATCTTCATTATACATGACTATTTATATAAACTCAGGGTTGACCAGAGGATTTCAAGTGTTGAGTGACCCGCCGTTAATATGCAGCTTTAAAAAAACTGGTATAAATTTCTTTCTTTCATTTGAAAATCTTATTTTATAATGTTTTGGAACGTATTAAATAGGCAACTGGAGTTTATTAAAGATAATCATCTCTAGAAAAGCTAGGGAATGTAAATTGTTATTTTTAATTTTAATTACCTTTTTTCTCATCATTCTTTATAAAATCTAATTTTTTTTACAATAAATATATTAACTTTCAAATGCTAATTATTCGAAATTAATTTAATATATTTCGAATAAATTATTATAACAAAAAGTAATGAAAAGTTTTTTACGCATCTCATTAATCTTTTTACGTTTTATCAAAATTGTACATCCTTAAAATTAATTATAGTATGAATCGAATATAACTAATATAATTCAAATTTAAGTAAGAGAATGTAGTCACACAAGTGATAGATCACTTACTGTTCGAGCAAATTCAAAACCCCTATTTCGTAGACTTGCACTCATAACTAGTTGGATTATCGTCATCTTTTAAAACAGAGGTGAGTTTTTTTGCATGAATTCAACTTAGAATATCCGTTATTGGAGTTTTTTTTTCCGCTCAAGTAATTAATTACTTAACCCCTTGAAATAGTTTTGTTTTCGGATTTTATCTTTCATGTCTGATTAAATATATTCTATCCAGTCTGTATCAGGAGAATTTAAGGATATTTTAGCAATTTTAGGACAATTACACAGCCCCCGGAAACGCATTCCAAGCAGTATCTTTTACGTCATTGACTAGGCAGAATGGAAATGGATTTACAGGTCACTTTATTATGCTGAAGATTCAAATTATGTTTTGAAATGTCAACAAATTTAAAAGGATTCATTACATCCTCAAAAAATTTCAAGATTATGGATTGGCATAAATTCCCCCCCCCCCCCACCTTGTTTCCTTGCTGATACAAAGTTCTCTATAATTTTTTTTCTGTGCCGGGGGGGGGGGGGGTCTTTTCTATAAATTATTCTTACCATCCGAGTTTAAGATATTAAGTATGCCTTACTCAGCTAAAATTATCTTATTGCAGTACTCGTAATTAATACCTTTTTTTATGGATTATGCGAATAAAAATCCAAAATTTTGTGTTAATTTTAATCGTTGAAATTTTTTTCTTGCTTTATCGCGGAATGATACCTAGAAAACTAGAGTATTCGTTTAAAATATAAGTTAACAGATATTTCATGCGATTTTATCTGTTCTGCAAGAAGTTTTAACGCAGTGAGAATTAGATTTTTTTAGAAAATATATATCTGTCATTAAAACGTCTTATTCTTCGAGAAAGTTTTGGGGATCATTCAGACAGACTTTAACTTTGAATTATATGATACTGTTTGTAAAATTTAATTGTATCAAAAGCACATGAATGGCATAAGTGTGCTATTTCAATTAACTAAAGATTTTTTTGAAATTTTTACATACTAAATTATAACACCGTTTCTTTTTTGAATCTTCCACGGCAACAATACACTGAAATAACAGAAGTTATAAGAAAATTGTGTTAAATAATTTAAACAGATTACTTTTTAAGTGTTGCTAATCACTTTTGATCCAAATTAATATCATTGACCTAAGATTTATAACTATTTCTAATGAATTCATTTGCAGTCTTCATAGCGTTAGAAAAATTGTGAAGTTTTCTCTTGATCCACAAAAGATGTCAACTTTAAAGTTCAGCATTTTCTTTGTAAAAAATAATAACTATTACACTAAGTAAACTCTCACTTAAAAGATAAACACACCTTAAAGTTTAATGCATTTTTTATATTTCGTCCTTATTTTGGAGAACTTAATTCCCATGAAAAAACCACTAAAAGTACGAAATTAAGAGTACCTTAAATTTATGATTCAAATGTCATGCTTAAAAGATTCTGAGGTAAAAAAAATTAATAAGTTCTCATAATTTCTTCCACAACGTTGTTAATTAAAAGGGCTAAGAAAGTAATAATCTGCAGAAATTTTAAAGAGCAGTGCCAGTACCTTTCCCTTTTAGTATCTATATAACACGCAGTTCATAAAATATAGATTGAAGTTAAAATTTGTCTTGCTAATCTTTAATATATTTTCTTTCCAAGAGTGTCACAAAGCGACCCATATTATGGAGGCCCCTAAAGTTTATATTATTGAGAAAAAGCAAATGTTTAACGGGGATGATGTCAAAGAACTGGTGGAATAAAGTGAAGAAATAAAAAGGAATGCATAAGAAATATCATAATGGAACCCTCTGAAAACTTCATCATGAAAGATTTTTTTTTAAATTTATTGAATTTTTTTAATGCTTATCGAACTTTATTTAAATTTATCGAAAATAGAACCAATCAAAAATTTGCCTTTATACATTCACCATGTCCTGAGCTCTTATCTTACGATTTATCGACAGTTAGACCGAGGAGAATAACACCGTCCTATGGGGAAATTCACCTCACAACCCATTTGTTATGAAATCAATTTTCCAGGCAGGCTAAATCTCAATGCTGTGCGCTTCTTCTATGTGTTGCCAAACTGAACAAATGAATTTTATGCCAACACATTTCTTTCAAATCATTGTTTCTTTTAGAGATAAAAGTTTTATCATGTTGACCTAAACACAACGATTTATCGAGAATAAATCTTTTCCTTTTATGTTGTCCACTTCATCGAATGTCCGTTTTGAGGTTTTACTAGTTAATAAACTCAACAAATGTGTTAAATGTCCATGATTATAGTGTGATTTTGTAAATTTTCTTCATAATTTTAAATTTTTTTCCATCCTTTTCTCCTGGCAAATATTATTGTTGATTATACTACCTAGATAGAATATAATACAGTAATTTAATATAATATATAAGCAATCGAAAAAATTACGGAACCCCCCCCCCATTTCTACCTATTGATCGCACCACTTTTTTGTGTGTGTCCTATTTAAAGTACGTATTTTCCTCATTTTTTGTGAAAGAAGAAAAAACATGATTTATTTTAATGTGTTGACTCATAAACTTTGGAAGCGGTATGCCCTCATAAATATTATGAGGAAATATTTGCGATGTTGGCAGGCATTTGTTTCAGAGCAAAGTGTAGTCCAGACATATTCGGAGCTGCGATCCTAAATGGCCAATGAATTTTAATAAAATTAATGAGAAAAACTTTCAATGCATTGATTTACGATAATGGAAACATGCAAATTGAAAGGAAGTTTTCAGTGGCATCGTAACTGATGTTTGTATAACTAAATCAAAGTAATATATATATATTTTAATGTGTATTTTATGAAAATGAGTGCTATGTTACAACATAAAATGTAAGGTTTTATAAGTTCATTTGAGTATAAAAATTATTAACTAAATGTTGAGTGACGTTATTTTAATGATTATAAAAATTAACACAATATCTTTAACGAATACTAGAGATTCAAATTTAGTAAATATTTATTATAATCGTGAATATGCTTAATGTGTAGGGAACAGATGTTTAAAAATTTCGATGTTTTAAGGGGTCATAGGACTCTTAAACTGTCACTAATTGAACATAAATTATATAAAATTCAGCATTTTATACGTCTTGATGTATTTCATCTAAATATTTACTTTTTATTTCTTTTTATAGCTCTATGTTTTGGCCTTTTTAGAAAATTTTTTTGAAGACATACCGTTAAGAAATATTTTTATGCCCAAAATCGAAATAGAGCCTTCTGTCAGTGAAAATTTTGATAATCATAGCTTGTGAACTACATTATCCCCAAAATAATTAATCCAAAATAAAGAAATTTTGGTAAATAAATACACTTTATAAATAAGTTATTAACCCCTAGCAAAATTATTATGTTTTAAAGCATCTTTCTATTTTTAATGTGTAGCTGTATTTAGCTATTCCGAAAGATATTAATATGATATAACTCTCCTAAGAATTTCATAAAAAATTATTGAATAGTTCAGAAGATATCTTGTGCCTGAAAGTTTTTTCATATAAACATGTTTGCATATTAGTCAAAACACATTTTTGGCCATAACTCCAGAGATAACGGGAATTTTTACACGTGGTTTCAATTAAAATGTTCAGCACACTTTTTACTTTAACATTCATTTTTTTCAGTAAATCGACTTTATTTTAAGCTTTAAGAGACCCATGACCCCTTGAGATTTCAAAAGAATTAATCTAATTTCAAGCCTCATCGATTTGAAGATAAGTGGAGCCGACGAAATTTAAATATGATTTCAGTAATATTTTCTATCTTCAGAGAGAATAGAGTTTTAAATAATAAAGAATAAACTCAGCGAAGCTTCTACGTTTTGCCCCAAGAGTCATGAGACTTAATAAGCTAGGATGTGAGGAGAAATTCGGAGAATGTTTAATTAGGCACGAATGTATAAGTTTTTGAAAATGTTTCGAAATGTATAAATAATGAATGTTTAAATTTTATTAATACCAACAGTGCCTTAATTCACCTATAATTAACTCATTAAAAACATTCCTGGCGTATTTTAAGAGAAGTTGATTGACTAGCCAATAAGTGACTTCTTGGGGATTTAGGGCGGATCGATATTGAAATCATCACGTTTTCCTTTCTCTGCCTCATCTTGTACATAGAACTTCGTTCTCACTTTTGGTTTATGTTAGGGAAAGTGGTTGACGCGGGGGAAATATACCAGTGTCTCATACAGTTGTCAATTACTACCCAAACTTTTAAAGCACGAAGCATTCTCAAAATAAAAATGCCTGTTTATAGTTAAATCAGGAAGGACTATACTTCGAGGTACTTTAATATCAAGATAATGACTAATTGCGTAAGGTTTTAGCACTATCGATTCTTCTTACTGTCACAAAATTGTGCTAGGAAAACCAGAGGGAATAAATTATTTCTGAAATGACTACCAGGAATTTTGATTATAACTATGCGCTCTTCGAAATCGAATAAATAATGTTTATGTCTTAGGTTTAGTGAATTGTGAAACTTAAATAAATCTTTTTGGAGTGAGTTTAGATCCTGCCGTTATATACAAGGTGCGCCCATAAAGTAACTGGACAATTTTTTAAATAAGAAAAATATTACTCACCTACAAATAAATTTATCTCCTTCAAAATAATCGCCAAAGGAGTCTATACAATTTTTCCAACGTTTCATCAAGTCGTCGAAACACTGTTTATCGGCGTTGGAACTAACCGTTCGCAAAATGCGCGTAACATTTGATTTAATATCCGAGACGTTTTCAAATATCTGTCCTTTCATAGATTTTGCATTTTTTGATTACAAAGGACTTATTCACCACGAATTTGTTCCTGAAAATCCAACAATTAATCAGTATTTTTACAAGTAGGTGTTTTTTCGATGAAGAAGCAGGATAAGGCGATTTAGGAAGAAACTGTTTGATTCTGGGCAAAGGTTTCTTTTACACGATAATGCTAGGCTCCATACAGCAATTTCTGTGCAACAATAACTTGCTAAGCATTCAATTACAGTGATAAATCACCCACCATATTCTCCCGACTTATCGCCAGCTGATTTTTTCCTTTTCCGAAGCTTAAGATGGCCATGAAAGGACAGAGATTTGAAAACGTCTCGGATATTAAATCAAATGTTACGCGTATTTTGCAAACGGTTAGTTCCAACGCCTATAAACAGTGTTTCTATGACTTGAAGAAACTTTGGAAAAATTGTATAGACTCCTTTGGTGATTATTTTGAAGGAGATAAATAATTTATTTGAAGGTGAGTAATATTTTTCTTATTTAAAAAAAATTGTCCGGTCACTTTATGGGCGCACCTTGTATACATACATATACATATATATATATATATATATATATATATATATATATATATATATAACATACCGACCCCGTGGGAATGATGACCGGAGCCGGCTTGTCACACCGGGGATAAACGTAGTCGTAGCCAAAAATACAATTCTCTTTCCCGTCTGCAAATACTTTTTATTTTTCCATTTTTTAACATCGGTAAAATGACGGCGGTTTACTAGGCAACAGAGCCACGCCAAAATCTATTCTTCTGGAGGCATGCTTGAGCTTTTATAACTTTACGAGCGTCTTGCCATGTGATCAAAATGTCTGTAGCCATTGGCTGAACCCATGACTCTGATGTCAGAGGTCATGTGATATCTTATGTAAGGATGCGTGAGAAATTGGAATTTCCGGGGGAACGCTACGCAGCTGTCTTTGTTCTTTAAATCGGAAACGAAATTAATCTACGCCCAAGGAAATTTAGAAGAATTTAGAATCTTGAAAGGGATTTAGGGTTTTTTTGTGATATTTATATATATATATATATATATATATATATATATATATATATATATATATATATATACATATACATATATATATAAATAACTCCCCCAAATATTAATTATTCTATAGTAATAACGCCACACCAGTTTTAATTCTCTTCCATTGATTCTCTATTTTTAATATTGTCTTTACCTATATATATATGTACTTCCGTTGCGCGCCTGGCTGTCTTGAACATACATTGCACCATAGAATCTCGCGGGCAAACAAAACTAATTTTTCCTTTGTGTGCAGGTGTGAGTTAGATCATGGTTAAAGATTAGGTCATGGATTGAGTCTGTCGCCATTATCCTTTCTCTCTGTTCTTTGTAAACATGTAAATAGCCTCCAGTCTTTAATATTTATTGTAATATGATAACGTTCTGAATAATACTAATATGCAAAGTTAAGAAAAGTATTATTCTCATCAACTGGATAATTTGATTTGTCTTTGATGCTGTTCAAGCCAAACTACATTTATTTTATCCAAGTAGCTGGATCCATCGTAATCTGTAAATGTCGATTCAACTGTTGCCGTATATCGTCGAAAGTGTTGACCATTTAGTTTCCTTTCATTATATATATATATACAGGTGGTTATCAAAATAATGGAAACAATTATCAATATTAGTGGTGTTTATGAATGTTCTTTGTATTCCTTAAAAAACGAGTCTGACCACCGGTATTTTTTTTATATAATATAGTGTATGTATTATTCTACCGTTATGTAGCAGTAATGGAGCTAAGGGCATCATGTTTTTGGGAGGAAGAGTGTAAAATGTCAAACCTTGCAGACCTTGCAAAAAGGGCAAATTGTTGGAGCGCGTTTAAATTGGATATCTGCTACTGCAACCTCCAAGCTAATGGGTGTTTTTCGAGCTATGGTATCGAAAGTCATGATAGCATACAGAGTGCACAGAAAAACATCTTTTGCCAAACAGAATAGGGGACGAAAGGGCGAGGTGAGAGAAAGAGACGGACGAGGTATTGAAGCGGATTGTGACACGAAGAAAGAAAACAACTGCAACCAAAATGGCAGAAGAGCTCAATCAGCATCTGCATGTTCTGGTATCAGCCATTAGAGATATAAGAGAACTTCACAAACACAACATTTACGGACGAGTAGTTATTCCCAAGCCACTTGTATTAGATATCAATACAAAATATCGTCCCCAATGGTGTCGCATGCTCAAATCCTGGTCGAGAAATATGTCGAAAAATGGCATTTGGTTCGACGAATCATTATTCACATTGGTCCTCGCAACAGGACGTGCGTATGTCTGGAGAACACCTATACAAGCGTAAGATTCTGGCTGTCTCATCTCAACTGTCAATCATGGAGGTAGGTCTATAAGGGTTTTGGATGGCATATCATGGTTTTCTTCAGGCCCTAAGGTAACCCTAAAAGGGAGATTGATTGAGAAGGGCTATGTCGAAATTTTAGCTCACTAGTCCTTCCTATGGTGCAAACATTGTTTCTTGCAGGAGATGGCGTTTTCCGGTATGATAATCCCCGTTTACATACAGCTAAATCTATCAAGTATTTGTTTGAAGAGCATGAAAAAGAAGTCAAATATCTTATCTTGCCCTGTACAATCCCCCCGACTATAAATCACCCAACCACTGTGATCTGTATAAGCGGATAGATAAAGGTATCGATATCCACTACAGCATCTCTACAGGAACTTTCATGACTTTTCCCTGAAGAATGGTATAATATATTCTTAACCACTATTTATGACTTGTATAATCCAATTTCAAGGTAATAATAAAATTAACGCCACAATTTTATTAGTTAAGTATATTCACAGAAAATATCTCAACTGATCATATCACGATTGAAATGCAATTTTAATAATAAAAAAAATAGTATTTTATGTTGCATGAAAATACCTACTCTATAAGTTCGTTTATATATATATATATATATATATATATATATATATATATATATATCTTATCTATCTATCTATGTCTCTCTCTCTCTCTCTCTCTCTCTCTCTATATATATATATATATATATATATATATATATATATATATATATATATATATATATATATATATATATATATATATATATATTATAATAAAAGAAGAAATTACGCTAATTTTACAACGTATTGATTTTTGTTTCTTCAAGTCCTAATATCCATGTTGCCAGCATTTAAAATATACGGAATGAAAGAATATTGAGGCAAAAATTTATTGAGTAAATGTATTTGCAAGAAGATATTCATTTTTATCAACATTTATCGAACTAAGAGAATGCCTTTAAAGCATGTAAAATTATTTATTTTTCCTATTAATAGAGCTTTCAGTAAAATTTTGATTGGTTTAAGTTGATAAATTATATTCTGTCATACACTGAAGTCTAAGACAATAGAGGTAAATGCATTTTAATACCCAAGGTTAGATAGCGTGATTATCCTATTTAGTTATTACTCATCTAATGACAATTCCCTTGTTAAAATGCATTACGTGATTCATTTTTGTAGCTTTCATTCGGGTAAATCCCACAAGAGTCAGAACTACAGAATTCATAATTTAAGATATGCATAAATCACTTTTTGGGTAATGGTGGTTTATGAAAGTTTAATCGCATACCCCCATTTTATACGCTGTATCATAAAATATTCATATTATTTCTGATTTTGAGGTTCCGATTTTATTCCCGTTTCTGGGGTTCCGATTTTATTTCCGATTCCCGAGATTGGGGAGAAATGTATGGCAGAAATTAAGTTGTCACTGCAAGTAATCTCAAATATTTTCATCAATGGAATCTGGCTGTTATGGCCTCGTTATTGACTACTGGTATACAATCATGTATACCAGTAGTGCGCAAACTGTGCCCACAAAGGGGTCGCGGATAGTTTGAAGTAAATTTATATCATATTAAATTATTTAATTACAAAACATGCATTAAATTTTCTATAATTATACATTTTTAATGTTTTTATGTATAATTTTATATTTTAAAAAGTATAATATGGTATTGTTAAATAAGGTACAATTAAATCTCCAACAAAAATACAT
Source organism: Dolomedes plantarius (assembly GCA_907164885.2). Lineage (NCBI taxonomy): Eukaryota > Metazoa > Arthropoda > Arachnida > Araneae > Dolomedidae > Dolomedes > Dolomedes plantarius. The sequence continues at coordinate 113,104,751 of OU015497.1, read as the reverse complement.
AAATATTAATTATATTTTTATAGTATATTAATTATTTATGCATTATTTATGTATATATTTGTATACATAATGTATATATTTGTATATTTACATTATGTATAATCTTTAACATACAAATATATACATTACATAATGTATATATTTCTATGTTAAAAAGTATGATATGATATTGTTAAATAAGGTACAACAAAATCTCCAACAAAAATACATGAATAATAATTATATTTTCATAGTATATTTATTATTTATGTATTATTTATATTTATATATTTGTATATTTACATTATGTATAATGTTTAACATACAAATTACGTTACATACAGGTTATGTATAATGTTTAACATACAAAAATATACATTACATAATGTATATTTTGTATGTTATAAAGTATGAAAAGGTATTTTTTAATAAGGTAAAATACATAAGTAATAAATATATTTTTATAATATATTTATTATTTTTTATTATTTATGTATATATTTGTATACATAATGCATATATCTGTATATTTACATTATGTATAATGTTTAACATACAAATATATACATTGCATAATGTATATATTTGTATGTTAACAGGTATGATATGGTATCGTTAAATAAGGTACAATAAAATCTCCAACGAAAATACATAAATAAGTAATATATTTTTATAGTATATTTATTATTTATGTATATATTTGTATACATAGTGTATATATTTATATATTTACATTATATATAATGTTTAACATATCAATATATACATTACATAATGTGTATATTTGTATGTTAAAAAGTATGATATGGTATTGTTAAATAAGGTACAATAAAATCTCCAAAAATACATAAATAATAAAAAAAATTTAGTATATTTATTATTTGTGTGTTATTTATATATATATTTGTATACATAATGTATATATTTGTATATTTATGCATTATTTATATATATATTTATTATTTATGTATTATGTAAGTATATATTTGTATACATAATGTATATATTTGTGTATTAATGTATTAATTATGTATATATTTATTATTTTTGTGTTATTTATGTATATATGTTTATACTATATAATACATATATTTTTATAGTATATTTATTATTTATGTATTATTTAAGTATATATTTGTATATTTACATTATGTATAATGTTTAACATTCAAATATACACATTACATAATGTATATATGTGTATGTTTAAAAAATATGATATGCTATTGTTATATAAGGCACAATAACATAAAAACATAAATAATAAATACATTTTTATAGTATATTTATAATTTATGTAATATTTATGTATATATTTGTATACATAATATATATATATGTATATTTATGCATTATTTACATATACTTTTATAATATATAATAATATATTTTTTTACAATAAAATCTCCATAAGAAAAAGTTTATACTTCCATTGCTTCCACCTTTCTGTGTGAGACTGGGTTTTCAAAATTATTAGTTGAAAAAATTGAACTTAAATCGGAAGATGATACAAGAGTAGCACTCTTAAGTATTTCACCAAATACTGAGCAAATATTATCTGAGGTACAGGCTCACACTTCTCAGTCATTTTTTAAAATTTTAGTTTTATATAAACATTTGAAGTTTAAAATTTTTAATGTTTTAATATGTCGCTTATAATTTTGAAATCCTGCTTTTCTATAGTTTAATTTTTTATCTAATTGAAGTACACATTTAATATTTAAAAATAAAGTTTCAGTCACATGAGAATTGCCAAAAGCAAGTGCAGAAGGTAAACAAGATATATTTTTTTCTTGTTATTATGCAAAATAGATATATACTCAAAATCTACAGTTGTTGATATTTACAACGGTTTGTCAAAATTTGCTCTTATTTCTTCTTTCTATTTTTTTGTTAATATTTTTCTAAATTAAAAAAAATTGCTGTTACTAAAAAAATTTCATTGGGGGTCAAGTAATTTTTTTATTTAAAGAAAGTGGGTCATGGTCAAAAAATTTTGTGCACCACTGATGTATGTGATGGAAAATCTAAAAGAATGCTAAAAACATCTCAGGACTGTTTATTAATTGTTGACTGATTTTTAGCCCATATAATTATCAACAATAAAAATGTGAATTTAGAGTGTCTCATTTTTTGTTGAATTTGAAAGAATTTCATTTAAAGATATATTCGTCCTTTAAATTGTTCAACAGAAAAATCACGATGTTTGCATCGACATCACAAGATGTTGCTGCTGTTTTAGAAACGTTTCTGCTGTTCAGAAATATCTCGTATGCTCCTCTCTGTGTTTTTTTTATCGTGATGACACCTATTCATATCATTCTATATATAACAAGCATATATAGTTATTACCCTGCACTGAAACTCCCTTCTGTTGTCACTGCCACGTTACAACAAAGCTTCCCATTTTGGTCACAAGTTGAATTAGATGTGGGTTAGTTTTTTCGCCACAATAGAGGCGTGACAATTCCCGACGTGCTTCAGTACCGCAGAAGCGTTTCGTTGATCTTGCTTACGGAAAATTACTTTAATGAGAGCTACAAACCCAGATGGGATTCGTTTCTATCACTTGCAAAATATTAAACTCATGAAGTCGATATTCTTATTTATCTCCAAGATACTTCAATGGAATTGTGCTAAAGAGCCCTTCATGGAAAGTGAAATCAATCAAAGAGTGCTGAAATAATTCGAGAGGGATTCACAACTGTTTTACTAAATTCGTTTAGCAAAACTATGCAAGGCAAAACTGATTCCATTCAGTCAATGGATCGGCAATATTCCCCAGTTCAATTAATCAAAATTTCTATATTATTTCTAAAATTTTCCTCTCTGAATACTTAGCTATCCTACTATTTATCTATGTAATATTTACCTATTTAATAATCCTCATATATCCTCTAATTAAGTAGAAAATTTTCTACCGTTAATTATCACTTTCCGATGTTTCAGAAACGCAGTCAATTAACTGAGCAAGTAAGTAGCAACGAATTTTTGATCCACTCATTTAATCCTTAATAAGCCTCATTTTACACTTACCTCAGACTGGATCAATATTTTTAATTACACATTTACTTAGCTTTTAGGTCAGAAAGGTCGTTTAAGGTGTTTTAAAGTAAATATCAGTAAGATTTCAAATTATTTCTATGGGTATTCATATTATAAAGATGTCTGGTATGTGAAAAATGAAATGATTAAGCATAATAGAGCAGTAATGAACCATATTTGTTCATATTAACATAAATATGTATTAGTTAGAGACGCTGTTAATATATATTTTTAGATTTAATGCTATTAATGTTTAATCAATAAAACTAATGATTGATAGAAATTTATTTTTATTAAATATTCTTTTTTATGTAGGCTACATGTCAATTGTAGGAAGTTTTCGATTAGTCTATGCGCACCGTCAATAAAAGTATTGTTTCTCCCAATCGGATTGTTTGATTTGACTTTGATGCTGCTCAGGCCAGACTAAATTTATTTTACCCAATTAGAGCTACATCACAGATATCGACACTAAGATTTAATATTTACAACACTTTGTCAAGAGCAAAATTCTTCAGGAATTTTTTTCATATTATTAAATATTCTTGAATCTTACTTTGACATTTTTCAAAGAATTAAATAACGCAAATATAAATTCCGTACAATAGAAAAGTATATATGGAAACAAAAATTGTTAGATTTAAGATTATAAAATACTATAAAGCTAATGAAACAAATAAATACGCACTGTTTTCTTTCAAAATAATTTTTATCCAGAATGAGAGAGTAATCAAAGTATATTATTTGGAAACAGGAATTATTACATTAAAATTTCATGTTCTCTTACAAAGAAATATTTCAAATACTCGTAAGATGCGTTTTGTTGAGGTAAAATAACTACTTATTTGAAAATGGGATTTTCATTAAAATGGGATTATTCTTAACGTTTCAAAATTAAGTTCAGTATCTTATGTGGCAAGTAAAAGTGTATATGATTTTAATTGATCATAGAATTCTATAGAGCAAGAAAGTCGATCCATTAGTTAAATTAGACTCAAATTTTCATTTACTTGTGATACCCCTGGCATCTTGTGCACTAATCTCTCTAAATAATTTAAAGATTGTTTTAGACCCGCGTTAAGAATGTTTTAGAAATTAAAAGGTGCAAATATCCTCTCCTGACACATCTGGAGACCTTGGGGAAATAAAAAGACGTGTATAGAGTAGATTTTCATGTCCCTCTAGTTGTTTTTCTTTTGAAAAGTTGGCTACAAAATCCATTGCCAAATCTTGAAACTACTACATTTCAAAGGCTGTGGTAAAGACTTCATATTCTTCTTAAAAGTTTTAGTAAAGCGTTATTTTAGAAAAATGTAGAACTGGTTTTAAACATTTCAATTTTTCTATAATTTCCTATTATACGATAAATGAGCAAAAATTTTTAATCACTTTGTGAAAATTTCTTTGAATTCCTGGAAATTTTTTTTTTCAGTTGTAACACTTTAGTCCTTCCCTCGCTATCAAAAACCTATATTTTCTTTTTGTATTAATCGTTTGTTTCAGCGGTAATCACAATATATTTTCATCTCCTTTATGCTAAATGATTTTCAGGGAAAATTTAAGTAGAGGTTTAATTCAGTGACATGTCCTAATAGACAACAGGTGATGAACATTATGGTATGTTTGGTAATTTTACAAGTAGAATTAATAACAATATCCTTGGTAAACACATCTCGCTTCAAGCAAATAATCTTGATTTAATATACAGATTAAAATTCACTAGGCGATTCTCAGAAATGAATTATAGAACAATTGTTAGATGAAAATCTGAAAGTAAAAAGTGATGTCTAAAATAGAAGTACGCACCACCGTGAGTGAAATAAATATATTTTTCTCTTTATACTTTTTAAAATAAACTGGTAAGAACAGACTGAAGGAAGCGTCTTGATTATCATCTGACGATTTATCATGTGATTAATCTACAACAAGGAGAACAAGTAGAAACATCGAATTCAGACTAACTTCATTAGTTTTAAATGTACAGCAAATAAGATTAGATATCTTGTTATACTCACGACAGTTGAGTATTGAAAAATAAAATTGTCATATGAGTGAAGGGGCTAATTATATGCGATTTTTTTAATCTTCTCTCATTTCCAGAAAATTTTCAGGGTTTTGAAAAGATTACTGATTTGTAGGAATATTTATATACTGAAATCTATATCAATAAGTAGAAGAAAATGATCCTTTAATTTAAAAAACATTTTCATTGTATTTATAGGCTTAATATAAAAATAAATTTTTGCACTAAACACTATTTGAAGTTCATTAACATTTCTAAAAGCATTTTTAAACAGTTTTGATGAAGATTACAACCTTTTGTCAGCTTATTTGTTATCTCCTATGCATCATATGCATATAAACTTTAAATATTTTGATAGAAAGGAAATGAAATCGCTAACTGAAAAATTCATATTTGTCACTGAATATTTCAAAATTTTGCTTTTCGAGTTCAAGGACTTAAAATGAAAAAAAAATTGGTCAAAATATTTCAGGAAGAGCTTTGCTTCAGAATATAGGCTGCCACAGATAAAAGTCTTATCTTTGGAAACTAGGATGGGAGAAATTTATACTTTATTTATTCGATACGATATTCTCTTGATTACATCTATTTGTTTTTTAAACGCAATATTACCTCTAGAGGATTACACTATTCATTGGTGATTTAGTTCCCCACATGCTTACTTTGGTCGGGCAATCAGCTGATAGCTCTCGCTAATTAATGGTAGACTTTTATGTAGCACGATGTACATGGCTTATACAAAAAGCTGATAGCTACTGTCACTGAGAAAAAATATTACACTAATTATCAATTTTGAGTATTAGCGTGCATGTCAATAAACTAGTTAACCCAGCTTAAATATTATAATACAGCTATGATGCTGGTGATTTTATACCTAACCCTTTCAGTTCCAAAAGTTTATTACTCATTCTAAAAATATGAAATTCCTGAAATGTACTCATTTTATGTCCAGTATAAAGGAACAGAAAGAAAAAAAATTTAATATATTAATCAAAATTTTAAATGATTCCAAATGGAATCATTGGGAATTAAGTAGTGCATGCGTTAAACATAGAGTTGATGCAATTTGGAATCATTGGGAGTTGATGATAGGGTGGAAAAAGTAAATATTTTAACATATTTTGATCTATACATGTATCTGAAGCAAATAATGTATTTTAATGAATAAATAATTTATTTTAATGAATTTTAATAATGTATTTCAATAATATATTTTAATTTACTTTACATGAAATTTTTAAAACAATTATTAATTTTGTTAAGATAAAGTGATACATTGCATTTTTCACACATTATTCTGCTGAATGATTTGATACACAATTTGCATCTTCTTTTTCTTCTATATGAAGAGGCCAATGGCCTAAATTGTTAAATCTGACATCAGCAATGGGATTTGCATATTCACTAGGTCTACACCACCCATCCCTTTGTTATAAACATCAACAATGTGTAGTCTTTTTACATCAATAAAGCTTTATGAAGCAACAGACCATCTTTTTATACTCTCCACAGGTTCCACTCCACAAAAGATAGAAATGACAGTGACACATTTACTATCAAACCATTTTACTGTTGTAATGCTTTTATCGTCTGTTGCATGATCGTAGCTTCCACGTCCAGAATCTTTCAAATTTTTCTTATCTTTAGAGAATGGGAAGCCATTTTTCGAATCTTTGGGAATTCTCTTTTCCTTGACAGTTCCTGCCATTAGTAGAATGCAAGCCTGCTGTTGCACAGCTAGGTTGTATGATGCGAACCAATTGTCAACAAAAAGTTTATGATTTTTATTTCATGGTACTGTCTCTGCCAAGCGTATTACAACATCACCACTTATCCCAAGCTTTGTCTTCTCAACTAATTTTGAAGCAAATCATTAGAAGTACACTTATATTCAAATAATACAATTAAAGTATTCAAATTTTGTACAACCATGTGCCACAACCGCTAGCAATCGTAAATAAACATTTACAGGTGTTGAGTTTCCCACCCCATTGATAACTCCCAATGATGCCATTTGGAATCACTAGTGTTTGGAAAATTACACAACAAAAATTTCGGATAATTTGTTTTGAAAAATTGCCAAAATATGATTTTTAGACATATTTAAAAATTATAAGAGACTAATTTAAACATTATTATTTTTTTAATTACATCTACAATGAAATTGATTTTAACTTGTTTTTAGATTTCAGCTGACACTCAAACATAAAATATTTCTTCCTTTACTGGGATAGTGCTGCAATCTATTGGGTAAAGGAAAAAATATTTTTGAATAGAAAAATGTACAAATATTTTAATAAAATTTATTTGATACCACTGGCAGTTCTGGAAAAAAACTGGCAGTTCTGAGAAAAAAAATTGTGAATATCATGATTCCAATTGGCATCACTGGGAGTGAAAGGGCTAATTGGGTGGCAAAAAATCATTATAATATAACAAGCTAGCATTACATGGTATCACTGGGGTTTCATATGTCAAGGAGATCAGCATTTGTACATACAGGAAAATCGAACAATTGTAAGTAACTCATACGTTTAAAGTAACGTCTACTCATTTAAATTACAAATTCACATTGTGTATCACTTTGTTTCTTTTACACTGATTACATGCATGCATATTACAAGTCCATTATTAATTTATTATCTTTATGATTTTAAAATACAGGCCAATAAACTTAGAGTACTAATATTTTATAGATATTATTCAGAATAAATATTTTAGGCAGAAGTAAGGGTTTGTCGACCCCTGAAAAAAAGCCTTTATTTCTCTTCAGTTATATATTCACAAGCAGATATATCGCTGACAACATAAAGATTTATTCTCTACGTTAAAGTAAAAATTTGGAGCTTAGCACATATGGCTATGTAGGACATTTTACGCATACTAAACAATAGCAATGAAGTTATAAATTGTGACACCACTGATGAGTCATGATAATTTATTTACTTAACGAGGAAACGCAGTTCGTGAAAAATGAAACTTTTTTTCGTGACAAACACAGTAACAAGTTGGTGTATTTTTGCTTTCAAAAAACGTGCAGATATTTTAATGAATAAACACGGCGAGGCAATTGTTTTAGCCAAACTGAATATCGCCCCAGCACTTTTCATAACACACGAAGGGAGTTTAAAAGCCTTGTTTATCATACTTTAAAAGAACACAGTTTAAAGACCCAGAAGACATACGTGGGTCTAATTCAGAGTGAAAGATTAACAAAAACTAGCTTTGAAAATATTCCGCTCCGGGCTGTAACGAGAAGAATCGCTCTCCAATTTAATCCTCTATTCTTGATTGGACATGGTGCTGGAATCAATACCCGATATACAATTAGCTGTTGCCCGGAACGAAAATAGGACTTTTTGATGAATGAGTTGATTTAATTTATCTCACATGTGTCATCGGGGAAGCAGTCGTAAAAAAAAATCATTTAATTTCATCAATCATCTGTCTTATATTTCTGCATCCTTTCTAGGAAATAAACAAATGGATGCATTTATAGTTCGGTGTGTAACACAGCACTTATGTGCGTACATAATAAAATTAAATCAATGCATAAAAGATTTTAATCTAATATTTTCATAACTCTATAAGTTTGAATAAAGTATTCTATGTATTAATTGCGATATTGACATCAATAACGTCGCCTATGAACACATATCCAGAGAAAAGTAAATGAAGTTCTCTCAATAGACGAGGTAAACAAAATGTGAAGGAAGCTTGAATGAAATATTGTGCGGTTAATACTCTCTGTAGTTCTCTTTAGCTGCTGATCGCGAAAGTAAAAATGCAGTCGGAAGTTGTCAGGCGATTTATTTCCACTCTAAAATGATCATAATGTCATACAATTTATTTTCCCAAACTGCTAATTAAAGTCCGTGATATATAAGCAAAGGCATTTTCAAAGAAGGTATTGCCATGAGTTATCATAGTGCTGTTTATCTCTGTGCCATTCATTGCCGATATATTGCATTCAAACTTTTCAAAAGTATTTAATTTTTCTTCGCTGTATGAGATGATGATGATACCTTTTTTATCTTGTTAATAACGATTGTGGTCTCTTTCAGTTAGTTTCAACAATTGATCTTTGCATTCATTGTACTCTACGAAAGGAATGCAAAGATTTTCTGCTTTTTCTTGACGTGTTAGTTTCCACTTGATGGTTTTACTACTTATTTTATGCTGTCAAACTGGTTCAGTTATACTGGAAAAACTTTCGCAGTTTCCTTACTTCCTCGAGCTAATTCTAATTATCTCCAGGACAGAAATTCTTTGCTCTTCCGCTTACTACAGAAATTTCTTAAGATCTCTGTCGCTGGCAGAGATTAAAATCCATCCTTCATTAATAAAGTTCTTTTCAAGTTTAAAAAAGCAATACTGACTTCATCTAAGGATTTTTCTCCCATGTATTTCCCCCCCTTTCTTATACATTTTCCGAGATGCTTGCCCTGTTTGACCTTGAGGCTGTTTTCAAACGTGACAGCAAATTGCATTTACGTTTTCTCAAGGATCCAAACCCTGTAGATAACTTTTGTGGAATTTATTTTATTCCTTGCGAGAGCAGCTATCGTCATATTGGTCAAACTAGACGGGATATGAAGTTGTAAACAGCAGAACATCTTATATATGTCTTGCATGTTCTGAATAATTAAACTCCAAAAAATTATAGTGTTTCAGGGTTTTCCATTGCTCGAATTCTAAACTTTGGTTTATTTTTTCAGAGGTACATATTTTCTGCATTCTCAGGTCAATTTCCGAGAGAGAACCTTTTGAAAATGTGTTTATAACTCATCTTACGCTGACACTTTGGTTAATAGATGCGGGCAGCTCTATTGTGCATATTCGTTCCACTTCACACTAGTATGAATAGTTTTTTATTCTGTTTATTTGCTTGTCTCTATGCCTCTTGTTTGTTACTTTACTCCATGTTTACTCCTTCCATTTTTTCCCTCCTACAGTTATCGCTGCCTTGTTCTCTCTCCGTGCCTTTGTGACTACCATTGCCTGCAAGTTGTATGCTACCTATTTCTCCAAAAAGAATGCATTTTGCTTCTACATAAACCTATTTTTAGAAAAGGCCATACTGCGTTTCACAGAGTGAAATCGTATTTAAGTGGAGGCTGAGAAAACAAAAGCTGCCCTAATATCCCGCAACAAAAAAATTTTATAGGAAATTCCTGAGAATTCCAACGAACTAAGATAAACCATTTCAAAGGTAATCTACTCTCTAGGCTTGCTAGTGGACATCTCAGGTCTTTTTCATCTGCACTAAGTACCATGTCCGGCAGGCCTCCCGGGAGCCAATTTTGGAGTATTTGGGCCTTACCAGAGAAGATCTCATAACAAGCCCTTTTGCCGTCCTTGATTTTGCCCGAGTCAACAACCTCATGGTTCTCGTCTGAATTTATATTCGGATGCCAGAGGATAGAAACAACAACAAAGGTAATTTAAAACAGAAGGTTTTATGCAACAAATATAATTTTATTCAGCTGATTAACTAAATTTTATATATGTTGCAGTCCAGTCCAAAACCGGTTTTATAATGCTGTATCATTGTTTATTTTCAAAAATAATTTATTTTATAATAGGGAAATGCTATTTTTACGCTGAAAAGCACTGTTATTGAAGCTTTCTCGTTCGGGTTCTTTATTTTTTTCACAAATGTCTATTGTGATGCATTTTCACTATTCAACATGTCTAGCATGATCTCGAACGGTACTGCGAGAGTAATCTCTAGATATTTTGGACGCGTGCATGACCCATAGTATTGGGGAGAACGACTAACACACACCAGATAAGTGAAATCTATGCTGTGCTCCTATAAGAGAGATCCTAGAGACCCCTACAAAAGAAAGAAAAAACAAAATGAGATCTAGATTTTTTAATTTGATATATTTTTTAAATTTCCATTTAAAAAGGTGTTTTTATGTTAAAAATGAATTGAGCTAATATTTAGGTAACTATTTTATCTTCCTATAACCACTTCGATCTCTAAAAATAGACCGATTTGTTTTTAAATTCAGCATGTTTGTTGTATTTCTTCACAACAGAATAACATTAACCTCCATATATTTCCGATGCACATACCGACCCATGCATGCATGCATGTAAAATTGGACAGTTAAACAAACTCCTGAAAAAGTTTGGGAGTTGTTTCGGGCGAGCATGGGAAATAATTCCACCCACGTGGAATCTATTCTTTGCTCCTATAAGAGAGATACTAGAGACCCCTACAAAAGAAAGAAAAAACAAAATGAGATCTAGATTTTTAAATTTGATATATTTTTTAAATTTCCATTTAAAAAGGTGTTTTTATGTTAAAAATGAATTGAGCTAATATTTAGGTAACTATTTTATCTTCCTATAACCACTTCGATCTCTAAAAATAGATAGTAATAACAAAACATGAATGTCAAACACGTAGGTTTAGCAAGTTATATCTATAGGAACAAAAAAAATTAGAAAGCGAAGAAAAGCTCTTCTAACAATGAAGGTCAGTGCATGTGAACAAACTGGATTTCACTTCATCAGTTGTAAATAATTTTATTTACCTTATTTCTTCATGCTAGGGGCCCTGGGTTGTTCAAAATGATCGGCAGATCTGTACTGTCCGTCCGGCGCCCAGGCACATACTAACCAGAACCGAACAGGGGAAATAAATCCTCGGCTTAGTTTGCAGGTATTGCTGCGCAGCGTCTGGTCCTCAGGTTCTTCATGCGTGTGGACGAACCACCCGAGATACTGATTATGTCAAATTATTTCCTCATGCTTTAATTAGGAAATATTTTTAATATGGTCGTCCATAAGTGCAATTTAAATTGCATCTACAAGTCTTTCAAAACAGTGCAATTTGCTCTGGACAAGTAAACTTATATATATAAAATGAAATTTCAGTGGAAATTTCATTATTCCTGACGTACGTGATGCGCATTGATCAAAGAAAGAGTTCCTCTATTTACGCCCTTGTTTAAATGAACTTGCAGGGCTACAGTTATAATATATATTTTCCCCTTAGGAATCTGATAGTTTCTTAAAGACCATTTTGTCACTGCACAATGCACGTAATTTATGTATACTCAGTGTGCTTTCTCGATATATTTCTAATAGCGAATGTACTATTCAAATATTGTCGAAAATTGAATAGATTTTTTTTTAATTCTGTAAAACAATCATTTTCTTTATAATGAAGCTAAGAAGCCTCCCATAGCCATTTCTATCTTTCAAATAGCCAGAGACAGGAAATTAAACATAATATCGCAAATATATTTATGCTGACCTTGAGTTGTTAAAACATTTAGTATTCAAGATGCCTGCAATTTTACTGAAAGTCATTGCAAATGTATTGTAATAAAGGGTAAATATTCAAATGTCCAGCGGTAAAAACACTCAAACATTATTTTTTTGTTGCTATCTCTTCTACCACCTTCATTGATTCTGTACAAAATATAAACATAAATATCTATTTGTTGAGTGATATGTATTATGCATACTCTTTTGTGCCATAATCAGAGTGACGTCAGTTATAGGCAAAAAATCAGTCCATTAGACCGCACCTTAGTTCATTGCAGGCACATCAATAATTTGAACTGCGTAAAGCCATTATTTCAACCCATTACGAACAGTTTCAGTCAAAAACAAAGTACGACTGCATAATTAAATACCATGTGGCGTTTTCCCCCAAGGTCTTTTACTGGAAATCACCCAGAGGTTGAATCTTCGGTACTTACCAGGCGCCTTTAACTAAATCAACAAGAGCCAACCTTCGGCCAAAAATTATTGATGACCTCTGTTCGCAATTTGTGACGGCCCCAACAATGTATTGTTTGTATAAGTTGGGACGAACCCAGGCCATTTATCGATACCAACGTGTGATTAGAGTAAATTGGATGGTTTGCTGAAGGTAGAAACGTTGATTTTTGCACGTCGTAGTGTCTAGCTTATCGGAAATCCTTTCGTTGATAATTTGGGGATAGAAATAGAGCGTTTATGGCTTTGGATGTATTAATTATTTTTGCCCGTGGTGTGTTTCAGTAAATTGAATAGAAATTTGCAAAATCATGAGTTGAATATTAAGATAAGTGAATCCGAGTTTCGCGTGATATGATATTGTTAGACGAAAATAACTTTATTTCTATATGAAGAATGATTGCTATTTAAAAGAAATTTATGATGATGGAACGAAATAATAGTTATAAAACCTACTTATGTAAAGTTATTTTGCAAATTAAAGTTGTTAAAGAAACTAATGTATTTTCTAACGTGTATATTTATAAAGAAAGGATCTTTATACGCCTCTGTGAAAAAAAAACAAGTAAATAATTATGAAAGAATAACCCGGAAGTTTTATTATAGAACTTTAATGGAGAGAAAGAGAAAGAGGAGATAGAAATTAATCATGTTTTAGAAATTTATTAGAAACTAGTTAGTACCCGTCAAAACATGACAGCTAAATAGTAAATAAATGTACTAATACAGAAATTATACTCAACACGTCATTGCCAAATGTTGAAAATTCTAATAATGCGCAGAAACAAATTGTCGTTTTTAAGCGGCCTTGTGCTTAGTGAGTATCTAAAGCCAGATTTAAAAATGTCACAGAGCATGCGCAGAAAGCAATTATTTTAGTTGTAAATTATCGCTGATTAAACAGCGTGAAATAAACAATTTCCATGAGGTTTAACCTTATATTTCACAAACATAATTAGCATAAAAATTAAAATGGCAGAGAGAGATCTTGAGAGACTCTTCGGAATAAACTTGTATATCATTAAATTATGTCACTGAGCATGCACAGAAACAATGAGTTTCTAAAGCCAGATTTAAACATGCCACTGAGCATGCTCAGAAATAAATTTTTAATTATAAATTATCGGTAATTAATAGAAATTACGGTTGCAAAAACCAAATTTGACAAATCTACAGATTACAATCTTTTGTTTAAGACAAAAATGAAGTAAATTGATGCAGTAGTTTTCTCTCACGGACTACCCAAAAAGTCGGCTTAGCAACTTAAATATATAGATTGCTTTTAACACATACCTTTTTTTAAGATTGCCAACTAACTTGTCAAAAAAAATAGATAGACCATAAAAAAACTCAAGTTTATTGCAAAATTTTCTTGATAGAAGGAGAAATTATTATTTAATATCGCAAGTTTAATTTGGTAAAGTGATCAATGTATTTGATAAAAACCTCGTATTAAATTAACATGTAGGTCAGGAGACAAACGAAAGATATAGTTCTAAAGAATCTATGACAAAAGTTATCCCCGTTAATGCTTGTGTATATATAACTGAGTGAATGGCATGCAGATACTATTGTCACTTGTAATCACTTTCATGTTCGCAGTCGTAGAAGAATAACTTCATTTATTTGTAATTCATTTTAAAAGTCTTTTCTACCCCTAGCTTTAATATTGCAATCTCTCGTAACTGATAATTAATTAATACATTCTAGAATCAATCTGGAATCAATTCCACCTCTATTATATTGAATAGCTGATACAGATTAGACTACATTCTCCTGTCGCTGCCGAGTTAAAATGAACTACACGCTAAATTACACAAAATTAATGTAATAATTTTGTCCTACGAACGTACAGCTTGAGACGATTTCTATAACACAAACATTTAATACTGGATGGACCTATAATTAAAATTAAGTCCAAAAAATATAATGATTCAGATTATGTTATAATCTAGCAAAAGAAAAAATAATAAACGTTTTCAACTTGTGATTATAACGTATGTTTCATCTGCTTTTGACTTGGCATAATAAGTAAAAACTTCCAGATTGCGGTAAGAAATTGACTTTCATCTGCGAGATGTGAAGGATTGTCGCAGGTTTATTATTTTATGTTTTAATGAACTTTCAAGCAATTATCCGCAAATATTTGCCATTTTTGAAACGGAATTTTGAATTTCGTTGTCTAAAAATAATTCTTCACATTAAAATATCATAGATGCATCCCCGGAGGAACTGGACATAAAATAGAATGAAATTAGCTTCAACTTAACGAAAATGGCAATCATTCTTGTCGAAACTTCAGCTGTCGTATTAGTGACATCAAGCGCGCATTTCGACAACCCACACGTCATTTATCATCATGAGACACGCGGGATCAAAGATTGCGGGAACTTGGAGGGCGAGGAAAAGATTAGGCACGAATAAGTGCTTATTTTGTCCAAAAGGAATTAATACGATACTTAGTGAGAAAACTGAGAAACTACACGCTGCTTAAGAGTATATTAAGTACTTCAAAATTCAAGTAATTAGTTTTCATTTTACTGAAGGAATTTGAAATCCATTATGCTAAATTTTGTGAATGTTGTTTAAAACTGAGATATTTGACTTGAAAGCATGTGAATCCATTACTGTATCAAAAGAGGAGGAAGTTATTAATTACTGTTTCTTTCCAAGACACTACATTAAGAGATACTCATAAGGTTCTTTTTTTTCCGAAAGTATTTTATATGTACATCGTCTGTAATAACAGGAAAAGGTTAATATTAAATGCTGGGTATTTTAAAGTAAAATATACGTTTGGTTTTAAAGCATTTTTGACTTGTTTTGCTTATGAAAGATTTCGAACTGATGATACTGGAGTCACTAGAAGCAATGCATGAGCTATGAACGGTGTGGAAGGAATTTTGGGTCAGAAAGAACACTTTTAGATTATTTAAGATACGAAGTGTTTGCTTCACTTCAATGTTGAAATACTTGTACAATGAGAATTGGAGTAAAATGGGTTGACTATTGATAATTGCACCGACTGTCAATTGAGCCGCTCACTTGCCAAATCTGTTAAGTCCACAAAACTAAAGTGGATAACTGTGATAAATTAATATACGTTGTTTCTTTAAACTTCCTCTGAAAAAATAAATTCAAATAAATATTGTAGAATGTATTACTGGAGGTGTAACTTTTATCTGATGACATACAAAATCTATAAGATAGAATATCCGAGGAGTAATCGTTATTATTATTACAAATTTTGCGTGCCTTAGGGACTTAACCGCGATTTGGCGAGGGAAAAAAGTAATAACACCCCATTCAGTATTCAAACTACTTTTTTTACCACAGAAAAAAATGAAATAATTGTTTAATAATTCCCAAGTATTTACTTCCACAGCAGTTAGACTGTAACTGTGTAATTTATTTTACTTTTTTTGTGGCGAAACAACACTAAATGATTTAACGTTATCATCAAGTACTTGCCTCTGCGTTTGAATTGCATTATTGCAATGATTTACTATGGACTTAGCTTGATTGGCTTCTGAAAAGAAGTTACTTATTATTCTCTGGCCCGAATTTTTTTGGGACCTTTAGTGGTGTTAATCCTTATTATTTAGAAAGTTTATCATGAATGTAAAAAGTTAGGAGTCAATCAAGTGATTTTACACTAAAATTTCAAAAAGTGGACTTAGCCGATTTCGCTTGTAAATGGCTCAGTTATAAAATATCTGAATTCGAATCCAACTGAGAAGAACCGTGTAGATAAAATAAATTTCCATTTCGGTTTTTTCCGATACCGCCGGCAGATTTATTTTTAATGTTAGAAATCTGATTTTTATTTCGTTAGCCATTTCTCTCCTTTTATTTTTAAAGCAAAATTTGGGATACCCGAAAAGAATAATTATTTAAAGAATTCTAAATTAATCTCTCCTTTTATTGTAGTAGATTTAATCATATGGAAGGTTTCAAGAATAGTCATTGAATTTAATAGGAATCTGGGACTAACAGCTCCTACAGGTAACAAATTTTGTAATTTCTGACGCAACAGTTTGTAGAAAGTTCTGGAGGTAATGACGAATTCCCAGGTTCAGATCTTTGTCATCTTTTTTCTATATTCGGTAAAGATACTAATCTGAAGATAGGTTAACACTAGAACCGCGGGACTTTCGATATACCTAGAACCGCGGAGCGGGTCATTTTGACCCTAGATTGTAAACTTATAAAATATGCACAAGCGCTTAATTTATTTAACTAAAACATTTTATTTTTTAAATAATAATCAATATTTCTCAGAATTTACATTAAATAATTTATATAAATCAAGAGAAATTAACTTGATTTTTACAAAATCGTATTATTTAAAATTTTATATCCTGGAATATAATAACATGTCTGTTTAACCAAATATGACATAAATTTTCTAATTTCAATGGAAAAACAGAGTATCTCTTTTCAATATGTTTAGACATAATTTCAAAAAATTTAAAATTAAAAATTTTATCAGTTACTAAAAATTTTATCAGTACTTAGTTTTACAGTTTATAAAATCCAATTTACTGTATGCATTTTGTACCAGTTTTGTACATTTTCCACAGATGGGTGCTTTACATTTTGAACAGATATCTAGAGTTTTATTTTCACGTTTCGAAATGTGGCATCGGACTCGTTTATGCTTAATTTTTGGTTGTCCGTCGTTTTCATTGGTTGCTTCACATGCTCTTTTTGCCACCTTTTTAAGTCGGAAGAGAACAAACTTTGTTCGCAATTCTTCAACTAAGTATTGGATGAATTGCCGTCTACTAATAGATTTTCCAGTTACAGCTTTATATAAAACCCAGGCATTGATTGCAGCAAGGTCCAAAATATTACAAAAAAACCTGCACTGGCCACCTACGTGAAGCAGACTTGACTGTATATTTCCTTGCCATTTGTTCAATCACGTCCACACCGTATTTAGTTGCGTTGTAGAAAGCGATTGTATCAGGTAGTTTTTTGGAGTTATCTGCAATTTCTACGTTTGGATGGAGACTACTTAGCAACAAAACGTTTTTATCTTTTTTACCTTTGGCCACAAGCTATACAGTTCAAGTCCTTTTGCACAATATATACCACGTGCATATAAACATTATATAAAAGCATCTATTTCTTCTAATGTTATATTCCATACTGCTTCCTGAATCTGCCGATGAGCTTCATCTTCAGTACATTTCTTTAGCTATTTCAATATCCATTCATCTATAAAATATCTCCAAGCACTTGAAGGACTATTGTAGATAACATTGCGTTTAGCATGTGGTGTTGGCCCCCCCCCCCCTACTTCTTTCAAAACATTACACTTTGATTTTCTTCCTCTATCGTTTGTTCTTATTTGAGCGACATTCCAAATTGTCCCATCTTTGCCATCTTCATTATTTCCAACTTTGAATGTTATTGTCGATTTCTTTTTCAAATTTCTTTGCATGTGTATATTTTTCTTGGAATGTTTGATTTTTATTTTTTATAAGATAAATTATCATCAGTATTGCGATGAGAAGGACCAGGGATTGTTAGAGTATTGCCAGAGTCATCTTCACTTTAATTTTCTTCATCCGAATCCAAATTTTATTCAATAGCAGGCAGGTATTCATCCTCACTACTCAAAATCGAATCTTGAGAAACCTTCTTTTTTTTAACCTTCCGAATCATTTCCAGATAATTGTTTTAAATATTCTAAAGCTTCCTGAACAGCAAGATTACGGCGTCTTGACATAGTTTTTATACATATACTAATTACAGAATAAAAGCAACTTCAAAAAGTCTTCTAAATATTCGCAGTAATTTTTCACTGCATTCGAACGTAGTTCGTGCTTCAAACCTAATATAATGACCTTGACTGAGAAACCTTCACTATCCCCCCTTTTGATACAGTCCATTTAAGGAATTCTAGGGTGGGGTAGAAGTATTTTACTGTTACAGTTCGAGAAAATATATCTGTTTTCCGTCATTTGTGCAATAACAATTCTTACGGGTCAAATTGACCCGCTCCGCGGTTCTAGGTATAAGTGTTAATAATCGGAAAATTATTTATGTTACGAATTTTTAAATTTGGTAAATTGTTGTTCACCTTAAAATATTAAAAGTCATAAAAGGAATTTTTTTTTCAATCGATACTTTTCGCGTGGTGATAAATTAAACATCTTTTTGGGTCAAATTGACCCGCTCCGCGGTTCTAGTGTTAAAAACAATGCCTACTTTTCTGAGGTTCATTTTTAAATATGGTAAAGAGCCAAGGGTTATGATAGAAATTAATATATTTCCATTCTTTGTAATGCGCAAATGTCATTATAATTTTGAAATCATGCCTCAGTTTCAATGAGTTCCGGAATTTTTTTTTGAAAATTCCTAAAATTCTACAAATCTAATCGCTTGTCGAACGAGTTGCGAGTCTGAACGATCTAAAATCTGAAGTGAGGTGTGTTCCTTCTAAAATTGGTCCACAGAACACCACTGATGGTTTGAGACCGCCAATCGTTTATCTCTCCCTTTGAAGAAAGCTAATTGGAAAATTCTGATTGCATGGTTTTAGTCGATATTATTTGTGTGGAAGATGTGATTTTATGCGTGTTGGGCTTATGCAGGATAAGGAAAGAATTCTAATTGACATGATAGCAGAATATCGGGTATGACAAAATATCAAAAGTGATTCGAATTAAAATAGAATATCATAAAAACAGGTGATTTAAAAAATGCTTATATTTGTATATTTCCTAGTTATGCAACAGAGGAGAGTTTTATGTCCATATTCCTTTTCCAGTCCTATTCAAATTTAAATATTCGAGAAGTAGGGAAGGGTAAAATAAATTAATGTTTTCAATTTTCTTATTTTCTATAGCAGTGGTGTTTAAACATTTTTTCGACTGCGACCCACTTTCTTTAAATAAAAAACTGCTCGACCTCCAGTGAAATTCTTTTTGTAGAAGCACAATTTAAAAGAATTATGAAAATATTAATACTGTGGGTAATTTAAACTGTGGGTAATTTTAAAAAAATAGAAAAATAAGGAAACTGTGCATTTTCGGTATATATTTATTTTACATAACAATAAAAAATGATAACAATAAATTCAATAATAAAAAAATTGAAAAATAAGGAAACTGTACATTTTCGTATATTTTTATTTTACATGATAACAATAAAAAATAATAACAATAAATTCAACAGTAAAAAAATAGAAAAACAAGGAAACTACATTTTCGGTATATATTTATTTTACATGATAACAATAAAAAAATTATAACAATAAATTCAGTAATAAAAAAATAGAAAAATAAGGAAACTGTACATTTTCGGTATATATTTATTTTACATGATAACAATAAAAAATTATAACAATAAATTCAACAGTAAAAAAAATAGAAAAACATGGAAACTATACATTTTCGGTATATATTTATTTTACATGATAACAATAAAAAATTATAACAATAAATTCAGTAATAAAAAAAATTAGAAAATTAAGGAAACTGTACATTTTCGGTATATATTTATTTTACATGAAAACAATAAAAAATGATAACATTAAATTCAACAGTAAAAAATTGAGAAATAAAGAAACTGTACATTTTCGGTATATATTTATTTGACATGATAACAATAAAAATGATAACAATAAATTCAATAATAAAAAAATAGAAAAATAAGGAAACTGTGTATTTTCGGTATATGTTTGTTTTTTACATGATAGCAATAAAAATAATAACAATAAATTTAATAATTAAAAAATAGAAAATAAGGAAATTGTACATTTTCGGTCTATATTTATTTTACAGGAGAACAATAAAAAATATGTTGCTTACCATCTGCACTTGTTTTTGGTAAAACTGTTTGATACCTTATCTAACAATGTCATATTTTTAACATATAAGAAATACAAATAAAAAAATTAAAACTATGTAATTAAAAAAAATTTAAATTACAGCACCCCCTCCAGATTTTTTTCCTATCTCCTCAGTGGGTCGCAACCCACACTTTGCCCACCACTGTTCTCTAGTGGGAAATATGCAATTTATAGGGAAAAATACTATAAAATTTGCCTTGATGTAATAAATCGAAGCCAACTGTTTATAGATTTTCTTTTTACATAACATACAGGGAGTTAAAAAAATTTAGACACATCAAAATATCACTGAGACCTAAACGAATTTTTTATGTGTCTGTTCGAGCTATTTTAAGCAGTGAATTATCCTTGCCGAACAGATGGCTTTATCCTGTTCCATCCGAGTTAATAAACCCGCATTTACAAGATAAACGAGCCGCTTGCTCATTCTAAATCAATTAAGCCCCACTCACACACATTCTAATGCAAACGAGTGCGTTTCATTACCGAATTAAAGATGTTAAGAGGGCCGTAAAACTGTCGCAATATTTTTCTTCGGGTTCCGCATAAAAATGATTTTTCCATTTTTATTTACTCCAGTATTTTCTTTGGGATGAAAAAAAAGATTTTTATGGGAAAATTATAAATAATGCACCACATTTAGTCAATTCCCCCCGAATGCATTTTATGGAAAAATTTGCAGATCATTTCACGAAGTTCATTACGCTTTGTTCAATGAGCGGTGATGCATAACGTTAATGAGTTTGTGTATACATGTATGCAGTCGTTTTTAATAGCGATTCATATATTTTGCGGAAGAAATAATCGGAAACATTTAAAATATTTCTTTACCATGAGTTTCTTTTTGTTATACGGGCAATTTATTTAGTGCCAACCCAAGAGAAAAATATTCCTGACAATTTTCACGATAGTAAAAAACAAAGAAATCTGAATTTCCTGTGAAACTTATATATAAGTAAACTTATATATAAAGCATGTATAAGGAGCTAAACAAGGTTTACGTGCAATATAACACAGTGCTACATGATTTCATGATAGCCATGTGACCATCGATTTAAAAAAATTCATGAACAAAATGTTTTAAAAACTGGCCAATAGCATTGAAAAAACATGCTAATAATTAAAAAACTTATATGCTAATGTGAACTGCTTGCATTTTAAAATAAAGTTTAAAAGCGGCAAAAGAGATAATACAGTAGATATTGTTCCGTTTCCCTGGGTTCGATAGGATTGAATAAAATCTCTTCAGAAAGTGCACACAAAATAAAATTTATTATTCTGTAAATTCTTCAGGCGCATATACAAATTCAAACAGAAAACACGCAAAAACTGTCTTCTATACAGCAGAAAACTCTAAAAATGCAAGTTAGGATAACAGAGTCTTCAATAAATACACGCCTAACTCATTTTCAATACATTCAATTCTCAGCAGAAAACAACACTGAGTTCCAATGCCAATGTCAGGTATATTTATAGACTTCCAAAGCGCCCTCTATCGGTCAACCAGCTAGATATCACTAGAAGATTCCAGAAAAGTCTAGCAGGTGGACGACCATTTGGCGCCATATCGCCAAATTTGGCGACCAAAATAAGCCACCAAATCCATCGCCAATTTGGCGATAACTCTCACATTTGTCGAGAGTACCATAGATTCGTAAAATTCGTAACAATATAATAAAATAACACCTCAATGAAATTAAAACTTTAGATGTTTGAATGATGCCGATTCAGATCTGTAACAATAACTGTCAATAAATTTGCCGAAAAAGAGATGAAAATATGTTTGAGTAGATTACTAACACAGTGTAGGCCTCGGAATTAAATTCATACAAGAAATCAGAACAAATGTTGCTTCCTCTTTCACGATACTCTCAGGTAATAGGATTTAGTTTAAATGTATATAAATGGGATTTCCACTGTAAGGAATTCAAGACGAAATTACGATTTACGGTCTTCGCTCTGTATTTATTCAATTGCTGTGGCAACATTTCGGTTGAAATAACTCATTAGCAATATAAATAAGTTTAAAATACTTTAACCCGTGTGACAGTAAATCTTTTGGAAATTCCCAAAGCAGATTTGTGGACAAGAAATTCTTAATGAAATGTCTTGTATATTATTTAATTTAATGTTTTATATGATGATGTATGCTGAGAAGAATTAGATTTTATTGGAAGAAAAGCAAGGAAATTCAACCGAAAGATTATCGTACAAAGATTTAAATCATAATTATTACACATTTATTTCTCAGATTATTTTTTGTACGACAAAGGAATTTATTTCTTCATAAATGAAACCATTTACATAAATGTTACACACACAAAATATTTTGTTAGGTATAGTTGAAGAAACTAAATGCGTTTTAAATCAAAACGGATTAACTTTGGCTACTGAAACAAAATTCATGTTTTTGTCATACCGATTTTTTAAACGAATACATTAAGATAATTTCGTATGATAAGTTTTTCATAGCAAGCCCAACCTATGTATTACCTGCATATTATATCAGGAATTATTGTCGTTGTTTTCTGATGTAACTAATTTATCTTTGCATTATCACTCTCTTATCTAATGTCTGATTTCGATAATTTACATTAGTAATACTATGTCGCTGTTTTCAGCTAAGGCAACTTGTAGTAAAATTAGTACTTTACGTATTAGAAATTCTTAGACGAAGCTTATTAGACATCTAGTGGGTAAAGTGTCCAAAAGGATGTAATGTGTATTAGATACCAAGTTAACACATATAGTGAAAACTACCCAATGTTACTCAACCTTGTGCGCGTGTGTGTGAAAGGGGTGGTCTTTAATGACAGATAAAAAAAAGTACCATTAAATTGAACGGAGACAATAAAATTATCTTCGTTAGGTCTATATAATTAAATGTAAGGTATAAAGTAGTAATTATTTATATGCTATGTAATATTTAAGGAAAATATATTAAGTAGAAAAATAAATTCCTAACAGAAGATGTATAATGCAATTTTGATTTCTTCTAATTTTCTCCATTTTCTACAACAGACCATTATAAATATGCACTTTATGATGTTGTTGTTGTTAATGATAATTCCCCCTGGGGGGAGGTTCCATTCTCCAGGTCCTAATAGGCTATTGGGCAAAGGGGTGGCTCCTGTTTTGAATTAGCACCACAAGGGTCGGAGTCCAACTTGGCTAAATGACCGGTCCCTTAATTTTGAACCGAGTCAAGTGACGCGACTTCCGGTCTCGTCACTTGACCCCGCACCTCCAGAGGTAAATTTGAGAACTTGGAGGACATTGCATCCATGCTCTATTTTACGTGCCCCGGCCACCATTAGTGAACACGGCGGTGGATTTGCAGAGACGAGCATCGAAACAGGGACGTTCAGATCACTGGCCCGCTGCCCTTGCCAACTGGACCACCGCGCCCATAGCCTTTATGTAGCTTTTAAAATAAGAACGATTTAATGACTCAATGTAAGAAACCTAAAAATCGATAAGCCTAGAAAATTTCAAGATGATATAGCTTTGTTATGTTGTTGCTATCAATATTTTGGTAATGTACATTCTTTTCCCTAGTAATATATAAATATTTAAGCATGTTAGAGACAGTCAGCCAAGGTCTAACTTTTGAATTTCATTAGGCTTTAAGTTCGAACTTATTCAAATAATGAATGACTTTTTTATAATAGATTCTGTCTTTATTTTCGATTATCATAAGCTTAATCGAAGTTTCTTCTATTTTCCTCAACAAGAATGCAAATGTTAGAAACAGACTTGCTTGAAAATGGAAGTTTTAACATTTTAATCTTTAGAAAACTAAAAATTTATTAAAGGATTTGAAATTCTTTCAGTAAATATTTGTTTTCTTCCAATCTGATGGTATGCCTGGAGAGTTAAAACGGAAAGAAAACTTACTGATATAAATAACAACAAAGATTTACTTCAAAACCTTGCCTTGTAACAAATTCTAAACCAATAAAAATATTTCAGGCTTAAAAAATTATCGCTGTGTTGTGCATCCTTCTTTTCCTGTCATGAGACATATTTCGAAAATATTTGTTCAGTTTCTTAAATTAATTGCAGTAATATCGCTAATACATACTTACTGTCCTGTTTCAGTAACTCTGTAAATATTTACTTACCACTTATGAGAGTTCGATTTCTTTTACGCTTTATGGGGGAAAACGTCTTAGAAAAAAGGGAAGAGAAAATATATAGATCAGTAATACATCTAAGAAAATGTATGATGTCCGCTTCCTCTGTTATCAGGAGAACGGTCTATTATTAATTTAGTACACAGCCATATCCTGAAAAAAAAGAGGCTATTCAATATTTCTGTGGTAAAGAAATATGGACATTTTCTATTTTATATCATCACTAAACCTGATAAGTGTTATAACCTCAATATTACTAGAGTAACTGTTTTTTTTTTGCTGTTTATTTGCGACATATATTACTGGGAATGTAAAAACTGTTTTAATAATAGTTTTGGGTTACTTTGAAGTGAAATAATTAGCGATTGATCGCATAAATAAGCGAGTTTTAACTACTATCAATGAAGGAAATTTACTCACTATTTGAATGTGAGACTTTTTCTCTCATTAAAGGAAATTTTCCTTTCAGAACTAGGTTAGACTTGCTAGAGTTAGATTAATAAGTTATAAGATTTTTATTTTGTTCAACTATCAACAATAAAACTGAATGTATTTATGATGCCTTACTTTTAAAACTGAAGTATAACATCATTTAATTTGAAGAAGCATGTCAAATTATAAACGAACATAAAAAATAAATTGTAAGGAAAATATCACGATATTAAAAAGGATATTCTCATTATCTCTGTTTTATTTTGTTCGAATAACTCTTTTTATCTTTCAAGATGACTGCTTAATAATGGAAGAAGGATAAAAGAATTGGATTTTGCTGTTTAAAAGGGGTTTTATCTCTGAAATTCCAGATTAGCCTGTAGTGATGGGAGAGCCGATCTAAGGCCATTATATCCACGGGAAGTATGCGAATGTTTTGTCCCTAAATCTTTAAGTGCATTTTTAGGTTTTTTTTCTTGGTTGTAGTGAAGACTTTAAGTATATTGATGATGTCGTTCTTCGAATGGTGTGGGTTAAGTCCACCCACTTCGTCTTGTTTTGATCTGTACTTGTAATGCGTTATTCAAATTTTGCTGGAATTTATTTGAATTATAATCTGATAGGGCCGTCACATGTTCTGTTTTTGTATTTTATGAAATACATAAGATAGTTTAACCATTTATCTTAACCACATACTTTTGGGTCATTATATAAATAATTTTGGCTCGCGTTTTATTTATTCATGAAAAAAAAACACATCGAGTTCTGAAGAGATCACGGACTTTTCACGGTGGGTTCACTAATTAGAGAAATTGCGCGGTCAACTCAGTATATTTTGATGTAAATGTTAAGGTAGTTAGGTGATTAGATTAGAATAATATTTCCACTAAGGTTAAGGACGAAAGAAGGCGAGGGTTTGAAATCTCACATTCAAAATAATAGCATGGAAACAAAAACATCATTTTAATAGCTAAAGTATTTAGATTTGTTGAAACAGAGAAGACAGCCTTGAGTTGTATTAATGAAAGTAAATTTATGATATAAACTCTCTAAACTTTTTATCTTACAAAATGGTAATCACATTCCAAGCGTTATTAACCTCTTGATTTATGTACAGATTAATCAACAATACTAAATATCTCATATTTTAACTGCGCGTTATTTGCAATTGCTATTACATCTAAATTGTCGCTGAGCATATATTTTGATAAATTGATTTTCAAATAGGAAGTAAAAAAGGATGTGAAGAAAGGTGAATGGGGTATTATGAACTTTGAAAAAAAAGGTAAAAAAAAGCTCTCTTATTTTAAACAACATGAAACACTGCCAAAAGTGATTGACACAATAGTAGCATTCTCTCAAATAGCCTTGACATCTTATTTTAAAATTCATGCAGTATTTTCATATGTTTTAGAATTTGAGACATTTTCTACAGTTTTTTGGTTAGGGATACGGTTTATAGTCTCCAGAGAAATTTCTGTGAAACAACTCCCTTCTTGATTTTATTTCCACGATATGAAAATTTTAAGAGAAACTTCATCTCATATATTTTTTCTCTTTCATTGGTTTCTTCCTAAAATTTTCATATAATTACCCATGCAATTAATTGAGCACTCATTGTTTTAACTTGAAAAATTTAGCCTCCAAAACACTGCAAATAATGTTTTGGTTATATTTTTAAACAAGTCGAGGGTGCTTCTATGTAAAACTTTGACGAGAACAAAATATTCGAGACGAATTATTCCAAAAAATATTATCACCAAGTGTACCACCTAACGGTTTCATGGTAACATGGCTGAATAAATCACTTCACTGACGATTCATTTCAAATTCTGTGCCCCTTATGTTTTTCTGTATAATTTTGGGACGTATTGATCACGACTGGCTGATAGGCCAACCGTTCTATCGAACGGAAGATATTTTGGCCAATCTCATCAGCGGTAGGGATTTTAAATTTTCGATTAAAATTTTTTATTCCGTATATAATTAGATTACATTTTGTTGATATGTGTGATTATTTCTTTAACATTTATCACTGCTTTTAAGCAGCAAAAACACGGTGCAATTTAAATGCGGAATTTAGACCCATAGTGAATATCTGTCAAATAGCTCACTCTAAGAATTCCTTAGTGAAGTTGTTAGACTAAAAGTTTTTGAAATGATGAAATTGCTCAACTTTTTCTATTTTCTTTGAAACAAATTTCGATCCCCAAAAAAAAGAAAAGAAATAAAAGATTTCATCTAAAAATTAGAAAGTAGCATTAAAGTTCTTTTCATCAAAAACATATGAAGTTAAAAATCTTTTACTTCATATGTTTTTGATAAAAATAATTTAGAAAAAATACGAACACTCTGGTAATGGCACAAAGATAAACTTTAGTGACTTTAGTCGATCATAGAAGTTTTTTGAGTATTAAAATCGACCACAGAAATTGATAAACTGGGAAAGTTAATAAGTTAATAAGTTAGTAAACTGGGTAGATATAATTAAAAGTTATTAAATAAGTTAATAAGATAATAAACTGGGGAATATGTTAATAACTTTGGAGAATGTATAACATATGATTGATAGGATGAAGACCATTGTCTCCCTGAACATAAAATATCGAGAAACTTTTGAAGTAATTTTGATAAATTTTCAGGAATATACGTATAATTTTTAGTACCTTTCACTTTTTCATAAGTTATGGATTTTAAGGTATCCGAATACGTTTAAAACATAGATTTTAACGAAAATTCCGAAATTGTTTTTAATTCCTTTTTCTTAAAGATTGTAAATTTATGTTTCTAAATCTTCTTTTATTTTTTCGATGCGATCATTAGAAATGAAATGAGAACGATTTTAAGATCAACAGCAGCTATGAATTTCAATACAAGTTGAAAACTTTAATTGTGTTTTCTGAAGAACTTATTTTTCATTGAAAATGTAAACGACTCTTGTGATAACTCAAATTCTGATCATATGTCAATGAAATTTTTCATATAGGTTTTTCATATTACTAAGAATGTAATTGACTACAGATTTAGTTCTAGGTATATTATTTGTTGATTTATAGCTACATTTATAAAAAATCTCATGGAAAATTACTAAAATTTTACATGTAATTGCGTATAATGACCTGTATTTTTTTAGATTTTAAGATATCGATTAGTTTATAGGTCATTACACTTAGAAGGTACTTACGTACATATGACAAAAAGAGCTAACGTTATATGCATAATTTTTTTTAGAGCTAGAGCCATCTTCGTAAAAATTTGCTAAATTTCGACCCAATTTTTAGAAAAATTGCATAGTTTCATCATTTTCGAGTTTTGGTGTTATATTCCTTCGAAAAATAAGAAATCTTCACAAGTACAGTTTTTCAAAAAAAAAGGACTCCGAACGCAGTCGGATATCTTAAGAAAAAACTGAAAAAACGCGAGCATTATGTAAGGCAAACCGCATCCCCACAAATTGCTGCCCTGAAAATAAATATTTCCATGATACATGATTAACTGTTGCAAAAATTAAGAATTAAAAATTCAATCTGAAAACGAAGAGGAAAACTCAATTAAAAATTAACTCACAGCAGTTTATTTATGCTAATATGCATAGCTCAAATTGTGCGAAACACTTCCGGGTACATTGACTTATTAAATTACCGCGCGTAATAAAATGGAATCAATTTATAACCAATGACATGTCAAAAGAGGAGAGAATTTTTCAGCCCACTTTTTGTCGCTGACTTCGGGCTAAGTTTCAATTATCCTTGAAAAAGGGGGCTAAGAATATCTGCCAATGGCCTCTCTAATCATCAGAGTAGCATCTTTCTTCTCCTTTTTAGTGATGTTTCACGGTCCGAGATCTTCTCAAAAGTTTTTCGCTGCTGAATATAGCTTTTTATGGGGCTTTATTACAAACTAGAGACCACAAATCGGAGAGTCGAAAGCCCCTCAGGGCATCTGGTTCTCTCTTTTGGCTGTCTAGGAGTGAATCAATTTGTTAGTTTTATCGGGTGGAAAGCGAAAGTGTGCTATCGTTAGTGGATTTTTTTTGGCTCTCTCCCTCCCATATGTTGGTTTCCAAACAACTGACCGAAAACAATTCTTGCAAAGATGCGTGGACCCCTAAATACAGGAAACACCAGAAAAACACAGCTGATATTTAATGTTACGAAACCACCTCCCACAGTAACAACATCAGAACAATGTGTGAAGGAAAAATCGTTAATAAAGGGAGGAGGGGAAAGTCAAAGAACAAATGAGAGAGAAAGGGAAAAAAAGACCCGGGGAGAATAAAGAAACACAGAAAACAAAACAAAAAAAAGTATATATGTGAAAGAAAGGAAAATGAACAAAAATTTATATCATGAATAACGAATAGAATATTATTTTTTTTGATTAAATAAAATTGTTGAATAAATGAAACCAATACACCATAAAAATTAAACATAAAGAAACTACAATTATAAAAAAAATGAAAGGAGCCATAAATTAAAAAAGAACATGCTCCAGAATTAATACACCATAGCTTTCTAACCAGACAAAATATAATGAATGGAACTAATGCTATTGACTAGTACGTTGGAGAAATGAAACATAAAAACTTTCGAAGAAATCAAGATTAAATAGAGTCTGGAAACGTAAAGAATTCGTGTAATAAAGAAGTTATGACCTGAATACGAAGACTGAGAAGCAACGAAAGTCATGTATAGTTTCTCTTTTTATTTGCACATAACGTGACATGTTCTTGACTTTTAATTAAGATTTCACTTAACTAATTGAACAATTAAAACTCAATTTCGAAGAACTTTGCTTGAGCTATAAGTATTATGCAACACATTAGACTTAGTTTTTTTTTTAAAATGACCATTATCTTTAGTTTAAAAAAAAATAGAGAATAAGAGGTATATGACAGTTATTTGTGAGGAAATAAAAAAATGGGGTTCAATATCGAGGATTTAAATCATGTAAAACCTGATAGAATCAAAAGAAATTATGATTTTTTTTCAAAAATACAACAAATATCGTTCTTTTTAAACCAACAAAATTTGGAAATAGGTTATCAGTAGTTGGATCTAAATGCAGGCACTTTTGAATATTTTATTGCAGGATATTTTACAGGTATGATGACTTTTACTTGATGTAAAATTACTGTAATAAGGTAAAGACATTTTCATATATAATTGGATGCTACAAAAGGAAGATGAAACAAAATTGATAATAAAAAGTTATGTTCATGAAATTTTATATCCATCCGTAAATAGCAATGCAAAATTTCCCAACATTGCACCCCGCTGTAATGTTAGTGGTAAAACACTTTAACGGGAAGTGTTAACTTCAAGCAAAATTAACCGTTGTTAATTCCTATCTTGGTTGAGGATTAAAAACTTCCATCACTCATCTTCGATGTGTTCACAAATACCCAGGAGTGTAGAAATGTAGCAGAAGAGCTAGTATGCTGGATTACTTTCGTGATGTTCTCGTTTCTTAAAATTCCAAGAGTGAGAATTGAGGATAAGCATAGCCATTCATTAACATGAAATCCACACATTCCGTATCTATGTGATCTTGAATAACAAAGAAAACTAATATATGTATATACACAAGTATTTTCTATGTCCCGTGTGAAAATTTATATTTTATTTTGAATTGGGGACATTCAGTAAACTTCCCCGAAGATTTATCTTAGAGTAAAATTCAGTTTTTACAAGAATCTGGAATGCTAGAAACGGAAAAAATAAATAAAAACAACCGAGCTTTAAAAACATCACATTGAGATGTCGGTATAGTATTTTAAGCTGATATATCTTGACTGGCTACTCTGACCTTCAAGTTTATTCTTGATCCCAATGACCTTTTTTATTTATTTTAACATCACTATTCTGTGTTCAAAGATTCACGATGTCTTTCTTATTTGAAGCTAGTATCGTAGAGGACTTCTCCTTGTAGAAACTGGAATTCTTTATTCAATATTGGGGAATATGTAAACATTTACGATTGGGGTGCGTTCTTTCTGATTTCACTCATTTTACTATGGTCGACAAAAATACAATGTTTTAATGAGCTGACAACTGTTTCTCAATTTCCTAATGGGGACAGATAATTTTGGGATCCAATTTAATATCTTTTATGTCTTAGCATTTAACTTCAGCATCGCTTTTATACACGGGATCTTTATTCATTTAAACACTGTATCCTCAAAAAGGAGGGATGATGTCTTATGTATCTATTCTAAAAAATATTTTATGATATAATAATGTGCATTACAATCAATATGATTTATATTACAAATGTGTATCTTACACAATGTCTTCTAATAAGAAAAAATATGCATAACTTCGCGAAATAAAGTCAAGTTATCTGGGTAGGTCCAAAATTATTCTTTAGGAACGCGTTTTCAAGTCAAAAATAAAAACTATATTATTTTAGATGTTTGTGATCAATTCTCATTCATATAAGAAATATGCCGTTAAAAGTAATTGATTGACCACTGATATTTTACAACTGAATTATATTTAATTTAAGAAAAGACACTTTAATTTTAAATAATAACCGGATTCCTTGTAAGGTACATGTAACGACTGACAGTTATAGATAAGAAGAATTATAAATTACTTGTTATAATTTATAAAAAGTTTGCAAAACATGCTATTAGGAATTGTTGAAACCACATGAGCCGTCGACAAATGTTTCAGATTGCGTGTAAAAGTTCCCAAATTTTTCTTTTTCAGAGATTCTGAAAATTTGACTAGAAATTTCAAAACTCTTATTGTCAGCGGCCAGAGTTAAAGTAAGTTTTATGATTTATCTAGCTGTAGTGGAAAATAATTTCAGCTCTTCCCTTCATCATTCAGCGTTCAAAGTTAGAAATTTCTTAGAACCACCAATGAAATATCCTAACGCAAGTCAAAATGGGAAGGGGTTTGATCGATATGACTTAAGCGAAATTTTGTACCGTGCTGTCAATACTATTTTATTATACAGAGAGAGAGAATTATCTCAGCAAGCCACTCAAATATCACTTTCTTACCTACAGTTGTGTTTGTAATTTCTAAATTTGTACGTACGTAATAACGAAATATATGCCAAAATAATCTGACTATTATGTCAGATTTAAAATAATTATAAAGATTTTTAATACTGCTTTAAATCGTTATGTTAGAAGAAGAAGGAATGTCCCATAGGTCTCGTGAATAAATTTGTACCACAAGCAAAAAGTATAAATACTCTATCCTAGTCTATATATAAAAAACAGTTCCGTGACTGACTGACAGATAACGCACAGACTAAACTGCTGGACCCAAAGGGCTGAAATTTTGAATGGCGATTCCTCTTATAGTGTAAGGGTGCATTAAGAAAGATTTTTGAAAAATTCTTCTTAGATTTTTTAAAATTGGTTTTTAAGCTGTTTTTGAAACTGTTTTTAAGTTTGCATTTAAAATAATGATATGAGGGTTATAAAATTTATATCACAAGAAAGATCATAAAAATTCCTTTAAAATAACATCTTTTTCGAATCTTTACCTCCATTTTCTGATTTTTGGTGAATTTTTGAAGATTTTTTAAAATGTAATTTATGAATGCTGATCACGAGATTTCTTTTCTTTTTGTGATACTTCAAATTAATTTTGCGTCACGAGCATACAAACAAAATAATTTGACAAAAAATATTAAAATACACTATTAAACTGTACTATATTCTATTTTCCGAAGAGTAATTGTGTAAATTTAGAGGGATAAACTGACCATTTACACATAACTTTAGAACTGTAAATTTTTACTAACGTATCTATGTTAAATTCTAATAAAGCGGTTAAGCATTGAATAGTATTATTAATATTAGCTGATTCTGGTGAAAAATATCTTAGGGAGCCTGGAAAAGTTCTAAAAATTATTTTCATTATTATCATCGAGAAATCTATTGAGAACATTAGAAAATCTTTTGCAACATTGTAAACGTTCAGATGCTTTTATTTGCTCTATAGTAGACATAAAAAAAGATAAATTGACTTTTTCATTATAATCTTAAGAAGAAGCACTCAGTGAAAATTTTTGAATAGTATGATAAAGAGTAATTAGAAAAAATAATTGATATTATATTCCTTTCATCTCAGAGAATAGAGTTCTATTTAATTATACATCCGCGCTAGAATATGAATAATTAATGTGAGAGTTTCCCATGAAATTATTTTTATGAAGTATGAATTTTTTATAATTTTGCAATTCTTTCACGGTCGCCCTTTTTTGTAATGCAGATGTTACAGATCTTAAGCGCTCTTAATGGGAGGGGATCTCTTCATTTAAATATGAGCGGGAATAAATTAAACTCGTTAATTACTTTAGGGGTTTTAATTACAGGTTTACCTCGTTACGATGTATTTCATTTTTGACGTTATTTCCCGGTTTAGCTTTTCTTGAAGTAAGTAAACAGACAAAACCGTTAAAGAAGAAAGTCGTTTAAAAAAGAATAGTTTTGAGAAGATTTAGAATGTAATTATATGTATCATTTGCAAAATTTTATTTTTACTTCTGAAGTTTTATTTTCAGGCTGCATTCCATGGTGGAAAAAAATAACAGATGCAATAAAATTAGAAAAACAAGGCAAAGATTACATTTAAAATATAAGTTGTAATAAGTAAAAATGTGACGATAAAATGTTAATATGCACACTCACAAATCATAAATATACCGTGGAATCTCGATCGATCGTTTTCGGATCCATCGTTTTTCCGTATGTGTCGTTCATTTTATCCAGTCCCAACTATCATATTGCTTTGTTATATTTCCGAATCTATCGTTTTCCCGCATTTATCGTTCATTTTAATCGGTCCCTTGAAAAACGATAGATCGAGATTCCACGTATATTGTATTTTTTGGACCATAACTTGGTTGGTTGATTTTTAATTTATTGGTGGAAGATACATCGAGGGACAAGCTGCGCCAACCACATGGTGTACACGTAACACCAAACTCGGAACAGACATATAAAACAATGTTGCGCAGTATTTTGTACAGTTTAATAAAAGGTGTAAAGTATAAAATTTCTACAACCAAACAACATCAATAAAAGGTGAAGATAATTAAAAACAACAGTAATAAAATGCGTGACATACAAGATTACAAAGAGCTAAATTTCAGAATAAAATGATGTGTAAAAAGATAAAAAGCTCGGGATGTCAGTACTCCCCCCTTTGGACCATAAGACGCACCGAACGCTAAGACGCGTCTCAAATAGATGGGAAGATTTTTAGGAAAAGAATATTTTGTTTTTATTAGGTATATAAAGATATTTTCAATTTCTTACTTAATGAAGATTAAATATATATATAATAAAAAATATAATATATGTAATAAATATACCTAATATATCAAATAAATATATATAATATATATAATAAATATATAGGGTAAGTAGGCCGAATATGAGACCCCTTTTGAATTTCATACATAACTAGGAAAGTAAATGAGGGATTATAGTACCAACTTGATATCCTTTTAATGCATATATTTTACTACATGACAGAAAATGAAAATAACCTTACAATTTTCTTGTATGAAATTATAAACACAAATGTTTCATTTTTGGGGGTTTGAAAAAAGTATTCCTAATACACTGAAGTGCCACTGAATTAGGGATACCTACCTAGTAACGAGTTGGGCGTCCTCTGGCCTTAATAACGGCTGCCACACGACGAGGCATAGATTCAACAAGTTTCTGGAAACGTTCCACGAGAATGGCTTGCCAAATATTGGCTAAAGCTGTCCATAATTCAGTAAGGTTCTTTGGTGCTGTGTGATGGCCTTTCACGCCTTGTTCTAAAACATCCCAAAGATGCTCAATAGGATTTAAGTCTGGGCTTCTAGGTGGCCAATTCATGACAGCGAAGTCAGAGGAATGCTCATCCAACCAGCCAGTAGCCAACCGAAACTTGTGAGAGGTACAGTTGTCTTGCTGGAAAACTCCATTACCGTGCGGATAACAGAACAGCATAAACGGATGGAGGTGATCACCCAGCAACTCTACGTACCGAATTGCATTGAGGGAAGTTGTTACACGCACCAAAGATCCCAAACTGTGCCACGAAAACACATCCCAGACCATGATTGAGCCATCATTCCCTTGTACAGTTCCAGCCAGGCATGCAGGATCCATGGCTTCATGAGCCTGACGCCATATTCTCAGCCTCCCGTCGGAGTTAAGTAGTCGGAATCGAGACTCATCACTCCATGCTGCTCGTTTCCAGTCCTCTACACTCCAGTCTCTGTGCTCTCTTGCCCAGGCAAGACGTGCAGCCCGATGGCGAGTATAGAGCAATGGTACTCTCGTAGGTCGACGGCTCCCGAAACCCATACGGTGAAGCGAGCGTTGCACAGTCCGTTTACTGACTGTACGACTGGCACCGTCATTAAACTGGGTGGTAATTTGTGCGAATGTTTGGCTTCGCTGGCTACGTACAATACGCCTGAGCCGTCTCTCACCACGCTCTGTCAAGGCTAATTGTCCTTTGCAGTTTGCCAGATCGCTAGTTTTTTTTCCACCATCCATGTATTCTTGGTATACTCTTGACACTGTCCACCTTGAAAATCCTAGCTGTCTGACGATTTCGGAAATTGAATGGCCCATGCGTCACGCCCCTACGATTTGTCCGCGATCGAAGGCGTCTAAATCAGGCAGTTTACCCATACTGGCAATTCCAACAACTAATTCAGAACAACCACAGTACGCGCTATATATGCAGTTACCACAGCGCCCTCACTTGCGCATACATGATGCGCAGCGCTACACAATTTGCATAGGCTTTGCTATCCCTAATTCAGTGACACTTCAGTGTATGAGACTCCCATTCTACAACTCTAAAAATGAATTAGAATTACTAAAAAGTTTGTAAAAATAAAACTGTACACGATAATTAGATAACAGTTACCTATATACACTAATAGGTGAAAAAGAAAAGTGACATTTTAAACAAATTAGTTGGTTTACACTACAGGTTTTGTTTACTTTTCGTTTTTAGAATCAAACTTTTCACATTGTTTACAAATAAAAAGTTCGTCAGCCCCACAATCTTCATGGGCCCACCTGAAACACCTTCTACATTGACGCCACTGCTCTCCCCGTTTGTCTTCTGAAAATAAACAACCACGAAAAAGGCATTCAGCGTCGTTTTCATGAATACTATCATCACTGCTGTCATAGAGAGAAAGTTTTTCATCATCTTCAATAGAGCTGAGATCATCATAGCTATAATTAAACTTATTCGTTCTCTGTTTTTTAACTAGTGTTGTATTTTCCTCCATCCTTAATTTTCCCCTTCCTGTAGGGACCCCTTTGCCTTTACCTTTTCCCTTTATTGTTTCCTTATCCTTTTCTTTTTTATCTTGATCTCCTTTTCCTTGTTTATCCTTTGATTTCTTATCTTTTAGGTCTATTCCTTTTTTCTTCGAATATACTGCAGTTCTTTTATTAATACTATCAATCAATTTATTTTTATAGGGCGATGATGTGATAATATCGGCTTTGCGGGACCTACTTGGTTTCGAGGTGTTTTTCTCAGGTAACGTAGGCAAGGGATTTATTTCTTCAGTAGTCATTAAGAACTGGTTTGAACTCGTTGTTTGATGAATACCTTCCACATTGTCACTACTGCTACATGGTTGTGGATTTCGCCTAGGCGTCATTGCATCTGCAGCTTCAGAGGAAATAAGGCTGTGGGAATGAAAACTAAAAGGCCTAATATGAGACCCTACCTTAAGTGAAACATTTTTAGACATGCTTTGTGGTCTCATATTGGGCACAACCATGTTGTTGAACACGCCAACGAATTTTTAGGTTAGGATTGACGTTAGCTTAAAAACAAACAGGCGTGTTTACACTCCACATTTATAGCTACCTATCCAATAGTAACAGTTTTAATAACAGTCTTACCTTGAAGATAAAAACAGCCAATGAAAATGGGCATGCAAAAAAGTCGACGAGCACACATTCAAGAAAAGAAATACTGCAACTTTGTGTGCACTTGCAAACACTCGACTGACTCACCGATTACAAATGATGCAATAGATTACTGTTTTACTCTCCAGTCGCCAGGCGGCAGTACTTGATACGTCCTGTAAGCCGAGGTCTCATATTCGGTATACTTACCCTATAACATATATAATACAATATTCCTTTCATTTTAATGTTACCTTTGGACCATAAGACGCACTCCAATCCATTACATACAAAAATCGATAAGTCGATTTTTGTATGTAAACAGGTGGGTCTTACGATCCGAAATATACGGTATATAATATCTGTGTGTGTGTGTGTAATGTGCAAACTTTGAAGGATGGAGAGTCGTGTAAATTCTATAATGAACCCATAATGATAGAAGGAGAAGGCTGAAGTTTAATCATTTCACAACATAAGGTGATTGTCGTAGGAATGACAAAGATGAGTACTCATTTTAAAACCTGTTTGAGATACAATTGTGAAGCCGAGTAAACATGGAGAGTGACGCAGTCGGTGATCCAGAGAAATCTCAGACATCGTATTGGAATCACCTTCTCCTTCTATCCTTATGTGCTCATTACAGCACTTACACGACTCCCCATCCTCCAAAGTTTGCACATTACACTCATAGAAATATTATATACCGTATTTCAGACCACAAGTCCTTTGCAAGGGGCATATAAAGGTTTTTTTATGAACCTTTTTGCATAAAAAAAATCGATGTTTGTGAATCGACTTAAAATTCGTCGTCCAAAGACTTTTCATGAAGATTCACCATGAAGCATTGTGAAGACAAACTTCACTGCGTAAGACAAAATATAGATCAGTTTAGCATTAGTGGCCACATTGTAGAAAGAAAAAGAAGATTGCCGGACTTATCCAGGGATCGGACAAAGAAGATGCTCGATGGTGTTTACATGACGACAAAAGTTACAAAAAGCGGAAGAGGCCTTCGTTCAAGTATATAAAAAATGGACATTTTCCTATTTCACCGCCAGGGGCAGAATATTGTAACTGGTTAAAATAAATCATATGGCCCCTTGTGGTTTCTTAGATGATTGCAATTTTTTTGAAATAGTCCCGCGGGATTCTGCGATCTGTTAGTAAGAATTTGAAAATAGGCTTATTTATTATACACAAACTTACTGAGGCCTACGGATTCGAACCATATATCGTAATGTTATTGGAATTTAGATATTTCGAGTACCTGCGTAGTGATCGACACATGTATAAGGGCAAATATAAATTATCAATTATGTTATTCATAGATCGGATTTTGGAAGAGGGGTTGTGTTTTGTTAGAAAAGGGAATTTAGAATACGCTTTGAGTAATATTACAGAAAGACTAGGAGCATGAAGTTTTTCAATCATATATATGAGATGTGCATTGTTTAAAATAAAAAGAAGTCTAAAAAAAATTTAATTTTTTTTCATAAATTAAAAACTTCATTTTTCCTAAAGGAATAATAATAAACCTCTACACGTGATAAAATTGTAACATTTTTAAAAATTTGATAACTGGTGAAAAGAGAAAGCACATTGTTCAGTAAAATAAGATTTCTACAAAATTATAATCTTCCACATTCTTTTCTTGCATTTGTGATAACGAGTGCTAGACACAAAAGCAGATCTCACACACACTTAGAAAAATTAGAAAAACTAGCTTTCTACGCAACAAAATAAATCCCGAACTTTTCCTGCCTTTTAATCATAATACAGCCTGAAAAATGATCGAATATACA